>CM021101.1:863904994-864504994 GCA_007115665.2 Sequoiadendron giganteum
CCCTAAGGTCATGATATGACCAAGCCTCTAAAGTTTGATGACCTCTTTTCGTACCTTGATGCGGGATGTCCTTCCCAACTTCAAGTTTTCTACTGTATTTTATCTCGAAATTTGCATAATCACTTATGTTCGCTACAAATTCCCTCTTATTATTTCTTGCATCATTAGAATAAAAATAATCTTTGAGGGTGACGATTCCCTTCAAAAGATGTTTTGGCCTTAGCTGAATGTTTTGTCCATCGTAGACTTTGGTGGTCCTTGGTCGGAATTGGTTGGAAAATTCTCTAGGTTGTAAGTTGAACAAAGCAATGTGTTCATCATTGTCAAATATCTGCTAGCTCTGACCATTATCTAGAATTGTTGGTTGGACTATCACTCATATAGAGTGTTTTCTATGCATTGGGTTAGAGGCCAATTCGAATTTGGGTTCGATAATAGCCATGCAGTTTGCATCAAATCCTCATTTTTGGAGAACAGTTTGGATATTGAAAGCTTCAAAGCTCTTAATTATATCCCAAACTTATTGTCTATAGGATCTCATATGGACACTCTTCACTATTCTGATACCCCGAACTTGATTAACGATCAGTTCAAAATTCTCGAACGTCTTTATTGGCTTCATGCCCATTCATTCCACTAGGTTTAAACCTAGCACAAGGCCTTCATATGCAACTTCCTTGTTTGAAAAGGAATATTGGAATCAGAGAGATCTAATTGTCTTATTCTTGCTTGGGGAAGTCAGGCATATCCTAGCTCCTGCGTTGACCATGCATCTAGTACCATCAAAGTGTAGCGACCATAGCTTTGTGGCCAAAATGTCTTCAGGCTCTTTTGTCACTCTCGGGATGGCTTGGTCTTCATCATAAATGATATAAATCCCTAGTTTGGTGGCATGATCATTTTTGAAGGGTTCTTTATCAATGAGCTCACTCAAGAGAACCTCCTCTTGATTGGTTCAATCTCTGATGATTTCCTCATCTTATAGAATTTCAATGTAGTACATCTCCTCCTTGGTGATAGAGGTGTGAATGAGCTCAAAGACTATCTTAGCCTCATTCGCAACATATTCTGAATGCAAAGGCTTAGACACCAACTTCATTTTGGATCCATGTTTGGTCCTTATAATCAGGTGCGACCAATCTAAGGAAAGGTATCCACCTAGTTTAGAAGTGAATTTCCTAGACAAGCACGGACTGAATATTGGAGGAATATTAATGATCACGGTATCCTACTTGACTGTGATATTGGGGCAGGAAAATAGAGTCAATGGAAGATTTTTAATGATTCCCATAGTATTAACCATATTCACATCTAATTGTATAACCCCTTTATTCAAAGGTTCATAGCTTAGTCTTAGGGCTTTAGCTATTTTCTTGGGCATTACTGTGGTGCTAGCACCAAATTCAATCATGGAGTTATGCAGCAATTTTTTTCACACAATAAGGGTTAAAAAAATGGCTTTGGTTTTCGTTTATCCTTGCTAACTTTCATTGTGGATTCTTCCTCTTTGTTCTCAGTAGAGGCCTCTTTTGCAATATTTGCGAGAACTTTTTTCGGAGGTGATTGATCAATGGCTTCCTCCTTAAGTGATTGCTCCTTTGGTTCAATGATTAGATATTCTCAGAGAGCCTTCCGTAGCAATGTCTTATGTTCTAGAATAGCTAGGATATCCCATAGGGACACATTAGTGGATCACTTTTTCAATAGTTCCACCACATTGATTGGTGGCAGATTTGGAGGATTTTGTTCCTTAGCTCTTTTTATTACAATTTCCCTTTGTGGATAACATTGTAACACCACTACGGAGGTACTAGGGTCATAGTCAGAAGCACTTTTAAGCTACGGACTGACTAATTGTGGGATGACCGATTCGCCCGTGAATCTTCTCTTGGAGTGAGTGTTGTAATTAGACTACACTTGTGGGGTTTCTGAAGTGGATTCTTTGAATGTCAACACTACTTCTTCTCCTTCCATCCATGAAAAGAGGGCATGGTCAGGAGCTATATCATTTTCTTTCTCTAGAGACATCCCTTGTATTTGAGTGGTGAGTACTACATTTTCTATTTGTGGAGAGGCATATACATAACCCACATTGTTCGATTTCATGCCTTGGTTGTGTTTCTCTGCCACCTTTTATTGTAAACTGGCACATGGGTAGTTTTGGGGCATATGTGAATCGTCACTAGGGAAACACCAAGGGTTGGCATCATCAATTAGGTTGTTTTATCCTGTAGTCAACTCTTTGCTTGTACTTGTTGGAGCAGCTCCTACCAGAGTCGGTATCAGTACTATTTGGTTATTTGTCTAAGTCTATGGATTTTTGCACGCGGCTCCTTGGTATTGATTTTTTTGGTAGGAGGGTCTACCTCCTTGATAGCTTTGGAAGGCTAGTCTCAAGGGAGAGGTCTGGTTGTGCTTGATGGTGGTTATCTCATTAGCTATAGCTCACAAAATTTCCTTTATGTAACTCATCTCATCTCTTAAGGTCGCGAATGTGGGAGCAACATTCTGTTGTATGCTCTCATATGTGTACATGGATTGAGAAGAAGCAGTTGCGGTGGTAGGCGGTATCACCTAGGCAGGAACTAGTAACTAAGGGAATATAGGCATGATGGGCCAAGGTGGTAACTTTCCAGTGTCAATTAGATTTTTCTTTGCTTTAATTGTGATGCTATATGCATCCGGTAGAGTGGTTCCGCCAAGTGATTGGATCATCATTGAGATGTCAACGTTGATGGACTTTAGGTAGAACATGAATGCCAAGCCGGGCAGTTGGAAAATTGCAACTTGAATCCTTTTCCAAGTTATGTGGAACCAAGCGTTGAAGTCAATCGGGGCCTCATATGGAGCTCGCTTGATGATCTTTGCCTAGTGATATTGGGAAGACTGATCTTCGTCATTCGAGAATCTTTCATAAAAAGGATCTCCAAGCTGATCCCAAGTGTCGATAGTGTTAGATGGTAGAGTGTGATACAAATCTAATGCTTTTCCTTTGAAATAAGTTGCAAACAACCTCAGCATTATGTTCTAATCTGTAACTCCATTCACCAAACATGCATCTACTACATCTTGCAGATGTTCAGAGGTTGTTCTTGAGTCATCTCCAATAAACATAGGAATAGCTTTGAGGGAAAAGATCAGGATAGGGGCCCAAAAGGTGGGTGCAATTGGGGATACAATGGGACTTCCAATGTCCCATGCCACAATTTTGGTTAGTGATTGGTAACATGGTTGGTGGAGGATTCAGAACGTTCACGTGATGTGTTCCTAGTTGGTACTGGTCCTAGTGGTGATACCAACAAACTAGGGTTATTTGTTGTTTGGGATCTTGTGATAGGTTGGTGGATCATATAACTACTCAAGGCTTAAGCACATCTAGAAGTTCCCACCGGGCATGCCAAAAAAAAGACACTGTTGATGCCAAAATTTGACAAGGTAACAACCTTTATGGGAAACTCGGTTAAAGGGGGAACCTATTGCGCTGAACTGAGTAACCTCCAGATTTTAAAGAAGTCGTCTTCTTCTATAACTGGGATTTTTAATGGGAAAAGGAAGCAAATATAAAAATATAAGATCTAACTAAGGTGATGCAACAAGATTTAGACGTAAAGCATGACAAATCTATCTTTTGGATGCGATTTAAGGGCCAGTTCAGCAATCTTCTATGTCCGAAAATAATAATCATCAAAGAGAAAGACCTGAATATTTAGCTTAAACCAACAAAAACAAAATTAGGTGGTGTTTTTTTACCATGACCAAGCTCTCATAACATAAAAAAAATTGTATGGAAACTTACTGAAAAAGAAGAGTCAAAAGACATGGTCTTAAATAAATATTATATTCAAATCATTGAAGTTGCAAATAATCTCTTTAGTAACAACACAGTATAATGTTTTCAAATGGTTAATACATAGAGAGGCCAAATTACAAGGGCACAGTTTATGATTCTTTATAATTATCTAACAAAACAAGAGGCTTAGTGTCTTCCTAATCCTTTTGTATGTATTTTTTTTTACCCTTTCTAGGTTAAGAGAAGCAGTATATATAGCCAGAGGCTTCCACCACTTGAAAGCCCGTAATAGAAAATATTCCCAATCATGAGTGATGATGTTCATAGCAATGACTCATCGTGGCCATTGTAACATAAATATTCTCGATCATGAACCCAGTCACCCTGCGAATGATGGAAGTGGTCCCATCTTTTGAAAATAGCTAAGGCTTGAGCAAGCATGTGTCACAGCCTTGTAGAGTTAATCAGGATGCATGAAAAGATATCAGGGCTTGAACTTCATTCCATCCTTTATGTGAATGAAATGCCCATTATGAGGATATGTAGAAGAAGCCTCAATGTATTGGCACCACTGTGAGGCCCACCCAAAAGTGTGCTCAGGAGAAGGCGATGTGGTGTGCAATTGAGGATCAAAGGAGAAGGGAAGGGAAGCTCCCCTTCAATGAGAAATTGTATGACACGTGGAAGCATCGGCTTGAGTCTACTGAGAGGGTGGTACAACAACTTTAAAATCATCGAGCACAATCAGAAGCTAAGCAAAACAACAAAGAAACCCAAAGGGAGTATGGGATATATTTAATATCCACAAAGTTCAAGGAATAAATTGAACTCACCAATCATTTCGAACTCCTTTTCATCTCCTCTATAAATTTCTTGCACATAACCTCATTTCCTCCAAAGATAATATCATCAACATACACTACTACTATCAAGATTTTGTTTCCTTCAATCTTGAAGTAAATATTACTGTTTGTGGAGCCTTTGTTGAAACTTTGTTGAGTCAAATACCTATCCAACATTCCAAACCATGCTTTGGGAGCCTATTTAAGTCTATATAGTTCCTTTTTCAACTTATAGACCATGTCTGATTGATCCAATAACTAAAATCCCTCCAGTTGTTCCATGTAGACCTTTTCTTCCAATTCCCCATTCAGGAATGCAGACTTAACATCCATCTGGTATACCTTGAAATCTTTGTGAGAAGAAAAATCCAAAAACATCTGAATAGCCTCCATTCTTTCCACCAAGGAAAATTTCTCCTCAAAGTCTATTCCTTCAACCTGTGAATAACCTTTGCACACAAGCTTTGCTTTGTTTCTTACTAATTCACCATTCTCATTTATCTTATTCCTAAATAACCATTTTGTGCTAATTATATTCTTGTTTACCAGTCTAGGAACCAAGTCCCATGTCTGATTTTTCTCTATTTGTTGTAATTCCTCTTTCATGCCTCTAACCCAGTTTTCTTCTTTACATGCTTCACACACTGTTTTAGGTTCTATCTTGGAAAGCAGACACAAATTTACCTCAGTTTCTACCACTTTACTTGTTACACCTTCTCCTTTGTCTCCAATTATTTTTTCTTCTAGATGATTTTTCTATACATATTTTGGAGTCTTAGGAGAAAGTTTCAGAGCCTATTCTTCTTTAATCTGGTCTTCTACTTCCTTATTCTTCTCTTGATCTTGTCCACAAACAACTTCATCTGGTTCATCTTCACTTATTTCAACTAAACTATGCATATTTTCATCAAATTTTACATTTGCACTTTCAAAAATATTTCTCAATATTTTATTGTATCATCTATATGCTTTTCTTTTGGTTGCATATCCAAGAAAAATACCTTCATCACATCTTGCATCAAAATTTCCTAGATTCTCGTCATCTCTTTTTATATAGCATTTGCTTCCAAACACCTTAAAGTACTTAACAATAGGAATTTTTCCATACCATGGTTCATAAGGATTCTTTGTTTTGTTGCTTTTGATATGAATTTTTTTAAGAATATAGACAATAGTGTGAATCGCTTCTCTCCAGTATACCTCGGGAACATTTTCCTCACTCATCATAGTCCTTGCAGCCTCTTGAATTGTTTGATTCTTCCTTTCAACAACTCCATTTTGTTGAGGAGTTATAGGAGCAGAAATATGCCTCTTTATACCATGCTCTTCACAAAACACATTAAATTCATTGGAGGTGAATTCTCCACCTCTATCAAACCTTAAACATTTTACTTCCAAGTTCACTTCATTCTCTACCATAGCTTTGAACACCTTAAATCTATCTAGATCTTGAGATTTCTCCCTAAGAAAAGTAACCCATGTCATTCTAGAGTAAATATTAATTAAAATCATGAAATACTTGTCACCATTAAGAATTCTTATTCTTGTGGGACCACGGAGGTCTGTATGAATCAATTCCAACTTTTCGATAGTTGATTTTTCTTTTCCTTTAAAGTTGCACCTTGTTTGTTTTTCCAACTGAAAACTTTTACAAACAATATTGATAGGATTTGTGATTCTTGGAAAATCCTTGACAACTTCTCTTGAACTAATCTTTATTAGGTTGTCAAAGTTTACATTTCCCATCCTCTGGTATCATAGCCAAATTTCATTAACTTGACACACAAAACACTGACCAGCACCTTTAAGCTAATAAATGTTTCCATATGTTCTTCCTGCAACTACCATAGTTCCAGACCCTTTTCTGATCTCACAAGTATTATCCTGAAACACAAGCTTGAATCCTTTGCTAAATGTTTATCCAACAATCAAGATATTATGCCTTAATCGCTTACCATAATAGACCTCATTTGTATTGTGTTTTCTATCAAAACTAATTGTTCCTTTTCCAACAATATTTGCACTAGAATCATCTCCAAACATGACTAATCCTTCATCATACTTTTCAATTTTAGTAAACTTACTCTTGTCTCTGGTCATATGATTTGAGCAACCACTATCAATTACCCAATAGTCTTCATCTTGTATAGAATGAAAGGCAGTAACCAGAGTACCTTCCATCTCTTCCTTCTTGTTTTCCATATCACATTCCCTTGCACATCTTCCATGGTTAGTAGACATTGATTTATTCTCTAAGTCTAGAAACATGCATTCATCTTTATCACCCTCAATATCAGATTCCTCATCAAAAATTCTAGCATCTTCTCTAACATAATACAATTTCTTGAAAATTTTGTCTTTATTATCTTTTCTCTTCTTGTGTATGGCTCTATTTGGACATCTTGAATCATAGTGATCAATATTTCCCCAACTAGAACATTTAAAAGGTAACATACCTTTGTACTTGTTGGTACCTTTCTTCAGCTTCCTTGTAAAAATTTCTTCCAACTCCTCTAAACCTTCACTATCCAGATTATCTTCTGACTTTGTGGCTTTGAAGGTAGTTTTTGTTTTCTCCTTTTCTTTCCAAAATTTCCTCATTTCAAATGTGGTCAACGTGCCAAATAGTTGTTCTTTAGTGAATTTATTTGGATCATAAACTTCCTCAATGGTTGAGACCTTGTCATTGTAGCTCTCTGATAGGGTCATCAAAATCTTCTCCATTAGATCTTCATCTATCATAGTACCTCCTTGATTTTTGACTTCATTTACTATAATGTCAACCCTCTAAAAGTAGCTTGCAATGTCCTCACCTTCTTCCATTTTCAAGTTCTCATATTTGGACTTAGTTGTTAACTTCTTTGATAATTTAACTCTATCATTTCCTTCATAGATATCTTTCAACTTTTCCTAAACTTCATAAGTAGTGTCTAATGAAATAACTTATGTAGGCTCAGTCTTAGGTAAAGCACTATAGATTATATACCTTGCCTTTTCATTTTCTTCATAGGTAAAAATCTCATCTATAGAAGAATGACCACTTATTGGCTCAATAGCTTTCCAAGTCTTATATCAAAGACAGATTAGGTAACCTCTCATCTACACTTTCTAGAATCTATAATCAGATCCATCAAACATAGGGATTGTCAATTTTTGTGCCATCAGATCTACCTCAAGTGGTTAAGCTCTTCTTCGAGGAACTACAGCTCTAATACCAATTTTTGAAATGCACAAGACAACTGAGAGGGGGGTGAATCAATTGTATCTAATCATAGTCACCACAAATATTAAACAATTCCACATTCACTTTAATCTATTATTAAGTATAAGAATGAAGTGCAGATAACAGAAAGAAAACATAAGACACACCTGATTTACGTGGAAAACCCAATAAGGGAAAAACCATGGTGAGGGCTAACTCAAAATATAAGAGTAATTGCAAAATTGGTTACAAAGAGTTGCACTACCCAAGATAGGACTCACTGTCTAGATGGGAGGCTCATTGCCTACAAATACAAAAACACATAAAGAAGAATGGTAGACAGAGAACATTATCTCAATGCAATAGAAGATCCACCACAACAACTTGTACATCTACAACCTTGATCAGAGAATTGCAGACTCCATCAGCTCACTCCTTTCAAGAGTCTAACACATTGAATTCATCACTGCCTCAATTCACTTTCACACAATCTCTCACATCTACTTGCTTCTCACACATGTGGCTTTGAATATTTAACATATTTCCTTGTATTTATATCATCTTTTATCTTAGTAACTTTATCCAAGGTTGGCTACACATTCTTCATTTAAAAAATTCAAATTAGGTCGGCAACTCAACATTCCTGCAATGGATGAGAATGAGACTGGACCAAATGAATACTTAACTAGAACCCAAAACAACATCTTGGATCAACCGCGTGCTTCCTTAATTGATACTTATCCTTTGCATAACGTGTAAACACCAGGTCAGAAAAACCTAATGAAAACACCAATGAACTTTGAATTACACACATCCACAACAAGAAGATAATGTGTGAACCACATAACATGCTTCACCATACATTGAAAAATATCTTAGATACCTTCATATTCATCTGCATCTACTGCAACAACCTTCATACAAAGAACACTTTTGATTAGTCCATCTGGACTATACAAACACACATAATGCTTCACCATACACTGAAAAATATCTTAGATACCTTCATATTCATCCACATCTACTGCAACAACCTTCATACAAAGAACACTTTTGATCAGTCCATCTAGACTATACAAACACACATAGTAACTCTGGAACTAGTCTTCCAGAGCACCAAACCATGAACGCCTTTGATAGAAAATAGATAACACCATTACAAGCCTTCTTCCAGATCTAAAAAATCTGAACAAACCAATGGAGGAATACAGATCATATATATTTCTCCTAGTCCACAGACAAACAACTCTGGTAGACCAGTTCACAAACTAGTGAACACAACTTTCACTCTTCATTAAACCAAAGGCTATAATCTGGTATATATCACCCAAGGATACCCTTAAACAACACTATAGATCTGCACAAGAATAGGATAAGCATAGGATAAACATAGAATAAATTCATAGCACATACTGGAGCACATTTTGGACACACACAATTATATCTTCACTATTTATTAATTTTCTCAGAAGCACTTGGTAACTCATTATATCAACACACTTGCAACACCATAAAGATAGCTCCATGTACTCACAACATCTCTATAGTATCTCAACTATACATGCACTACCTACAATCACTTGTTTCCTTTCACTGTAACAACATGTATTGTGTTGACATCAATGACAACATCAATGATAACACCACCATACTCATTCATACTTGAAATAATTTCAAATATGGGATAGGCATAAAATAGAAGCTTAGATCCAACATCAGAGGACCCTAAAAGTTGAGTAGGACACCCTTACAATTACTCATGGCCATATGGGAACCTCGTCCTTATAGGCCTAATAGAACAAAAAAATTGGATAGGTACACAGTCATTTGCACCTTCCATATCTATCAAAACCTAACTATTTATGTTCATTAATTGTCAGATAATTGTATTTATTGCATTAGGTCATTTAGTTTAATTAGGTTAATTAATCACAATAATTTCCAAATCATTCCCATCCTCAAAAGGATACAAATTCAGGTCTAATTGGCTCACCATTGAGGTTGATAGTCAATCTATACACCTTGTTGATCTATATCCTAATTAAATTATAGAAATGATGGAAATGACCTTAGGTTATGAATATTAATTCTAAGGTCCCCACATTTTAATGTTTTAGTTCCTATGGAGGAACTCCAACATGTGGTTTTAGCATGAAAAGTGATCAAACCCCATGGCCAAATAACTTTAAATGTTAATTTTAATAATAAAAAAATTAGGAATTAATCAAAGATTATATTCTAAGCATAGTTGAATACTCTTGGAAAGACTATAAAATCCACATTGGAGTAGACTCCTTGGATCTAATCCCCATGGAAGATCTTGCTAAAAAATAATATTTTTTTAGGCCAATCTCCCTATGTAATACCTCATACAAAATTATATCTAAGCTTATCTCAAAATACTTGAAAAACTTTTTTTCTCTCTTGATCTCTAAAAAGAAAAGTGGATTTGTGCCTCACCAACATATTCAAGGAATAATTCAATACCAAGAATCCAATCATTCTTGTAAAGAATAAAATAAAAATATTATGGCCATCAAGCTAGATATGACAAATTACTTTGATGACATCATCCATCAAGTAATTTCTAAAGCTCTTAATAAAATAGAATTCAAAAATAATATTGTGGAATGGATAACCACCTATATTGGTGGACCTTGTGTTTTTCCTCTAGTTAATGGAAACCCTACTCCTTTTTTCAAAGTCTCATATGGTTTTAGGAAATTTTGTCCATTTATCTCCTTTTCTATATATTATTTTAGCTAGAGTCCTTGGAAGAACACTCGAGCAACAAACAATTCAAGGGTACCTTTTGGGAATTCCAGCATTTAATGGTGGTAAATAACTAAATCACTCTCAAATTTTTGATGAAGTGTTATTGATCAAGAGAGCCTCCCCTCAAATTTGACAGCATTTTTCAACCATTCTCAAGTCTTTCTTTGAGTCTATAGAATGCAATGTGAATAACACTAAGTATACTAAATTTTTTTCCAACCTTGCATAAAGGGACACTATGGTTCATCACCAAAATCCTTGGTTTCAAGGTAAGCAAGGACTCCTTTTTTATTAGGGGTTTACATATTTTTCACTATCCCAAAAGCTTTTGATTTGGGATTAAAATATTAATAAAATTAAATCTAAACTCAATTTTTAGTCAAATTGTTAGTTAACTCCAATTACAATTCTCATTATAAATTTTGTTCTAGATATTATTTTAATCTATCAAATGAATTTTATTTTCACTACTTTGGGTTGAAAAAAAAATAGTTTTACGAATTCTCAAAAAGCTCATGTGGACCAGAGGCAAACAAGAAAATTAAAAAAAAACTCCATCTTGTCAATTGGGACTGCATAACTAAAAGTAACATGGAAGGTCCAATAAGTATGACATGTATTCTAAATAATCAAAAAATTAATGTTGCTAGCTTGGTCTAGTGCATGATTTATTCAAAAGAAAAATGGTGGGACAAACTTATGCTCATCAAATATATGGGGAAGAAAGACTTTAATTTGGATAAATACTAAAATAGTTACAAACATTATTTTAAACCAATTATATTGACTTCATGAAATGGGGAAAATATCATAAGTATGGAAGAAAATTTTGTGGGTAATTTCAAGTCAACTCCTTCCACTCGTCTCAAGGACCGGTTGGGTTCTAACAAATTTTATTTTCTCTCTAATTTGGATCCCTTTTATTTTTCTCCACAAAAGACAAGTCAAGAAATGGGATTCCTTTCTAATTTAATCAAATATTGGAACATTTTTCTACATCACTTGAAGAATTACTCTTGATCCTTAGGACAACAAAACTATTTGGAAAATATTGAAGGATATGGCAAACTTCTACTCAAATAGAATAGGGCTACAACATTACCAAAGGTTCTTATCCTAGAATCCCTAATTGGAGGTGATGAAACACACACTTATACTGAGAGGGGGGTGAATCAATATAGATTAGAAATTTAATTTTCATAACTTAATTAATCACAACAATATTACTTCAAAACTTAATCATCTATAGAAATACCATACATGCAAGATCTATAAATTATGAACGCATAAGAGACGTTATTTTATGTGGAAACCCTTACGGTAGAAAACCGTGACAAAATATTGCTTGTATTAATCTTCTTAAAAAAATTGTAGGCACCAACCCACTAGAGACTCCAATCCCCACCTTTGAGCACCAACCTAGTAAGAGACACCAATTTCTTCTAATAATATGCTCTAGCCTCTCGATCTCCTTAAATAGGAGGCTCCAACCTCCACATACAATAATTTTATTTGCAACTTCTTAGATTTTTCTTATTAATTCTCACAAATTTTTCATACATCCACTCTTGAATCAATAATATTTTTGCTTAAAGAAACCATATCTTGGATTTATTTTTCTTTTCTTCTCACAAAATTGTCGCTAACACCCTTTTATAGATCTGTTATATTTTAATTCTTATGTTTCTCTACAAATCTGCTAAAATCTTGCTCTTGGGTCTACTATAATTTTCTCGCAAGCTCTGCCATTAATATATTCTTCAAGTCTATTGATATATTAAAGATATTCGTTAAAAAAATTCCTTCAAAGACCTTTCATAATATCTTATCATATCTTCTCCAAGGAGGGTGACCACTTAGAAAAGGCATGTCCATTTCCAAGAGAGGAAACCTCTTCATTTATATGTGCTTCTTCATATGGGTTGACCTTATTTGAATTAATTTATTTGAAATTAAAAGAGGGTGCCATGATATAGGTCAAACCAAATAGAATTTAGTTTTTAATTTTATTTTATTTATCAATTTTCAAGGAAGGGCTCCACATTTAGAAGGGTCAACCCATAGCATGAAGGCTTTTAATTTTATATTAATCATGCATTACCTAATATTTAATTCATTATTAGTCTAATTCATTTCATTCACTTAAACTAAACTTAGGAGTATTTTATTATGTTAACTAGGTGTTTTTTTAAGTTAACTAAAGTGAGTTTTTATTAGATCATTTTGTCTCATCACATGTGGTTGATAGTTTTCATGATCTAATCCCTTTATCATTTAGGTTTGCTCCTACATAGAATTTAACCCTCATTGTATTATTATACACTTTGATAATCTAGATATTCTATAAGTATTTTCTTGTTGAGGAATAGAAACTATTTTTTTTCTAGATCTCTTGCATGGAAGGTGTCTTTGTTCATTGTTTGATTCTATGCCTTGTGTTTATTCACAATTCTAACATGCTACAGAGCATAGATTCAGTGAACCCCTTCTCGATTTATGATTTTTTTCTTCAACTAGGGTTATAGGCTTTAGATCTAGATTTTCCATTGCTTTTTTGTAATTTTTGGAGTTGGGAAAATTTTAAGTGCATATTGGTGTAAAAATGACTTCACCATTAGATTTAGGAGGTTGATTTTATGAATTTTGACTATAAAATCATCTATCTTACCTGTCGGGAGCTTCTGAGGTAAAAAATAGTCATAGTGAAAGGAAGCTAGGTGAACGAAAATAACTTCCTACACTAATCTAAGTAGGGGAGAGTTACAAACAAAAAAAAATTAACACCTTCAAATAGTTATAACAAGAGAATCACATAGAGAATAAATGAATAGAACAGCAACACATATAACAGTGACACCAAATATATGTCAAGAAAACCCTTTCGGGTATAAAACTCCACCCTCCAAAAGAACAATACTATAGTATTACTTCAAAAGGAATTACAATAAAACCCCAAGTACAAATCCTTCTTCTACAAGTGCTTCAAAATGAACACCTATTTTGGAGTGATATTGGCAGCTCTTCATTACCTGCAAACAAACTATGCATTCTACAATGCAAAGAATACATTTTATAGAGAATACAAGTGAAGAGATGCTTCTAAAAAAGGATTGGAATCCAAATGAAAATGTAACAATATCCCACGCCATAGACATGCTTTCAAATATTTGTCACATATCCCTACACCCCTTACAATTGTCAAACATGCAAATATTATTTCTCCTACCTTGGGTGCCCAAAATGTGCTCATGATTTCTTATGATAGATGCCTCAAAATTTTCATATAATATGTCATAAATCTTCTACAAGAGTTGTCATAGAATTTGTAAGATAATTTTTCATAACTGACAAAAAATAGTCGATTCTCCTACATCCTTTCATAACCCAACTTGGGCACCAACTTTGTCCATGCAACAAGATGTCTTATGATGCATCATAGAATTTTTCATAGGTCAAATATTCTAAAGTGGGACACCTATGTCTACTTGGGATGATTATGTGCCATCCAATGACTTCCAACGGGGATGCCACCCAACCGGTGGGTCCCAATTGTGACATGAAACCATAGAAAATTAAATAATACAAATCAATACATCAATTAGATCAATATTAGGAATCTAAGGTTGACACACGGGTGATCCCACAAAACTAATTTACAATTTTGTTGAGGAAGGAAAATTGCAAAAAATGCCCCCATGAAGAAAATTTTGGGTTTTGGGGGTTTCGCACAAAGGGGGGGTTTGCCCAAACCCCCCTTCAAGTGAACCCTCTTTAATGATGGGACCCACTTTTTTCACATTTTATAGAATGGAAACAAAAGGAAATTTTGAAAAATGGGGGCTTCTCTCAAACACCCCTTTGAGCAAACCCCCCTTCGCTCAAAAGGTCAAGGGGGTTCGAGAGAACCCCCCAGTTTTTTCCTTCTCCCCTTCTTGCACCAATTTTTTGTAAAAAATTGCCTTTCGAAGCTCGGGTTGAGGATGAAAATGGAAGAAACTTCATAGACCCAATTGGATGATGGTAGTCCTCGGAAAGAGTTGTCCATCAAATATAATTTTAATATATTTTGGTTTTATACTTCTTCTTTTTTTAGTTTAATTAAACATAGTTTTTTCACCAAAAATCAAGCTCTCAATTCTGCACATGTGGAAAAATAGTACATTATTAAAAAAATTATGAAAAATATGTTTGGGCTAGGTATTGATGTCCTTGATCCAGTAAAAAAATTTGAATTTTGATACATACAAAAAAAAATTATGTTGTTTACGGTCCGCCTATGTATGAATTGTAATTGGTTTGACTTCAAAACTTGATTAAGAAAAAAAATTCAATAAAACACTATGAAACCAAATGAACTTGTTAGATATCGTAGTTACAAAGCTAAATTAAAAAAAAAATAGAATTTTATCCTTCATAGAATAAAGGTTATGTTTATGGTGAGAACCACTCCTAAAAAATGGTGTTCACTGATAAAAACTAGTTTTTGAAGGAGATGGAAAAAGAAATGCAATCTGATTCAAAAAAATAAAAAATATATTATTTAGAATCTACAAACAAAATGTCACAAATGCAAACTAGACATTGTAAACCAGTATTGTGGGATCAACCACACCTCAATCCCAACATTCTCCCAATTTTTGAAGACATATCGAGAGTCATATGGAATCATCTTCTCTAGGCCCCAAGGCCCATGGAATCGGAACACCATCTGAACCTCTCCATGCTCACTGGTTTTGTTAGTGCATCTGCAACATTCACCAAACTGTCAACATTCTCCAATTCACCTTTCCATCCTCTACCATATCATCAACAAAATGATACTATACATCGATGTGCTTTGTTCTAGCATGGAAGGTAGAATTCTTTGCTAGGAAAATCGCACTTTAACCATCACAATAAATAGTAATTTGTCCTACATCTAAACCAATATCATAACATAATCTCTTAAGCCAAATGGCTTCATTACAAGCATGAGTGGATGCCATATACTCTGCCTATGTCGTGGAAAACTCTACTACATCCCATCACTTACCCATCCAACTGATAGCACCACCAAACATCATAAACACATAACCACTTGTGGATATTTTGTTGTCCATGTCACCTACCCAATCTAAATCCACATATCCACGAATGCTCACAAAATGTTGAGGTATGATTTAATGTCCAATTTGGCCAAAAATTGTAAACCAGTGTTGTGGGATCACCCACACCTTAATCCCAATATTATCCCACTTGTTGAATACCTTTCAAGAGTCAGATGGAATCATCTACTCTAGGCCGTAAGGCCCATGGAATCAGAACACCATCTGAACTTCTTCGTGCTCACTAGTTTTTCAATGCATCTACAACATTCACCAAAGTGTCAACATTTTCCAAGTTCACCTTTCCATCCTCTACCATATCACAAACAAAATGATACTATACATCGATGCACTTTGTTTTGGCATGGAAGGTATAATTCTTTGCTAGGCTAATCGCACTTTGACTATCACAAAAAACAATAATATGTCTTGCATCTAAACCAATATCAGAACACAATATCTTAAGCCAAATGGCATCCTTACAAGAATGAGTGGCTTCCATATACTCTACCTATGTCGTGGACATTGTGACTATAGCCTATCACTTACTCATCCAACTAATAGTACCACCAAACATTATAAACACGTAACCACTTGTGGATCTTTTGTTGGCAATGTCACTTGCCCAATCTGAATCCACATATCCATGAAAGATCATAGAATGTTGAGGTCCAGTAGGATAACCATGAAAACACAAGGCATAGTGAGAAGTACCCTTTAAATATCTAAACACTCTCTTAACCGCATCCTAATGCACCCATCCAGGATTAGCCATAAAATGGCTAAGGACTCCCACTGCTTGGGAAATGTCTAGTCTTGTACACACCATTGCATACATCAAACTACCAACTGCAATTACATATGGTACTTTGGTCATGTCCTCCATCTTAGTAGGATATTTTGGACAATCATTCATAAAAAGTTGTGTCCCCTACATCACATGAACAACTAATTATCTGCAATCTACCATGTTGAATCTGTCCAACACTGAGTTAGCATAATTGCTCTGGCTTAACCAAAGCTCTTTTTTATCTCTATCTCTCATGATTTCAATTCCCAAAATGCATCTAGATGCACGTAGGTCTTTCATCTCAAACTGTGCTGACAACTGAAACTTCAAATCTGAAATCATACTTTTACCATTCCCAATAAACAACATATCATCTACATATAGGAAAATAATGATAATGCGACCATTATCAATTTTAAAATATACACAATGGTCATATTTAGATATCTGAAATCCCAATGACAACACATAGGTGTCAAACTTTTGATACCATATTCTAGGAGACTATTTCAAACCATAAAGAGACTTCTTCAATTTGCAAACCAAAATTTCTTTACCTTTTCCAATGAAATTCTTTGGATGTGACATGTAAATCTCTTCCTCCAAATAACCATGAAGGATTTTTTTCTTCACATTGTTAGAAACCCTAGATCATACATGCAAACCTAGACACCTTCCATAGAAGAGAAAACATAAAAAAAAAAGAGATTTGCATGTCAATGTGCAAAATGATATTATTCAGGAATTCAATATTGCAATGAGATGATTTGCTTTATAAAAGAAAATTGTGCAACCCTAATGTTGACCTAAAATAGCTCAACTAAATAAAGCTTACTTATTAATTAAGTAAACTAATTATTACCTAAGCAAAACCTAAGTTACACAAGTGTAATTAAATATTAATTACACTAACACTCCCCCATAAGTGCAACTTAGGGAGACTAAATAAGCATGCACCTAAAACTAAGATGAATGCAAGAAATCATGAATGGGTCCCGACAACAAGGCCTGATCAGGTACCCATGTACAAATGCAATAATGAGGTAGAGAAGGAAAACCCAGTGGGACAACCCCCCTATAATTCGATGACTGTTGCAAAGAAGCACTGGAAGAACACTATGGATTAACACTGGAACCATAATCTGGAAAGCAGGAAAGATAATTTTGTCTACAAAAATCCATATCGGAATCATAATAATGCAACAACAGACCCAATTCCATGGAACACTCGAACACTCCAAACTGGAACAACCCTGAAATCCATAAAGCAATAGTAGATGATATGATGACAGAATCTAGAAGTTGTGTATCTCAATGCCAATGCCAAAATAATACTGGAATTCTTCCATGGGAAAAATTACCATAAAGACTCTGGAACATTAACCACAAATTTAGTGGCCCTCAAACTAAGATGGATCCGATGCAGATCATTAACCATAGGCTCTCAATCTAAAGTGTGAACCGATATGAATCTGATATGTGTCAAGCTAAGACAAAATATGGCCAAAAGAAACTAAGAAACCAGATTACAACCCATGTGAGTTGTCATCAAAAACACAATGAAGATTATTATGCAAGAAACCCCCTTGATGGAACTTTATATTAGTTCATTTATTACAATCCCCAATGACTGCAAAGGATAGAATTCCTAAACATGCATAAACAAAAAATAAAAATAGACCTTAGATCTATGTAGAGGACTGAACCAAATTTCCAATGCTACAAGAATGGTGAAAATGGGATCATCGAGTCAAAAAATATGCCCTCTAGAGTGAAAAACACAAGTTATGAGTTCAAGGACCTACAAAATAAAATTGGAGAAAAATCAGAGAAAACTACCTTCACCACTGGATTGGCGTCAAAATAATCTTTCCAATGGTATCTCGTTTGCAAAAAAAGACACCGTATGCAAAAGTTACGCCCGATTTTGTAAAAGTGCTCCAATTTGGCCAATAAGGCTTGTAGACAACCTAGGGGGCTAAGAAAAATAAGCGCTTGGTCTTGTGCGTGACTAGGGGCTGGCAGAATGGGGGTTGCAACGGAGCCCCTGGTCACCCATGTGACCACCGGTGAATGTAGAGGGGCCAGCCGGGGGTTGGGCACATAGCACCTGGTTCCCCATGTGACCGTCGGCTATGTTGGAGGTGCCCACAGGGGTTGAACTACAGGTGGCGGTGTTTAGGGGCTGAGCCGCCCGGGGGCCGCCGCTCCTGGTGGCCACCGGGTGGTGCGGCGATGGTGCCCTCCTTTCTACTGGCCACGCTAAATTTGAAGCACTTTTTTCAATTTTTTAAATTTTTTTTCGAAATCCACACCTCGTCGAACATGCGAGGGAGGCCGTACAGCTTCCCTGGCAAAAAAAAATTTCCTTATGAATCAACTTCACCAAAATTGACAAAACGAAGGGCGATCTTAGGGTTTTGAAGTGTTGTGAACGCGATGGTGGTGTCTTTTTTGCTCCAAGATGCTTCAAAAAATAGGCTACCTCCAAAGCATGCAAAAAATCACCAAGCTTGAAACCCTCACAGATTTCTTCAACGATGACCAAAATCAAAAAAATAAAAGTCATTCCTAACTTTTTCCAGCACTCTAAATCCAATGATGAAGCCCAATCTGATCCAAGATGCTGCATTAATAAACTCAAGGCATGATACCCTCGAGGAACCCTGAACAAACTCTGCAATGAATTTCTCCAAAATTTGAGAAGGGGTTGCATGTCAAGGCTCTGATACCATGTTAGAAACCCTAGATCAGACATGCAAACCTAAACACCTTCCACATAAGAGAAAACATCAAAAAAGAAGAGATTTTCATTTCAATGTGCAAAATGATATTATTCAGGAATTCAATATTACAATGAGATGATTTACTTTATAAAAGAAAAGTATGAAACCCTAATGTTGACCTAAAATAGCTCAACTAAATAAAGCTTACTTATTAATTAAGTAAACTAATTATTACCTAAGTAAAACCTAAGTAAAGTAATGCAAGTGTAATTAAATATTAATTACACTAACACACATCCATATGCTCCACTTCTAAGTCGTATGCTACTGCAAGTGACAACAAAAACCGGATAGATTTCAGCTTCACTACAGGAGAGAATATCTCCCCATAATCAATTCCCTCCACTCAAGAAAACCCCTTAGCAACCAACCATGCCTTATACTTCTCAACACTACTATTAGGACCACATTTTTTCTTGAAAACCCATTTACAACCAATAGGTTTGCATCTAGGAGGCAAAGGTATCAGATCCCAGGTCTTGTTTTTCTTTAAAGAATCCATCTCTTCATCCATGGTTTACATCCATGAAACTGAATCAATCATACCCAATGCCTCTCTAATTGTCTTAGGCTCATTAGTGTTAGTGATCAACGCAAAAATATAACTGTAATCCAATAATGAATAACCAAAGCTTTATGATTTCTACCTAACTCATATAGACCTCCTCAAAGGCTGAGGTTGAGGTTCTCCTTCTTCTTCAAAACTTTCAAAGCTACATGATCTCTCCTCATCAAGTCCAACAAGAGTATGTATTTCTTCTTTCTTCAGAGTAAGTGGAATCTGAACTACCTCCTTATTTTTTTTCTCCTATTTTTTTCGGTGCAGTTCAATAGTGGAAGGCTTCATCTCTCTAAAAATCACACTTTTGATATAGAGAACCTTTTGAGCATTTGGATCCCAAAGCTTGTACCCTTTCACACCAACACCATAGCTGATAAAGATACCCTTAACAGCCTTATTCTCCAACTTAGAGCTCTTCTCAATTGAAACATGAGTGTAAGCTTCACAATCAAATACTCTGAGATGTCTCATCGAAGAATTTTTACCAAACCACGCCTCCATGGGTGTCTTACCAACAAGCACTGATGTAAGAGATCTATTGATCAAATAACATGGAGTGGCTACCACTTCAGCCCAAAAATTTTGTTCAAGGCTAGCAACACTCAGCATACTCCTAGCCCTCTCCATCAATGTTTTTTTCATCCTCTCTACAACTCCATTTTGTTGTGGAGTATAGGGAGTAGTTTTATTTCTCTCAATCCCATGCTCTTTACAAAACTTGTCAAACTCTGAGGACAAAAACTCACCGCCATTATCATCCCTCAAACACATAATATTTTTGTTAGTCTGATTTTGTACCAAGGCCTTAAACTCCTTAAACAGACTAAAGAATTTGTCTTTACTTCTGAATAAATAAATGAATGCCCTTCTACAGTAATCATCTATGAAAGAAACAAAATATATAGATTTTCATAATGAAGGAACATTTACAAGACCAAAAACATATGAATGAACATAGTCCAAAACCCCAAAAGACTTATGAGAACTAGATTAAAAATAAACACAGTGTTGTTTTCCATATACATAATATTCACAAAATTCAAACTCGAGATTACAACCATCAAGGCCTTCAACAAGGCTCTTATTTTTCAAATTTATAAGACCCTTCTCACCAATATGACCAATTTTTTGGTGCCATAACATTGTCTTCTCTGAAAGAAGCTTCATTTCCATGGAATGAGCATCCTTAGGTACCCAAAATGCATGACCATCAGATGTATAGCTGCAACACACTTCTTTTCTGCATGATTAGATGGTGAGGATGAAGAATCCAAAGATCTCTTCTTTGGTACATCAGAAGAACTATTGAACTATACATTGCATGCATCAAGCTAAAACAAAGTGCCAATACAAAACCCTTAGCCTGTTGGATGTTGTGGTTGATTTTTTCATGTGTGGTTGTCATTGATGTCAATGCTATTAGCATTAATTTTTTTAAGATTGTATATGTCGAGGATATTGAGAATATTGTAATAAAATGTGTTACAGGTTGTTGTGAAGCAGTGAAGATCAATATGGTAGAAATTTCAGTATGTTGATAGTGATATGTTGTAGATTAAAGGGTTTTTTTTCAAGCCTATCTAGTTTCTACTCTAAAATTTTCAAAGGTTTGCATGAAGATTTGAACAGGTTATAAGTTTTTGTGTTCTAATAACTATTTTGTTACTGCAAATGGCGTTCATGGGATAATATAATGTGATTCTGGTAATCTGATTTTTTGTGTATGTTCATGTGGTGTTCATGTACGTTTCTAGATCATGTTTTATATGTGTTGCACATCCACATTGATCATTGTGCTCACGATCCGATATTTTCTTGTGTGTTCATTTTTTTCATGTTCATGGCCGACAAGGTGTTTGAAGCGTGTTGTGGATCTTCGAGGAAGATTCTTTGAATTTTTTTTGTGTTCGAGAATATTTTTTTGGGTCTCTACTATGTTGTGGCTGACCTTGGTTGATGCACATTGATAATCTTTATTGTTTTGGGCCAACAGTTTGCATTCATTTTATTATTGTATTGAATTCGACATAAAGCAATGTATTTTCTTATTGTGGATATATATAAGTGATTGTTTCTTCATTTGAGAAGTGTGTAAGTTTGTGAAATGTGAAGTGTGTGAGTGCTATGTGTGGAAAAGGTTCAGATCATTTGAAGGAAGCACGGAGTGTGAAGAAGAGTGAAAGAAAGTGAAGAAGTGTTCATGTGCTTAACCAAAACTGTACTCAAGCATTAGTAGATGCTACTTTCTCAGTTCAAGTTCTTCAGATGGATTTAATCTGATTTTTTTTTGTAAGACAGTGAGTCTTCCTTTGAGTAGTGAGCTCTAAGCAGTGTGCCTGAATGCATGTGTATTCCTCATGTATTCTTCTTATACTTTTAACAGGATATAACTTGTGGTTTAACCTCCACCGTGGTTTTTCCTCTAACAAGGTTTCCACACAAAAATCTTGGTGTTATGTATGTTTCTGATGTGTTGTTGATTCATGCTTTCATTGTTATTAATCAGATTTGAGATTAAAGGTTAATAAGTTTAATACATTTTAAATTTTGTGATAGTTGATTCATCCCCCCCTCTTAGTTGTCTACCCATGTGTTTCCAACATAGCCAACACCATATCCCCTCTAGTCATCTTACATTCTCCACTAGAGAAAAAAACTTGCACTCCTAAATCATTCAATTTACTTATAGAAAATAGGTTGCATTCCAAACCTAGAATATGCAAGACACCATCAATCCCCTTCACTCTTCCATTAGGAAATTTGATTTTGACTCTTCCACGTGCAACAATCATCAGGTGAGAGTCATCACCCAAGTACACCTCTCTTCCATTATACTCCTCATACTTTGAGAACCAATCTCTATGAGATTTCATGTGAAAGGATGCACCTGAATCTATCAAACACACATCATCTGATGCATGGGTTGCCAAGGCTGCAATAAATGCTTCTCCATTACCTTGAGATAATTTATTGGATTCAAAATCAGAGAAACACTTGGTTTTCTTCTTCTTCTCCTTCTTGCAATATTTTAGAATGTGACCAACTTTGCCACAATTCCAAAATTTTGCCTTAGACTTCTTACTAGGAGACTTAGATCTCCCCTAAGACTTTGACTTAGATTTTTTGTTTTTCTTTTACCTCTCCTTTGGTCTGCCATGAACTACAAGGGCCTCCTTGGCCATCTTAGAAGACTTAATTTGAATCTCTTTAGATAATAGTGAAGCAACAACCTCATACATCTTGAAAGTGGAAGTAGTGCTTCCAATATCCATTACCAAGTGATCCCATGAGTTTGGAAACGAACACAAAAGGAGCCTACAATGGTCTTTTTCATCAATATTGTCTCCAACGAAACCCAATTGTGCAACCAACATGTTAAATGCATTTATATGATCTGCTACAGACCCTCCATCTTCCATTTTCAGAGAATACATCTTATTTCTCAGAAAAATCTTGTTTACTAGGGATTTAGCCAGATAAACATCACCAAGATTCTTCCACAAAGAAGCAAAAATTTTCTCTTCATGGACATTCAAGAGGATGGAATCAGCCAAACAGAGTCTAATAAGACCCTTGGCTTTCCTATCCATGAGATCCCAATCTTCTTGTTTCATGCTTGATGTTTTGGTTCCAGAAATAGTAGCCCATAGATCACAGTTTACAAGCATGTCTTCCATTTTGAGCTTCCAAAGTTCAAAATTATCGCTGTTAAATTTCTCCATCTCAATCGTCCTAGATGTGCCTACCATCTCTTTCCTGCAACAAGGTAATGAAATGCACACTTCTGTAAAACTCCCACTGAAACAAAGATCAGCTAAAAAAACCCTTCTAACCCAACAAAGGAACCAAGTTTGGCCAAGCTCTGATACCAACTAAAAGGAAGACGGGTGAGAGGAAACAAATTTCTACACTAATCTAAGTATGGGAGAGTTAAAAAAAATCATTTTAACACCTTCAAACAGTTACAACAAGAGAAGCGCATAGAGAATAAATGAATAGAACAGAAACAACACATATAACAGTTACATCAGATATATGAGGGGAAAGCCTTTTTAGGTAGAAAACCCCACCCTCTAAAATAATAGTACTATTGTATTACTTCAAAATGAATTAAAATACAACCCCAAGTACAAATCCTTCTTCTACAAGTGCTTCAAAACTAACACTTGTTCTGGAGTGATATCGGTAACACTTCGTTACTATTCTACAATGCAAGGTGTAAATTTTATAGATATTACAAGCCAAGAGATTCTTCTAGAAGAGTATGGGTGTTCAAATACACATGGCACAATTTCCCACACCATAGACATGTATTTGGATACTTGTCACATATCCCATTACACCCCTTACAATTGTCAAACTTGCATATATTCTTTCTCCTAGCTTGGGCACCCAAAATGTGCTCATAATTTCTTATGCCAGATGCCTTACAACTATCATAGAATATGTCATAAATCTACCACAATAGTTTTCATAGAATCCGTAAGAGAATATATCATAACTGACTAAAAATAGTCGATTCAATTACATCCTTTCATAACTCAACCGTGCCAACTTTCTCCATGCAATGCCTTATGACAAGTCATAGAATCTGTCATAGGTCAAAGATTCCAAAGTGGGATGCCTATGTCCACTTGGGATGATTATGTGTCATCCAATCACTTCCAACGAGGATGCCACCCATCTGGTGGGTCCCAATTTGTGACATGACACCATAGGCAATTAAATAATACAAATTAATACATTAATTAAATCAATATTATGACTGTAAGGTTAACACGTTAATCCCGACACATAGGAGCCTGTATGGCTCTACATGGGTTTTTATTTAAAGGAAATAAATAAAAGGTTTACGTTTGTTTTTTGTGTGATGGATTTATTAAGGGTACCCATAGGGTACTTTCCTCAATAGGCCTTGAGGGCCCCATGCCTCTTGTCTACATATTTAATGTCGACCGACGATGGAAATAGCATGCCAACAACTTTATATGAGTTGCTCGACAGCAAAATCAAAGCCTTGACAACTTTAATTTTTTCCCAAAGCATGCAAAAATACAATCGACAATCGAAATCTTCTAAAGATTAAGTATATTTCATCAGCTTTTAGAAAAATTTGTTCGCAATTTTTTCCTCAAGGGCCAATTTTTTTTGGGGCAATAGAGGAATATTCCCTAATATGTTTCGTTGACATCATGCTAACGTAAACATGATGTCAATGGTATGGACTAGGGCAAGGCCCCCTTTGTCCCTAAAGGATGTTAATATTTTTTTTGCCATAACTTGGGCGTACAATATTAAAATTGAGAAAAAAATATATCGTTGGAAAGCTGGTTTGGTCAACTTTCCATTGGTGTGGGTATCATCACCATTTTTTACTACTAGTGTATTTTATAGCCTATTGAATTCAAAGGTGTTTTTTTCACTCATGATCTCATAGATTTTGACATATTTCTTTATTTTTCATGATTTTAGTAGCATTGGGACGTGTTAGAACCCAAAATTTCCATCAAGAAACTAAATGATTTTCCCATTTTGAATTGAATATTTCACTACCTTTTCTCAAAAACACCATTTTATCATTCTTACCTCTTTAATACATTTTACCACCATCCAAATAAATCAAAATATACCTTATGGGCCATAATATTTCCTTTTTATATCATATACCGCTTTACCGCGGCCTCCCACAATGGGCTCGTAGTATGGCAGTAGCAGTTAACAGGCAAGCATAAGGTTCTTACTGCCATTGACCGCGGTATTGTGGTGGCGGTGAGATAACTAGTGTAGCAGCAACGAGGAAGCAGTCGGAAGGTTTACCATGGTACCGCACACGGTTCTAACGAAGACCACAGTGACTGTGGTGGATAGAGGTAGCAGTTAGGATCTGTCACACCGCGGTACTACTGAAAATTAGCATGTACACTGTGGTGATTGCAGTAAATCATTAGTAGGAAACGAAGGTAGCTACCACCACACCATGACCAGCCAGAGAGGGAACCACGGTAGTGCAGTAGACGAAGGTGAATAGTTAGCGGTTTGCACAGTGGCTACCAGGGTACCACTGGCAGTCAAGCTAGTAACCATGGTAGTGTGATGTTAGGGAAGCAATGGCTAAGCAGCAATTAGGAGGAGACACTGTGGTACCGTGAGGAGGCAACGAGTAGACCGCAGTAAGGCGGTTGACGGTGAGAGGTGACAGTGAAGGCTAGCCACCGCAATACCGTGGCTGGTCAACATATTGACCACGGTATAGCGGTAAAATTAAAGGCCATGGGGAAAAAAATTAAAGGAGCGGCAATGTATAAAGTGAAATTATAAAGAGCGAAGAAGGTAAAAGGGAAAAAAATCAAAGCAGAACTATTGTGAAAATATTTAATTTTCTGAGAGGCAACTCAATTAAATATTTTAATTGTTGTTAGGAATAAAAAATGGTTTTACTGGTTAAATGAAGATTCGTGACTCTTTGAATTTTATTGTATAAATTTTTTGTAAAAATTAGTTAGAAGGGAGAGAGAGAACGGTAGGAGTTAGATCTTTCCAGAAAATGGACTGGGGAATGCAAATAATGTACAGACCCTTTTTGAAGCAGAATTAATGGATAGATTATTTTGAATTGGTGAAACCCATTGTGTGTTCAGTTGTTGTGTTATAATCATTTATATTTATTATCTAGTTGTCTCCAAGTTGAATTTCTTTAAATCAGTGTATCAAGCGTATGTTTGATTTATCAAAGTGTAAATTTAACTCTGTGTGATTTGGTTGATTGGTGTCTACAAGTCAAAATTAAATTCTTTTAAACAAGTCACAGTGATTTAGAATTTCTTTTGGATGGTTAAAGTAGAACCTAATAAGAAAACATTCCAGCATAATTTATGCAAGTCATAAATTAATGAGGTTATATGCTAGCCATAGAATTTCATTATTCAAAGTTCCTAACAAATAGAATTTCAAAGTTCCTAACAACCCAGAGATCAGATTCATTTAAAACAACATTTTCAAAACCTTTCTTTTCTGTAATAGGAGTAGGTATAGTTATAGTGATTTTGTCTATCCAGTTCCATTTGCCATTTTGGGTAGATTGTTTCACCAGGAAGTACATTTCAATTTGCATCATTCACATAGGTTCACCCACCTTGGTCTAGCAGATCCTAAAGAGAAGAAGGTTCAATTACATCAATTGGCCTTGTACGTTGGCCAAAAGCGTTGTGAGAGCTTGGAAACCTCTCGTGGTTCAAACCTGCATTTTTGAGATCCAACAGTTTGGCGACTCCACTAGGGACTTACTCAGAAAATTTTCCAGCCTTTCCATTTATAGAGTCAGCAAAGTTTCACATTTTGTTTGGGGATTCCGATGGGGTAAACCAAAACAATATCAAAAAAAAAATCATTTTCCTACTTTTGGGAAAAGTAGGTGGCGACTCTGTTTCATTTGATAAATAATGCATGGCGGTTGTGAAGCAGTAATATTTTATCAAGATGGAAGAAGAAGAAAGAAGACAAGAGTCAATAAGAGAGTTGAAGGAATTGAGACAATAGAGGCTACAAGTTGAACAACAGATGCTACAAGTGAACCAAAAATTGTGGCAATTGGGAGTCAAACGTGCTCTGAATACATCACCAAATGGTTCATCATGTAGTGATAATGAAGACACAAATTCTAGGAGATATTGGACACCAAAAGTGCCCCGTGATGCGATCAATAACTTTGGTAATAAAGGCAATGTACTTTATTCACAGCAAAACACTTTTGAGGAGTATATTCAAGTTCAAGGGAGAGATAAAAATATTGTGGATGCCCTTCTTGACATAAAGAGATATAAGGGAGAATGTTTGAGTTCTTTATACAATAGGATGGTAGAAATTTTTATGCAATTACCTCCTCATTTTAGGCTTACAAGACCCACATTTTTTGCACAAATTCTAAGAGCATCAGAGCCTGAATCAATTTATTGGTCAAAATCATTAAAACAGAAAGCCTTTGATGTAGTAAATAAATTTATTGATTCCATGCTTGGGACAATGTACATGGATACTGGAAATAATAAATCTAGTAGTGATATCATGGATGCTCAAACAATGCAACAAAAAAAGGAAGCATGTGTTACTAGGATTTCTAATGACAATTTCTCATATTTGGAAGATGATTGCAGCATTGATGATATTGGTGGGGACACATCATCTGGGGAGTACATCAGCAATGCTTCAGAAGCTAAAATAGAAGAAGATATCATTCCTTCCAACAATGAAGATATGGAGAGTTTCTCTTGCATAATATATTGTGAGTCAAATTGTGAAGATGAAATTGTGGATGTTGATCTTCAACAGAGTGATTGTTGCAGTTCTTATGAAGATCAAGAGGTTGGAGACATGGTAGAATATATGGAAACAGAGACATGTTCACTCAGCAGTGAGCAAGTTTCAGATTTACTGACTCTTGAATATCAGAAGTATGCACATAAAGATGATTCTAGAGTTTTTGTTCCAGCCTATATATGCTTTGATAGTGAAGATACTATGTGTAACAATTCATATAACCCCATGTGCATCTCTCACATTGATGAAGAAATCATTGAAGCTGATTTTGGATCTATTTGTGTCCGAGAAGAGGTATGTGAATTGAATGATTTTTGCTTGCAAGAAAAATATATTGGTTTGCATGTTATTGATTATGAGTATCCATCATTTGTTGATTCAAATATGTATAAGGATGGTTGTATGGATCAGAGGTATGTGTCAATGCCAACTGGTGATAGAAAAGAAATGGAAAATAAGTTTGATTTGATTATTTCAGAAGATGTTGATGAGATAGAATTTGTAGATTCTCATGTGAAGCATTCATATTTCTAGGTCCCAGTACAGTTGCTTGATCATTCAGCAACATATGATAGTGAGCATGCCTATGAATTTTTTTTTGAATGTGGATACACTTTGTATGCTGAGGGTGATAAATATTTTTCATATGATAATAAGAATGATGAAATGTAGAGTGACGAAATGAATATGAATCAAGTTGAATACAATTATTTCTTGAAGGTTTTCAATGGCAGTGCATGTTGCAGGGTAGGTGGAATGGATAGTTTCAAAATAAACCTAATGAACTTTAATCAGAACAAAGTCTATGACAGAGGAAAGTGCAGGTTTTTTCTTTTGGGTGGCCTGGGGCCATCCCTTGTGGTTTGATTTTTTGAACCATAGAAGGTACAAAGGATTAAGGATTACCAGTGCATAGACAATTCTTAGCAATGCCTCTTTAAATATTCTTTTCCATGCACAGTAGTTTAGGAAGGGTTTGGGTTTGCCAGTACATGGACATTCTCAGAATTTCCCTTATTGAAACTTTGTTTTCCTTCCATGTACAGTAGTGTAAGTTTTTCCATTCTCCTTTTACTCCATTTTTCATATCATTCATCTGTTCATCTTTCCATCTGCCATTGCCTTCATTTTTTCATGTCTTTGCTTGGTCTACTCTCCCAAAGATATTATGGATTCTTGTAGTGATTTGCAAAATCACTCATCCACAATAGGAGCCACTGCTAGAACCCAAAATTTCCATCAAGAAACTAAATGATTTTCCCATTTTGAATTGAATATTTCACTACCTTTTCACAAAAAAATCATTTTATCATTCTTACCTCTTTAATACATTTTACCACCATCCAAAAAAATCAAAATATACCTTATGGGCCATAATATTTCCTTTTTATATCATATACCGATTTATCGCAGCCTCCCACAATGGGCTTGTGGTATGGTGGTAGCAGTTAACAGGCGGGCATAAGGTTCTTACCACCACACTGTGTGCGGTCAATTCATTGACCACGGTATCACGGTGGTGGTGAGATAACCGGCATAGCAGCAACAAGGAAGTGGTCGGAAGGTTTACCGCAGTACCGCACACGGTTCTAATGGAGACCGTGGTGACTGCGGTGGGCAAAGGTAGTGATTTGGATCAATCACACTGTGGTACTGCCAATAGTTATTATGCAGACCGTGGTGACTACGGTAAACCATTAGCAGGCAGCGAAGGCGGCTACCGCCACACCATGACCGGCCAGAGAGGGAACCACAGTAGCGAGGTAGACAAAGGTGAACAATTAGTAGTTTGCAGAGTGGCTACCAGGGTACCATTGGTAGTTAAGCAAGTGACAGCGGTAGTGCGGTGATAGGGAAGCAACGGCTAAGCAATGGTTAGGAGGAGACACCGCGGTACTGTGAGGAGGCAACGAGCAGACCGCGGTAAGGTGGTTGACGATGAGAGGTGACAGTGAAGGTCGGCCACTGCGATACCATAGTCGGTCAACATGTTGACCGTGATATAGTGGTAAAATTAAAGGCCACGGGGAAATAAAAGTAAAGGAGTGGCAATGTATAAATTGAAATTATAAAGAGCGATGAAGGTAAAAGGGAAAAAAATCAAAGAAGGACTATTGTTAAAATATTTAGTTTTCCAAGAGGCAACTCAATTAAATATTTTAATTGCTGTCAGGAATAACAAACAGTTTTACTGGTTAAATGAAGAGTCGTGAATCTTCGAATTTTATTGTATAAATCTATTGTAAAAATTAGTTAGAAGGGAGAGAGAGAATGGTAGGAGTTAGATTTTTCCAAAAAAATGGACTAGGGAATGTAAATAATGTACAAACCTTTTTTGAATTAGAATTAATGGATAGATTATTTTGAATTGGTGAAACCCATTATGTGTTCAGTTGTTGTGTTATAATCATTTATATGTCTTATCTAGTTGTCTCCAATTTGAATTTATTTAAATCATTTAAATCAGTGTATCAAGCATATGTTTGATTTATCAAAGTGTAAATTTCACTATGTGATTTGGTTGATTGGTGTCTGCAAGTCAAAGTTAAATTATTTTAAACAAGTCACAGTGATTTAGAATTTCTTTTGGATGGTTAAAGTAGAACCTGATAAGAAAACATTCCAACATAATTTATGCAAGTCATAAATTAAAGAGGTTATCTGCCAACCATAGAATTTTATTATTCAAAGTGCCTAACAACTAGAATTATGATAGAGATGGAAACACATTCAATTCTTAATATTTTTAACTCCATTGCCCATGTGGATAGAAGGCGCTAATCTACCACAACCCAAAGAACAGATTCATTTAAAACAATATTTTCAAAACCTTTCTTTTGTGCAGTAGGAGTAGGTATAGTTATAGTGATTTTGTCTATCCACTTACATTTGCCATTGTGGGTAGATTGTTTCACTAGGAAGTACATTTCAATTTGCATCATTCACATAGGTTCACCCGCCTTGGTCTAGTAGAACCGAAAGAGAAGAAGGTTCAATTGCATCAATTGGCCTTGTATGTTGGCCAAAAGCATTGTGATAGCTTGGCAACCTTTCGTGGTTCAAACTGCATTTTTTAGACCCAACGGGATGGTCTCTCAGAGCTCTTCGTAATTGTCGATGTACTTTTTCCATATTTCTCTTCAGGTACATTTTATTCAATTTTTTTTGTTTTGGCATTCTATTGAATTACTTGGACGTCTTAGCTCTTGAAAACATTTTTTTGTTTGCATGGGATGACTTGTTTTTGGATTTTCTGTATGTGTTTCTAGTATTTTATCCTATTTGGGCATTGTAGACATATTTTTCATATACTTTCTCTTTTGTAGATGCACTAAGATAAAGTGTCATTCTAGTGTATCTTTTTAGAGATTTTGCACATCTTGTTGTGCCTTATGTACTTTCCCTATGATATAAAGTTTCATGGGGGGTTTGTTTTGTGAGCCTCATATTTGCAATCATAACATTGTCTACCTTCATGGGTGTGTGCCCTTGGTTTGTACACTCTTTTATTTGCAGGTACTCTTCAGTTGCACGTTCAAATATTATCCTACATGCACTTCTTGGTTTCACACAGTTTTAGTGTACCTGCCATGGCTCTCCCTTTTTCCATTATGGGGGGTTTCTATTGGTGGTTCTAATGCTTCCTTGGTTTCATTTTTTGGAGTGATCTATGTATCTAGTTCTTGTTCCTGTGTACTAGTCAGATGCAGTGTACATCAATGATTGGTTACCTGTGCATTTCGATGAGATGGGGTATTTACCATATGGACACTCTAGCATTCTTGTTTCTAGAGGTTATTCATTTCAGCATTATATCAATCATCTTTTGACATGTGTCATAGCTTCTTCGTGCTTCAGCGATGTTCTTCATGTTCCTATTTTTTGGGACATTGTTTTGGTTGAAGGCTTTCTAATCCTTCACATTGGTTTGGAGGCTTTTTCGATCCTTCATTCACCTTTCTCTCTTTTGGAGAGGAGTCTTTCCCATGTGATTTTCTCATTTTTCTCTAGTTGTGGGAGATTATATTGTTTGTAGATGGGTACGTTATTAGGCCTTGTTTGTTGGGACCCATCATGGATTCTCTTTTTAGGATTTTTAGCTACTCCTTAAGTTCATCTTAAGGGAGGGTGTTAGATTAATCATGCATTAGTTAATAATTAATTAATATTTAATTGATTATTAGTCTAATTCATTTCATGCACTTAAGTTAAACTTAGAAGTGTTTTTTACGTTAACTAAATTGAGCTTTTATTAGATCATTCTATTTGATCACATGTAATATTGACACTTAACATGATCTAATCCCTTTATCATTTAGGATTACTCCTACATAACACTCAACTCTCATTGTATTATTATACCCTTTGATAATCTGGATATTTTGTAAGTATTTTCTCATTGAGGAATAGAAAATCTTTGTTGTTTAGCTCTTGTATGAGGGTAAAAGTACAATCTTGTGTCACACTTTATAAAGGAATCGGCCAACATGAAAAATGTTCTCAACTTCAACCACATAAAACTAGTATTTATGTTTTGAATTTCAAAAAGATGTAAACTAATAAAATGTAGAGATTTTGTTGAAGTTTATTCCAATAATTTTTCAAAAAAAAATTGATATTTTTTATCAATTCAAAAGCAGATTTCGTAATGCTGAAAATTTCAAGAAAAAGTGGCGTACAGTTGACGTCAAGAAACAAATAGAATTTTTTTTCATTTTTTCCTACAAAAAATTTCCCTATAGTTGACTTCAATATCTAAGGCATGGAAAAAATAAAATAAATTTTTGATGTATATTTTTCTCGTAATAACATTTTAAAATCAAACTAACCCAAATTTGATAGTTTTCAGATGACGTCAACTATTGTTTTTTTTTCATTTTCAAAAAACAAAATATACCCTTTTGAAGAGGATTCTCTCATGTAGAGCATCATGTATTTTTCAATTTGTTTTATGATGATTTACCATTTTTTATTTAATTTCAACTGAGCCTCTTTTTGACTTTGAATAACCTATTTACAATATTTTAAAATATTTATATACTAAAACTAATCAGTATATATATATATATTTGGATTCAGCACTATGAGCTCTACAAAAGGGTATTTTTATCTTTTTTTTAAATAATTTTGATTGAAGAAATATTTACCAAAATTTGAAAATTTCTAGAAATTTGAAAAAATGGTGACTTTACTGCCAAGTCACATGCCATGTGGACATATTCGGCTGAATAGGATTCGGCCAAACCCTATTTAGTCGAATACGTTCCGGCCTAAATATATTTGGCTAACTATTGTTCGGTCGGATCATAGCCAATTGAAATTTTGATTTTTTTGAATTTGGTTTTTTTATCCAATTACTATTGAAACATAGCCGGCCGAAATTTTTATTTCTTTAATTTTTATTTTTATTTTTTTCCATTTTTGATCCAATTTTTATTGAAATAATTATTTAAGTCAACTTTAATTATTTTATTTTTTAGGTTTTTTCCATCTTTCCTCCACTTTCTAATGAAGTAATTATTTCCATTTTTTTTAAATCATCTTTTATTATTTACTTTCATTCTCAAATCAGCAGGCATATAATACTGAACAATACTTTTCTAATCATTTGTCACAGGTTATCTAGTTGAATACTTAAATCTAAGGGAAATCAAGCATCCAAATCAAAAGATTTGGTGATTTTCTTTAATTTATTTTATGTTTTCATGCTTATATGTTCATTGCTAGTTTTTTTTTGTGTTTTCATGTTTATATGTTCATTGCATTTTAATCTGAATATTTTGAGCTAACGCTTGGACTAACAAGTGGTGTAGTTGTTGATTGTCGAAGACTAATATTGAAAAACTACTAATTTAAGGTTTTGCAAGACATTTGGCCAAGACATTTTTATTTTTCCACTAATTTAGGCACTAAAATTATATTAGAGGGTAAATGAAGTTGTTTTATGTTCCTAGAAGGGTGTAATAGACATATGCTCTGCCCTCACACCTAGTGTGATCTCGAGGATCAGAAATATTTACATCTCTTCATTTTATTTAGATCAATGTTTTAGGTAAACATAAGGTGACTAGCTTGTGTGTATGCTCTCCCCTCATGCGTTGTGTGATCTTGGGGATCAAAAACACCTAGTGTGCCTTTCCTTTTAGGGGACTTGCCTAGGGATTTTATTACCTTAGGGATGATCCCAACCACATGTATTGGTGGGGTATATAAAGGGGGAGAACTAAAGTTGTACCCCAATCTACTTGCGTCATAATTGGTGAAGCTTTGATTTCCTAGTGTGATTCCAGGCTAGGAGTGAAGGGTTGGTATGAGCTCTTAGTACCTCGTTGAAGCTCCCGATCCACGCTTGTGACAGACTATTATTCACGATCTAGGCCTCATGTACCTTACACATATTGATTACTCCTAAGAAAAACATCGTAAACCTAGAAAGCCATCGAGCGTAGGTTAGTGTGGTACAAGGGATGCAAATCATACCTTGAAGTTACTCACCACACACTCCCTTAGGCTGAGATAGAAATCCTTGTGGTGAACTTCAATAGTTCCCAAGGAGAGAGAGAAGGTGAGCCCGTGGCATCCATTGACGACCCTGTGCCACTAGATCTCTAGCTATATGCCTTTGCGAGAAAGGGTGCCCCAAAGAACCACTCGAGTATCAAGGAGTATTAACCCAAGCTTGCTTGGGTGGTGATCCCTAATTAATCTATAAACCTACTTGAGCTTATGGCTTTTAATCAAGTTATTGAAGTGTCTTTTTGTGCAAAACCCATGAAGACGAATTAGCCAAAGGGTTGAGGATCTGGCTATACCCTTTGAAAATATCAAAAACTTTCAAAATCAGCCAATGTGTTTTATTGTTTGCTGAAATCTCTTGCCAAATTGACTAAAACTATGCCTGAGACAAAACTTGTTGCGCCTCTATCAAAAATTGTTGCGACTGATATTTTACGTTTAGGTTAAAAAAAATTACGCCTACGTTTTCCTACAACTATGCCTCTATCCTAGAACAAAATATGAATCTCTAACTTCAACCCCCTAGGGCTCCCTAGTTTAGTCTGAAATAATCTATAACTCTGTTGTCTCCTGATCACCAATTACCCCATCTTCACACCTAAAAAACCTATTCCTCACCCTCCCCCACCATCAAATTTTTCCCTTATTATCACCTTATAATCACCTAATTTCTTTACACCTTAGGCTTGATATCATTCCCTCTCCCCCACATCATTATTTTATTCATCATTATCATCCAAAATAAACCTTAAGATCTATCCCAAAAATTAGCATTTTGTAACTAAGGGAATTTTCCTAGGGTTAGCAAATCAAATGCAAAACATGAAAACCCAAAGTGATAATGAAGTACAAAGGAATAAAATGAAAACAAATGAAACAATCTTACCAAAATGTCTTCATTCTCCATGGCTGACCTCCATTATACCTTCTCAACTTGTTGAAAATATGATGTTGCCCTCAGATTTATGATGAACAATCTAATGACAATGACAAGCCCTAAGCAAATGTTAAAGGATTTGAGTGATTACATGCAATACTATGCTATAATGCAACTAGTAAACCTCTAAAATATGTCTAAATTATGCCAAATGAGATGTAAATACGCCTATGACAAAATGACAAGAATGCAAGAGCATGAGGTTGCAAGATGACAAAATGAGACCAAAATTGCCATTTTATAGAAAATGCAATTTTGTGTGGATGGTCAAGATTAAAAATTGGCAAGTGCCCTAGAATCAATGGACAAGATTCAATATGACACCCATAATTAGGGTTAGGGAAACATTAGGTCAAATTTGAAATGAATGGATGGGATTGATTTTTAGAAAATCAAATCAAGGGTTGATAATGCATGTGACAAGAGATAAGATTGGCATAGAAAAAGAGGTGTCTGGAGAATCAAACAATAATAAAAATTGCTTGATTTTTGGAGGACAAAGACTATTTTGAATTAAAATTTAATTTAATTCAAAAGGTGGGGTCACATGACAGTAAATAATTAATTTGAATTATTTACTAAAAAGAGGGAAATTAGAAAGTGAGACTATTTTAAATAAATAATTTTATTTAAAATGAGCACAAAAAAAGAGATGATAAGAGGAATTAAATAATAAAAATTATTTAATTTAGGTGGCTAATGAATAATTAAATAATAAAGATATTATTTAATCATAGAAGAAAGTGACAAAGGGAATCTTTTGAATTAAATATAATGATTTAATTCAACATTCAAGAGAGTGGACCAAATTAAATAAATAAAATTTAATTAATCTAAGAGAGAAAAGGTTGATGAATAATTAAATAATTAAAAATAATTATTTAATTATAGTGGAAAGTGGACAAAAATTTTAAAAATAAAAATTTATTTAATTTTAGAAAGAAGACTTAATTAGTGGCGTAATTAAATAAATAAAATTTATTTAATTAATCAAGGAGGAATAAAGATAAAAGAAAATGAATTAATTAAATAATTAAAATTATTTAATTAATAGAAGAATTATGACTTGAGAAAATAATTAAATAATTAAAATTATTTAATTATCAAGGACAAAAAGGGAAATGATGGAGAATTTGGAAATCGCAAGCCTGGGACAATTTTTAGTGTCTACATTTTGCCCCTCTTTGTCATAATGCAATTTATCATGTTGTGACAAAGAAAACAAGTTAAAGTCATGCCCCAATGTGAAAGAGGATGAGGAATAATGATGAGGAGGGTAGTAGTATGCCCCCTCGAGAGAACAATCGGGTTCCAAGAACACAAGTGTGCTCTCGAAAATGGACGAGAAGACTAGAAGATGACAGGACAAGAAAGTGTTAGTGCAAAAGATATGGATGATGAAGATGTAGACTAGATGAAATATTAGAGGGGAAATGAAGAAGGGTGGGATGGGAAAATAAACCTTCAACATTTTCCAAGGTACTAATAGACTTTGCTCGAATCATCATTGGGCGGTAAAAATGACACAAATGGATAGAAAACACCATGGTATGACATAGACCAAGGTGTGCAAAGTCATCCACTTGAAAAATAGACAATCACAGACAAGGAATATCCTAACTCATACTAAGGGTCATATTGCCCCAGTCTTTTTGTCAAGACAATCCACAGACATCAGTCAAAGAAAAATAGAATAGGTCATGAGACGTCATCGCACCTCTAAATCCTTCATGGGACATCCTCGAGGTAGCTAGTAACATGACAAAAAGACAAATCAATAAAAATATAAGACAAAATAGCCAAAAATTAATAGCCATTTAATTGTATTGCCAATGTTTGTTTTCTGAAGATTAATTGTTTGATAGTTTGATGGTTTTGACGATTTAATGGTTTGAAAGTGCCTAAGGTCAGGAAGGACACATCCTGAAAAGGAAAATGACATTTTGACAAGGTCCAAATCCAAGGACACATCTTGAAGAGGACCAAAAAGTGACGAGATTGACATTTTGACTAATGTTTCGGCAAGTTGACTGATTTTGACTGCATGATTGATTGGCTTATGTTGTCTAATTTTCACCAATTTTGACATTGACATTTTGAATGATTGTCTTGTGTCAAGTACGACTATGTCTGCTTTATTTGACTGATGTGACCATGTTTGACTTATGATTTTTATGTTGACAAACCTAAAATTACTAACCTAATGTCTCGGGCACTCATCGACTGATGGCCTTGCCTACGTAGCAAATGCGCAGAGACAACATAGTTCGGACTGGGATAAAGATTGACTGACGTGACTGACTGGACTAATGGGACAAGCATTGATTTTGTTTTGATATTTTTTTGACACTTTTAGAATGTTTTTGTGTTTTCTTCTGGACATTTTTCAATTTTTATGACTTTTTTCAAGACTTTTTTTTATTTTTAGGACAGTTTTTCATGACTTTTTCTAATTTTTAGGACTTTTTTAATTTTATGACTTTTTTCCATATTTATTCAGATTTTTAAGACTTTTTCAGAACATTTTATGAGGATCAAGATAAATGCATGTGAATGATTCCTGCGCCCATGAATCCAAGGACAACCATGATCTTGTTGCTAGTCAAGATGGAAACCAATTGATAGGTGACGATGACAATGACAACGTTGTTTGATGTGGGAAGGACACATCCCAAAACAACGTGAAGATGCCAAATATGTGACTAAAGGATCAAGTTTTGCAATAGGTCTAGGAACAAAGCCAAGGAATGTTTGGGATGATGCACTAGGTTGTGAGATTGTTGCATTTGGAATGACTTGGTGAGGACTAGATGGGATGTCGAGGGATCTTTAGACCATTGACAAGGGAAACCAAGATAGGAAATGGATGGCCTTGGTAAAAGATAGGAGACATGAGGATTATGTCATATAAGGATAATGTATGGTCTCCCAGGACTACGTCGCATAGGGGATAATGAGGCTGTGAAGATAATGACATGATATTTTTATGACTAGTGTATGACCAAAGGATGGACATGTCAAAAAATTTCCAAAGCATGATTTATGTTTGTACCTTAGTTCTTTGTCAAGATCAAAGTATGTGGGAGAATTATGGAGCCTAGGTGGATAGATGGAAATGCCATAAGATGTGTCATACAGAGGGTAAGGGAGATGAGACAACTTGCCCCCAAGTGAAATGGTCTACATAAATGAATTATTCTACACATATGCCTATTTACCAGGTTTTCATCATGGTACTTATCCAAAACACCTGTTTGCCAGGTTTTCACCGTTGGATGAAATTTTTCTCTTTGATATTTTTTTTTGACTTCTTGATTTTTTTTGGTGTCACCAAGACGTCTATTTGCCAAGTTTTCATCAAGGTGACAATTTTTTTGTATTTATCTCATAGCCTTGATGATTTAGATGATCACTAATTATTCTGAATCCATTGGCGGTGTTGATGTAGAGACTGGTGCCATGATATGCCAATGATGACTTTATGAAGTAGTTTCCTTGTCAAGATCATAGCACTTCCATACACCTGATTGATGTCATTGTGATCCTTTTTGATACTAGAGTTTTCCTTATCAAAATATGCACATCGTGATAGAGTTCCATGAGAGTCCTAATGATAAAGAGTTGCTGCCAAGATTTGAAGGATTTGTGACATTAGATTTTTGGAATTTAGGCGAGATGTAGGATTATGACGAATGATGGTAGACGTGGATGGTCTGGTTGGATGTTTGGATGTATTGATTTTTATTTTCCAAACTTTGGGTGTCGGATTAGGATAGTGTTTGGAACCAACACTTTTATATGTCTTTCTTGATGACCATTTCAAAGGAGGTGGAAATTTATTATATGTGGGAATCCTCTTGTCTTGTGGCTCCACATTTTGATTGATTTTTGACATATTTTCTTGACTTGATTCATTATTTTCCTGACTAGATCCATTTTTCTTTGGGATCCATTTTAACTTCATTTGTCCACTTGAATTATTTTTTATTCAATGGCCTTTGACATTTGACTTTGAATTTTGGATTTATAAGATTTTTGTTTTTGTTAGTTCCAAATGGAAGGTTTATTTATGTTGAAGTGACAATTTATGGTGTGGATTGACGGGGTGTTGGCAACAACCTTATGACAAGGACTACTCATGACATCCATTTTTATGTTTGTATTAGATAAATTTTCCCCTAATATCGAGGAGGTGTCATTAACATCATTATATTTTTCGATTGAGGAATAGCCAAGACCTTGATGTCTGTAATTTTTCTGAAGTTGTATGGGTTCTAGAATTCCTTGCTTGTGTATGCCTAGTCATTTTCTTTGATACTGCATGTTCTGAAAAATTATGTTTGCAATGGGGTATTTCCCATTCTGTAACAAAGATGCCAACCCATCATTATTCTTTCAAAAACCTTTACTCAAGATTTTCTCATCTATAAGAAAGACTTCTCTAACAAAGATAGATGACCCTAGTTGATAAGATGTTGTAGCTTCATTGAAATGTTGGCTAGAGACTTGATTAACATCTATGGTCTGATTCTGTGACATATAGGATTCAGATGATTTTGATGGTGCTTCCAAGTCAATGTTGAAACCGTCTTCATGGTCATTGTCATAGAGTCCAGTAAATTCAGCTATAGCTTGATCATTTGCAAATATGTCTAGAATAGTAGTCTTTTGTTCTAGAGGAAGATCATTTATGTGTCCCATGGAGGCAACTGTCTCATGTTTGGAAGTGTCGGTAGTCATAGCATGAATAGGGTCGTCAAGTGTTTGGTCTTGAATGGCATAAATGTCAAGGAGTGGATCATTTTGGACATTTTGATCAAGGATAGTGTCTTGGTCAAAGATGGGGTTGTCTTGGATGACATGATTGGAAGTAGAATCTTGACCAAGGATAGGTTCGTCATGGATAACATGGTTGTGAATGGAATTTTGACCAAGGATGGGTGTATTATGTATGCCATGATTTTCTAAGACGACTTCCTGAATAGACTTAAGGATGGGGTCATGGGATGGACAAATTTGACCTTGACATGAAGGGGGAGTTATGGTGTCATGCTTTGGGTTTTCGTCTTGACATATGTCCTCAGAGTTAGAAAATGGAATGTGACTTTGGGCAAGGGTAGAATTTTCATGGATAGATGTGTGTTGGGATGGAGTAGCTTGGAAAGGATTAGTGGATGAAAGACTAGGATAAGACGTGAAGACTTGGAAAGGGTTAGTGTATGAAGGAATAAGATTGGATGTAGATAAAGGACTAGGATAGGACGTGTATGAAGAACTAGGATATGATGAAGGAATAGAATAGGACATGGAGGCTTGGAATGGATTGATGGATGGTTGATTTCCCTTGTCAAGGGCTAAGATAAGGGCAATAGGTGGACTTTTTTTGTGAACTAATGGCAGGATTTGTGTTAAAGGACTCTTGATAGTTAGAGTGGATGGATGGAGGACTAGGACTTATGAATTGTTGGTAAGATGGATATGTGGGTGGTTGACTATGGGTTGTGGATTTGGACTTGGATTGGAGGCATAGTGTTTTGAAGTCCCTAGCTAGTTGGGCTTGACCATTACTGAGAAATTGGCATTCAATTAGACTAGAGTGGCTTGAAGACATGATGGTGGAGGGCATGAGGCTATGCTTTAAGAAAGGTGACAATGCAAAGTGATAAAAGGTGATGCCTTATGTCAAATGATATTTAGGAAAGGTTCACTTAAGCATTCAAAGTTTGGCCAATGTATCAATTTGGATTGTCAAAGGACTTGCTTGTAGGATTAAGTGACAAGGTGAAAAAATGACAAGGATGATAATGACCAAAGGACTGATATTTTGTTTTAGATTAAGAGCATTTTCTAGATTTTTCAAGGATGTTTATTAGTTTGAATGTTTGAGAAAACACTTGGAAAACACAATATTTTTTCTTTGATCAAGCACAATCCTAGGTTAGGCAAGGACAATATTCACTAGATTTCACGTGGGTTTCCCCAACCGCACTTACTCTTAGCGTGTGGATCCAGAAGTTTGGCCGCACGAGCTCCCCCTTACATTGCACTCACTTCTCAGGCCAACCAAGCTTCCAACCCCCATAAAACTCCCATGGCAAGTTGATCACCTTTATTAAGAACTACGAGAATGTGGATGCCTTCACAATGACTGTTGATACACTAGCAAATAGAAGGATGTTGGCTACTACACAAAGGTGTTTAGTTCGGGACCCTCATTCACATGGCCATACATGGGGCACAAGATTAAGCTCCATTTAGGAGGCACTCTAGCCTGAAGAGGTTACACTCAATAGGGTTTTGGGGAGTAATACTTGGTCCGTATGACACATCCACACTCGTAATCCTAGGCTTTCCCTTAGGATTCACATTTATATACCGGTCGAGGGTAGCTCGACTAAAGAGCTTCGTTGTCGGTTTGAGTCGCCTTGGGGTGAGTACCTTTTCCCACCAAGGAAGGCCCAATTCCTAGAGTCAATAATAGTTTCTCTTACACCCAGGATCACACAAGTGCGCAAGGGGAGAGGATACTTCTAGTATTGAATCGAGTTGACACAAAAATAGATGGGTCTGGTTTTTTTATCACCTAGTTTGCACAAGGTGAAAGCATAATCACCTACCACCTTCAAGCACAATCAAGAAAAGTTATTTAACCCCTTAATTAAATCTAAGTGAGACAAGCAAAGGTTCTTTTTAAAGCACCAATGGAAGTGTTTTCTAATCTAAAACATGCACAAATAGTTTCAAAATAAAATTCTTGGACAATTGAACCTACAAAACCACTTGTTAGTAGTCTAAAAAGATGTCTTGGACCCACTAAAATTTAGAGCATTTTTTTTTTTCACTTGATCCAATTTATCATTTGAAGTGTTTATTTTTCTTGCATATTCACAAAACCAACAACCAAGCCAAAACCCTAACAAGATAATTGATCATTAGTATTAGAGGGTTAGCTAGTCAAGACAAATCTAATTTTTGGAAATGGTTTTTGCATCCAAACTAAAAACACAGAGAACAAAACCTTACTAAAATTTCAAGAGATTTCCAAAAATGTAAAGAAATCCAAAAAATTTGTTGTTTTGCATCTAGAAAAATCATTAAAAAAATTATAAAAAATTCAAAACAAGTCCAAAAAATCTGATTTTTTATTGAAGGTTTCCGACATCATTCCAAATCTGAAAAATAAACTTTGTGAATAGATCTGCAACTGTTTGTGAGATATAAGCAAATCTTTGTGAAACCCTAATTTTGAAAGATCTATTTTTTGTCTATTTATTTTGCATCCAAATTAAAAAAATAAAGAACAGACCCCTATTGAAATTCAGAGAGCTTTCTCGAAATATAAAGAAATCTGAAAAATGAGCTTATTTTCTCTCAAAATTGATTTTTCATGAAAAATAACAAAAAAATTATAAAAAATTAAAAGTAGCTCCAAAAAATCTGATTTTTGAACTGGAAGCTCTTGATAATGTCCCCAACCTGAAAAAACATTTTTGTTAGAAAATATGTAGTCCTTTGAAAGATATGGTTGAATCTTTGAAAAATAGGGTTTTGTCCCAAAATGATGCAAAACCTGCAACAAAAAGCTAACAAAACCTGCAACAAAAAGAATCCAACTCCAAAATTCCTCAAAATTTGTCAAAATATGTCAGGTTCACCAATGTAACTAAGGGAATCTTCCTAGGGTTATCAGATCAAATGCAAAACATGAAAACCCAAAGTGATAATGAAGTGCAAAGGAATAAAATGAAAACAAATGAAACAATCTTACCAAAATGTCTTCATTCTCCATGGCTGACCTCCATTATACCTTCTCAACTTGCTGAAAATATGATTTTTCCCTCATATTTATGATGAACGATCTAATGACAATGACAAGCCCTAAGCAAATGTTGAAGGATTTGAGTGATTACATGCAATACTATGCTATAATGCAACTAGTAAGCCTCTAAAATATGTCTAAATTATGCCAAATGAGATGTAAATATGCCTATGACAAAATGACAAGAATGCAAGAGCATGAGGTTGCAAGATGACAAAATGAGACCAAAATTGTCATTTTATAGAAAATGCATTTTTGTGTGGATGGCCAAGATTAAAACTTGACAAGTGCCCTAGAATCAATGGACAAGATTCAATATGACAACCCGTAATTAGGGTTAGGGCAACATTAGGTCAAATTTGAAATGAATGGACGGGATTGATTTTTAGAAAATCAAATCAAGGGTTGATAATGCATGTGACAAGAGATAAGATTGGCACAGAAAAAGAGGTGTCTAGAGAATCAAACAATAATAGAAATTACTTGATTTTTGGAGGACAAAGACTATTTTGAATTAAAAATTTAATTTACTTCAAAAGGTGGGGTCACATGACAGTAAATAATTAATTTGAATTATTTACTAAAAAGAGGGAAATTAGAAAGTGAGACTATTTTAAATAAATAATTTTATTTAAAATGAGCACAAAAAAAGAGATGATAGGAGGAATTAAATAATAAAAATTATTTAATTTAGGTGGCTAATGAATAATTAAATAATAAAGATATTATTTAATTATATAGAAGAGTGTTACAAAGGGAATCTTTTGAATTAAATATAATGATTTAATTCATCAAGAGAGTGGACCAAATTAAATAAATAAAATTTATTTAATTTAGGAGAGAAAAGACTGATGAATAATTAAATAATTAAAAATAATTATTTAATTATAGTAGAAAGTGGACAAAAATTAAATAAATAAAAAATTATTTAATTTTAGAAAGAAGAGGACTTAATTAGTGGCGTAATTAAATAAATAAATAAAATTTAATTAATCAAGGAGGAATAAAGATAAAAGAGAATGAATTAATTAAATAATTAAAATTATTTAATTAATAGAAGAATTATGACTTTAGAAAATAATTAAATAATTAAAATTATTTAATTATCAAGGACAAATGGGGAAATGATGGAGAATTTAGAAATTGCAAGCCTAGGACAATTTTTAGTGTCTACACATTTATCATGTCACCACTTTGCAAAGAAAATTTGTCATTAGGAAACAATCTAGATCCCTCATCACCCTTCCTAATATTAGGTTAGCTTAATAACTTTCCTATCTTAAGTTGCATCTTTGATAATTTAGCTTAAGGAGTGGCTACCTTTTTTCTAAATTTTTCAAATCATCCTTCATCTACTCTTGCTTAGGAACTTGCCTATCCTAAGTAAGAAAATCCTAAATCATTCATCCTACGGATCTAGATTTCACCTTTTGATCATAACCCTTGGTTATTTATCATCAGTTGAACCAATCATCCCATCAATCCCAACAAAACATCCTTAATCACATCATCAAAAAATCAATTTTAAGGTCATCCTAATCCACAATCTAGTCCAAGGTCTAAATCTTTAATCTCTTAAATAATTCTCTCCTTGCATGCCAATCAATAGATCACAAGCAAATAAATTAATGGATTCCCAAGGAGAGGCCTTTTTCAATACCACTTCATCTCAACCACCCACCCCTCATGAGGAAATGGTAGATGCTCTTGAAGGTTCTCCTAGACTAAGGGAATTTTCCAATGACCCTTATAATCAACAAATGATAGAGAGAATTATCCTCCTTGACAAATATCACCTCGTCCTTAGCCTCCTAGCACAAGGGGCTAAAATACCTTCCACCGCTAAAATCCTACAAGCAAGGAATAGTGATCCTTCAAACAACCCCTCATCATCCAATAATTTCTTCAATCATCTCGTAGGACCTCAACTTAATACCGATATCCCCTCTTCCACTAACATAAATCAACCTAATGTACCCCCATTAGCAAACACAACCTCTTCCATAAACACAATCTCATCCAACACCAACCCACCACTTGCCTCAAGTACCACAACACCTCTCATCATAAATACCAATCTCCCTCTTTACACAAACATAAAACAACCCCTAAATAGCCTACCCCCACTTTCATCACACCTAAGGGTCACTATTCCCCCAATTCTAGTGTCACTTATGCCCCCAGCAACCCAACTATAACCACAAAATCTCACCCCACCTCATATATTCACGCTAATTATATCACCCCACAAAACACATCCCAACCCCCTAATAACACACTACTTCCCCCACCCCCTAACAATCCAAATCCTCAACAACAAATCACCTATAACTAGCCCTTACCACCTAATAATTCTGATTAGACCAAAGAATTTCTAACCATTTCCCAAAATGAGACACTTGCCTCCTTTGGACACAGATAATCAAACAAATGACATGGATAACATCAAAGAAGAATATAAAGAAGCTATTATAGATCAAGTTAAAGAAGAAGATACAAAATCTATGATGGATCAAATCAATATCACGAATGATCAAGAAGAGACGAGCATGACAAATGATAAGGCCAAAATATCCTATCAAATAGGATCATCCACTTTTTATCAAATCAAGCTTTCTCGCAAAGGAGAAGATTCCAAACAACAGTTTCCACATACACAATGATGGGTTCACATATTATTTTAACAGTAAAAAAATATTCATACCTCCATGATATTAGGGGACACTTTATCCAATACAAACATCAAAAATTTTGAATGCACATTATTTTTGTATATAGGTGAATTCAAACCTGAGCAATTTGTGATGGGGAATAAAAAGACAAGAACGAGGTATGATATAAGAAGAGATACTAGAAATGTGGATGAAGGAACATCTTCTCAAGAACAACCCATGGAAATTTTTGATGACCAAGGAGTACAGGCACCAAGACAAATTTAAGGTGGTGATAGAAATATTTTCCTTGGTATGGAAAATCTTATGGAGATGGATGAGGAATCCCTTTTCAATAATATTTCATTTGAAGATATGTTATCCAAAAGCACAATAAAATTACACTCTAAAAGAATATGGGATGATTTTTTTGAAGAAAATTATATAGTTGGAAGAGCACATTTATTTGCAAATTTATTTAGGAGGAAAGAAATGACCCTTGTTTTGGAGTTGTTAGGGGTTGATAATAAGAAAAATTCATTAGGATCATTAAAGAAAATAATAGTTGAAAACCTACAAGAAGCATTGAATTCTATTGAAAATAAGAGTTGAGTTGTTGATTTAAGTGTTGCACATAGAGCATTGATGACTGTAATTTCTAGTAAAAAATTATCACATAGAAGACAAGTTCAAGCAATTTCTGAATTACTCAATGTTTCTAGGAGAACTATTCAAAGATATATCAAAAAGAGAAATAGATTGGATGGAAACATTGAGAATAATTGGGTAAATATTTGCAAGGCTCCTCAAAAATATAAAATCTCAGAAGATGTAAAGGAAGAGGTGATTGAGTATTGGACCAGCCACTCTCATGTTTCTTCCAATATAAGGGATGCTATACAAATAAAAGGTGAAGATGGTACAAAAATTTCACATCCAAAAAATTTTATAGATACAACACAAAGTTAACTTTTTGAAGCATTCAAGCAAGAATTTTTAGATATGGATATTTTCCAAAGGATGTTTGAGAGACTACGACCAAGTTTTGTACATATAAATCAGATACGTGAGACTTGTTGTTGTCAAAATCATGTTGAATTTCATCTACACCTACAATCATATAAAAATATATGGCAATAATCAATCCAAATATAGTCATACCTAGAAGTACAACACAATTTGTGGAGTCTATGCAAAAAATCAGAAGATTAAGATGAATTTAAAGTGCAATGTATAAAAAATATATGTAATGATTGTGGAAATTCAGTGCAAGTTATGTGGAAGACATTTGAATATGAGAAATACTCAACAATGTCAGGATTTGAGACCAGAAAAATTATTCTCAAAGAGAGTGAATTATCTTACACTGAGTTTATGAACAAATTTTTCAATCATATGTCAACATATTCAACATTGTCATGGTGCTAGATGGCAAGCTAAGCAACTTTATGACTCAAAGAATTTCTTTCTAGTGGGTTATATTCTCTCTATTGTTGATTTATTTAAGAACTATACATTTACTCCTCAAACTGAGATTCAAAGTCAATATTATCATTCAGAGCAAGTTCCAATATGTTGCAAGTATGGATGTGTTTGGTGGTGTTGTCATTAATGTTTTCATTGATATCAATACAGTTCAATTTTGTTATAGATGGTAGTTGTATAGTTGAGATATTGTAGAAGTGCTTAGAGTACACAGAGTTGTATTTATGAAGTTGTAATTATGTTTTTTCCAAGTTCTTTTGAGAAAATTAAGAAATAATCAAGGTAGTGTTGAGTGTGTGTTTTGAGTGTGCTTCAGTATTATGCTCTGCATTTCTTTTGTGTTGATCCTATGCATGTGCAGATCTATGGTATTGTTCATGAGCTTGAATGGAGAATATATCCTAAGTTTTAGCTTCTGGACGATGGAGAATGAAAGATGTGTTCACCAATGTGTGAACTAGTTTGGTAGAACTATCTTTTTGTGGACTGGGAGAAATGTTTTGGCTCCGCAGTCTTCTAAAATTTGGTTTCAAATCTTTCAGATCTGGGAGATGATTTATTTTGATGGTTTATGTTTTTTGATAAACGTGCTTGGTATTGGGTGCTCCGGAAGACCTACTCCAAAGATCCTGTGTGTTGTTAGTTGGTCTGGTTGGACTGTTGAAGAGTATTATGTGGATGAAGTTTGTTGTAATTTTTGTGGATGAACCTGAAGTGTTCTTAGAGATGGTAAAATGTATGTTGAATCATGTTGGGTGATCCATGTGTGATTATCTTGCTGGAGATGTGTGTACTTCAAATATCATTGGTGTTTTCATTAGGTTTGGTCGACCTAGTGTCTATGCGTTACTGCGTTACATAAAGATTTGCATCAAATTAAGGAAACATGTGATTGATCCAAGATGTTGTTTGGGTCCTAATTAAATGTGTAATTGGTCCTTTCTCATTCTTATCCACTATGGGAATGTTGATTATCCGAACTAATTTGAATTTGTAAATTGAAGGATGTTTAGCCAACCTTGGAGAATGCTTCTAGGATTGAAGATGGTATAAAAGAAAATCAATATGTTGTAAATTGTGTGTTGAATCAAGCAAGAAAGTGAAATGAGAACAAGTGTGAAAAGTAGAGTGTGCAAGAGCGAATTGAGGCAGCAATACTTCGATGTGTTAGATTTCTGAAGGCAATGAACTCTCTAGTAGTGAGCCTTTGTATTCGAGCAGTGAGCCTTTGTATCCGGTATTGCATTATTACTATATTGTGAGATAATCCTCACCATGGTTTTTCCCTCACTGGGTTTTCCATGTAAATTTTGTGTCTCTGGTGTTTGCATTTCATTTTTACACTTAATAACAAACTGGGTTAAAGTGGAATTGATTAAGATTAGAGGTAAAGCAATTTGGTACAACTAATTTATCCCCCCCTCTCAGTTGTCTTGTGCATTTCAATAATTTTTATCAGAGATTTGGTTCCTAAGTGAAAATCTTAACCACTTGAGGTAGATCATATGGTGCACAAGATGCAAATCCCTATTTTTGATGGAGTTGATTATAGTGACTGGAAAGAACATATGAGAAGTTATCTGGTTTCTCTTGGTTTCAAGACCTGGAAAGCTATGGAGACAAAGTATGTTGCACCATCCACTGGTCCTTCCTCTGTAGATGAGATTGTGTCTTATGAGGAGAATGAAAAGGCAAGGTATGCTATCTTCAGTGCTCTATCCAGAACTAAAAGGACAACATTTATTTCTTTAGGAACTGCTTATGAAGTATGGGAAAAATTGAAAGATATTTATGAATGAAATAATAGAGTAAATTTGTCAAGGAAGCGAACTAATAAGCAAAAATTTGAGAACTTGAGAATGGAAGAGGGTGAATATATTGCAAACTATTATCAGAGAGTTGAACTTATAGCAAATTAAATCAAGAATCAAGGTGGTACCATGTCAGATGAAGATATAATTGAGAATATCTTGATGACCCTACCAGAGAATTATAGTGACAAAGTCTTTGTTGTTGAAGAATCATATGACCTGAAGGTATTTACTAAGGAGCACCTATTTGGTGTCTTGACTACATTTGAGATGAGAAAAATTGCAAGGAATAAGGAGAAAATTGAAACATCCTTTAAAGCAATGAAGATAGGAGATAACTCGGATGATGATTCAGAAGAGCTGGAAGCAAACTTCACAAGGAAGTTGAAGAAAGAAACTAGTAAATACAAAGGTATGTTTCCCTTTAAGTGTTTCAGTTGTGGAAATATTGGTCATTATGCATCAAGATTTCCTAATAGAGCTACACACAAGAAGAACAAGGATAATAATAATAATTACAGAGACAAGAAGGATAGGAAGTTCAAGCAATCGTATTATGTCAAAGAAGATGTAGGAATTTTTGATGATGAGTCTGATTTTGAGGAGGATAAAGATGAATGTTTATTTCTATCCCTAGAAAATAAAGTTGTATTTTCTAATCATGGAATATGTGCAAAGGAATCTAGTTTGGAGAGAAAGAAGGAAGAGATGGAAGGTACTCTTGTGACTACTTTTCATGCTAGACAGGATGAAGACTTTTGGATAATTGATAGTGGGTGTTCAAATCACATGATTGGAGATAAGAGTAAGTTCACTAAACTTGAAAAGTATGATGGAGGAATAGTTATGTTTGGAGATGACTCTGGTGCTAAATTTTTTAGTAAAGGAACAATTAGTTTTGATGGAAAATATAGTACTGACGATGTTTATTATGTTAAGGGTTTAATGCATAATCTCTTAAGTGATGGACAAATGTATAGCAAAGGATTTAAGCTTGTGTTTCAGGATAACACCTGTGAGATCATAAAAGGATCTGAAACTGTGATTGCAGCAAGAAGAACTCATGGAAACATCTATAAACTTAAGAGTAGTGATGGTTAGTGTTTTGTTTCATAGATTAATGAGAGTTGGTTGTGGCATCGGAGGATGGGACATGTGAATTTTGAAAATTTGATCAGGATTAGTTCTAGGGAATTTTTTAGAGATCTTCCTAGAATCACAAAGCCTTCAAATTCAATTTGCAGAAGCTATCAGCTAGGAAAAAAAATTACAAGAAATATTTTTAAAGGAAAAGAACATTTTTTTATCGGAATGTTGGAACTAGTTCATACAGACCTTTGTGGTCCTACAAGAACCGGAAGCCTTATTGGGGATAGGTAATTTATGCTCTTGATTGATAATTACTCTAGGGTGAAATGGGTTACCTTTCTTAGAGAGAAAGCTTGAGCTCTTGATAGATTCAAGGTATTCAAGGAAAGAGTAGAAAATGAGGTAAACCTGAGAATAAATTTTTTAAGGTCTAATAGAGGTGGAGAATTCACTTTTGGTGATGCATTCTATGAAGAACATGGCATAAAGAGACATTATTCTTCTCCTATAACCCCTTAGCAAAATGGAGTTATAGAAAGGAAGAACCAAACTATTCAAGAGGCTGCCAGAACTATGATGAAAGAAGCAAATGTTCTTGATGTGTACTAGAGAGAAGCAATTCACACTATTTTTTACATTCTTAACAGAGTTCAGATCAGAGGTAACAACACTAAGACTCTTTATGAGTAATGGACTGGTAAGACCCCTACTGTTAAATACTTTAAAGTGTTTGGAAGAAAATATTACATTAGAAGGGATGATGAGAATCTTGGGAAATTTGACGCTATATATGATGAAGGAATATTTCTTGGATATTCAAATAATAGCAAGGCATATAGATACTTTAATAAAAGACTGAGGAAAATAGTTGAAATTTCTAATGTAAAGGTTGATGAAGCTATGTACAGACCAGTTGAGATAATTGAAGTTGAATCAGATGATCCTATCTGTGAGCATGTGCAAGAAGAATAAAATGAAGAGAAAGAATAAAGTGATGGAAAAGAGATTCCAAAACTTGCACCTAAGACTCCTAAATATGTACACAGAAATCATCCAGAGGAATAGATAATTGGAGACATAAGTGAAGGTATAAAGACAAGAATCAAAGTGGTTGAGGTAAAGTTGTGTTTACTTTTTAAAATAGAACCTAAGACTATGAGTGAAGCATGTAATGATGAAAGTTGTATTAGACCAATGAAAGAGAAACTGCAGAAAATAGAGAAGAATGAGACATGGGAACTAGTCCCTAGACCTGCAAACAAAAATGTAATTGGTTCAAAATGGGTATTCAGGAATAAGTTGAACGAAGATCCGGTGAAGTGGTAAGGAATAAATCAAGACTTGTATGCAAAGGATATTCACAGGTTGAAAGGAATAGATTTTGAAGAGATATTTGCACCTATAGCAAGAATGGAGGCCATTCGGATGTTCTTCACATTTTCAGCTCATAAAGACTTCAAAGTGTACCAGATGGATGTCAAGCCTACTTTTCTTAATGGTGAATTGGAAGAAGAAGTGTATATGGAGCAAACAGAAGGATTTCAACTGTCAAAAAAATTGGACATGGTTTGCAAGTTAAAGAAGGCCCTATATGGACTTAAATAGGCTCCTAGAGCTTGGTATGCAAGTTTGGATAGATACTTGACACAACAAGGATTCTACAAGGGATCTGCAGACAAAAATCTTTACTTCAAATTTGAGAAAAATAAAATGTTGATTGTTGTGGTATATGTTGATGAATTATCTTTGGTGGAAATGAAGGTATGTGTAATAAATTTGCAGAAGAGATGCAAAAAGAATTTGAAATGTCTATGATTGGTGAGTTGAATTTCTTCCTTGGACTTCAAGTAAATCAAACTGATAAGGGGATATTTATTTCACAATCTAAGTATGTTAAGGAATTGTTGAAGAAGTTTGGAATGGATACCTGTCTGTACTCCTATGATAATCGGATGTAATTTGAGCAAGGATGATGAATTTTCTAAAGTTGATTAGAGCATGTATAGATCTATGATTGGTGGACTGTTGTATATTACTACTACTAGACTGGATATCATGCATGCGGTATGTTTAGTTGCAATATTTCAAGCAGAACCTAAGGAAACACATGTTAGAGTTGTGAAGAGGATATTTAGATATCTTAAGGGAACTCCAGATTATGGGCTATGGTATCCAAAGGATAATGATTTCACATTGAATTCCTACATTGATGTAGATTGGTTTGGTTTTGTAGATGATCAGAAGAGTACAAGTGGAGGCACATTCTTCCTAAGAGGAAGATTGGTTTCATAGTTGAGTAAGAAATAGGATTCAATTTCTTTATCCACTGCAAAAGCTAAGTATATTGCAATAGCATCCTATTGTACACAGGTACTTTAGATGAAGCAAACCTTCAAGGACATAGGTGTGATTTGTGATGAGCCTATTTTTGTCTTTTGTGACAATACAAGTGCTATAAACATTTCAAAGAATTGAGTGATGAATTCTAGGACAAAGCACATATCTATCAGATATCACTTCTTGAGGGAGAAGGTGTTGTAGAATGAAGTTAGACTTGAATATGTACCTACCAAGGAACAAATTGCAAACATATTTGATCTAAGTCCCTTTTGAAGGATACTTTTGAGTATCTCACAGGGAAGTTATGGGTTACTTCCCCTCCTTCCTTGAACTAAGTGCACATGGAGGTGCATCAGTCCAGTGGTTTCACAAATTCTTTTGATCTAGACTAATAATTGTGGTCTACTCCTCAGGGGGAGTAGAGAGATGCATTTTTTGGAGTATGTGATGTGAGTGCACTCCTAAGGGGGAGTGATCATAGATTTATATGGCAAGAATTTTTCATGCAAAAAATTCCCTTTGCCATTGATGTCAAAGGGGGAGAGAATTTCATGTGAAAAATATGGAAAAAAAGAGAGAATTTTGGAAGAGAGAAGAAGTAGGAGATTGTGTATGCTGTCTTTGATGGTTTTTCACATCATGTGTTGCCATCAATGACAAAGGGGGAGATTGTTGCAAGTACGGATGTGTTTGGTGGTGTTGTCATTAATGTTGTCATTGATGTCAACATAGTTCATTTTGTTTGTAGATGGTACTTGTATAGTTGAGATACTATAGAAGTGCTTAGAGTACACGAAGCTATATTTATGAAGTTGTAGTTGTGTTTTTTCCAAGTTGTTTTGAGAAAATTCAAAATTAATGAAGGCAGTGTTGAGTGTGTGTTCTGAGTGTGCTTCGGTATTGTGCTTTTCATTTCTTCTGTGTTGATCCTATGCCTGTGTGGATCTGTTGTATTGTTCATGAGCTTGAATGGAGAATATATCCTAAGTTTTAGCTTTTGAATCGATGGAGAATGAAAGATGTGTTCACCAGTGTGTGAACTAGTTTTGCAGAACTATATGTTTGTGGACTGGGAGAAATGTTTTGGTTCCGCAGTCTTTTGGAATTTGGTTTCAGATCATGCAAATCTGGGAGATGATTTATTTTGATGGTTTTTGTGTTATGAAAAATGTTCTTGGTATTTGGTGCTCTGAAAGACCTTCTCTAGAGCTCCTGTGTGTTGCTAGTTGGTCTAGTTGGACTGTTGAAGAGTATTTTGTGAATGAAGTTTGTTGTAGTTGTTGTGGATGCACCTGAAGTGTTCTTAGAGATGGTAAAATGTCTGTTGAAGCATTTTGTGTGATCCACGTGTGATAATCTTGTTGGAGATGCACGTACTTCAAAGATCATTGGTGTTTTCATTAGGTTTGGTTGACCTGGTGTCTACACATTACATAAAGATTTTCATCGAATTAAGGAAGTGTTTGATTGATCCAAGATGTTATTTGGGTCCTAATTAAATGTGTAATTGGTCCTCTCTCATTCTTATCCACTACGGTAATGTTGAGTAGCCGACCTAATTTAAATTTGGAATTTGAAGGATGTTTAGCCGACCTTGGAGAATGCTTCTAGGGTTGAAGATGGTATGAAAGAAAATCAAGATGTTGTGAATTGTGTTTTGAATCAAGCAAGCAAGTGAAATGTGTGAACAATTGCAAAAATCAAAGTGTGCAAGAGTGAATTGAGGCAGCAGTACTTTGATGTGTTAGATTCTTGAAGGCAGTGAGTTGATGGTATCTACTATCTTCTGATCAAGCTGTGAATATGTCGAACCTTTGTGGTGGATCTTTATTTATCTTTTCCATTTGTAGGAAGTGAGCCTCCTTCTAGAAAGTGAGTCCTATTGTAGGCAATGAGCCTTTGTATCCGAGCAGTGAGCCCTCTGGCAGTGAGCCTTTGTATTTGGTATTGCATTATTACTATATTGTGAGCTAATCCTCACCGTGGTTTTTCCCTCATTGATTTTTCCACGTAATTCTAGTGTCTCTGGTGTTTCTTTCTATTATTTTCATTTCATGTTTACACTTAATAATAGACTAGGTTAAAGTGGAATTGATTAAGATTAGGGTAAAGCAATTTGGTACAACTGATTCACCCCCCCCCCCCTCTTAGTTGTCTTGTGCATTTCAACACAATATTTGTACAAGTTTGTTATAGGCATATGCCGAAGAACATGTGGATGGTGTACAAAATAGCAAGAATGAACGAATTATCATCAAAGAGGTTCACTTTTATATCATTGATTATACAAGTCATGATAGAAGCTATGTATCCCATTGTTTTGCAATATTTTTTGAAGACTTGAGACGACGTCAAATAGATGCTTCACAACACTAGATATGGTCTGATGGATGTGTTGGTAAGTGTTGATTTAAATTTTTTTTAAATTATATATTTATTTGTTTACTTAACTTGTTTAGACTTATATGTTGTACACATATAGTTTTTTTCACTATCTTGGTTTTAAATGAAATTGGTTGTAACGTCACATGAAAATTTAAGTCTACAAAAGCTTTTAATTGGTTAAGCCAAAAAAATATTAGACGCAACATAAAAAATTTATGGAATCTCTATGAGAGTGGACATGGAAAAGGAAGCATGATGGAGCTCAAGCATGTGTGAATCATGCACTTTGCCACCACGAACATGCAGGTAGCACCATATGGATTTTTTTTTAAAATATAATTATGTTTTTTGAGATTGTCTTTTCCTTTCAACTACAAAACCTCTTAACCTGAAATTTCACCAACATGAACTTGCAAGTAATCCCATAGGGAATGAAAATGAAAATGTTGAATGGTGTAAAACTCATTTTTTTGCCCGTGACTCAATATACAACACACAATATTTTTGGGAAGTTAAAGGTAAATGAATTTGTTTTTTGAATTTCAATGTGTACATGAATTGAATTTTTAATTTTATACACTTTTTAATTAGATGTTTGAAATTAATAAATATTGATCGATCAAATCTTACTAATTGTCAAAAAATTAGTGGCATTAGAAGTTTGCATCAAATCATGAGAGTAGGACATAGAAGGACTCCAGTAATTTAAGTGAGAGAAAAATCATGTTTTTGTGTTGATTGCATTGAGAAAAATGCAAATACTCTACAATGTGAGAATATTAGAGATGGGTATGTTTCACAATGGGAAATAAAACAATTAGTGGCCACATCGAACCCTTTTGAAGATAATGGAATTGTAGATATCTATGATCCTCTATATTCAGTTGATTATGAACATGTATCAGATTTAGTTGTTACAGGTAAATTTTATATTTTTTAGTTGAATTTTAACTTACAATTGATTTATATTCTACCTAAGTTGAGCATGGTTTACTACATGGTGTGTATAGGAGATATTTTTGTTCTTGCGGATCCTGACAATACAAAAGGTGTAGATTACTATCTACTAATATGTACGCAACCAAAATGTAAATTGTTAGAATCAATGACAGATGGTGATGGACAAGAGTATCCTATTGGATCAGTGGTTTTTGAAGGCACATACTATCAACAAACAAAGATAGATACAAATGGCATTATATTTATTGATTATATGTCAGGTCAAAAGGTTTTACATTATAGTCATTTAGTTATAGCAACAAGATTAAATCTTGAAAATTTACCAAAAAGAGGGTGTGCCAAACAAAGGTGGAGGTTGCCTATTGAAGACCATGAAAAGGTTTTAGAGATAATAAAATATAGAGATGATCCAGATTATATGTACGAAGAACTTTAAGATATTTTTGTACATATATATTTTTTATGACAATATATACATGTAACATTTGGACCTAAATTGCCATTATTGGCATGGTGTGATGGTTTAAAGGTGGTGTTGTTGTTCTTGCCACCAAGGTTCAAACCATGTTGGCGTGGTATTGTTGAGTGGTTATATTGGGGATGAGGTCCCCCATTTGTGACCTCACTGGTTCATAGCTCTGGGTCAAAAGCATTTACCCCTTGAATAAAAAAAACATTTGGACCTAAATTTGAAAATCTTTCTATTTTATGTTGAATTCAAATAATTTCATTCAATAGTAGCCCATGAAGCTTTATTTTTTGTGATATTATTTGCCTATAAATCTTTCTTAAGGTGATCTTATTTGTAGTAATTGTGTTTAATGAAGAATTCATGCTTAAAAATTATTTCATCAAATGTTAATATAGATCCAACAAAATTTGTAAGTTTTAATTTTATTGATAGAAGTAAGTTTCTTTAGCACTAGCTAAACTAGGGACAATGATTAAAAAAATATGAAATCAATAAAGAGTGTTAAAACTATTTAATTTTTGTAGAGAAGAAGTGTGAATACTTCACTTTTTAACCTCATGTTTGTGGATATCTTTGGTGCATAAGTATAACACATAATTTTGATCTTAATTTTGATGATATAAAAAACACTATAGTTGAGAACACTCTTCACTTAATTCCTAAAACCCTTCCCTTCCTACATTGGATTCTGAATCACAAACACATACTTGTTAGCATCAAAATGAATGTAACATCATAGTCAATCAATAAAGTCACATTTATTTTGAAGTTAAATAATATCACAATTTCTCATCCACAATATTCATTAAATTTATTTTTTATTAGAATCTATTGGCATCATACATTTTCTTTATTTGAAATTTATAATATTTAGCAAGATCATCTCATCAAAATATCATTGTCATTGAACTTATCTCTTTATTATTCTTTGTGGTGCAACTTATTGTCATTTTCCAATTGGTTCTATAAGAATCCCTAGTGGATTTTTATCTTTTTTATTTAGTTGTGATCGCTATGGGCATTTGGAAATCTTGTCGATGCTCCTATATTTGCATTTGTCTTTAATTTAGTATAAATTTATTTTTCTCCCTAGAAAAAGTTATTTTATTTACTTAATAGACATTTAATTTAACTTTAGAATTATTTTATTTAATACATGGATACATAAAAAAGGTTAATTAATAATTATTTTATTTTATCTACATTATTTTATTTTATTTTTATTAAAAAATTATTTTATTTACTTAAGAATAATTTAATTTTAATTTAATTTTTGAAAGAGTTTAATAGATAACCAATGACATAATTGAAGAATATATCATCAAATAGTTGAAATTAATCAATTTTTAAAATTATACTCAATTTTTTAAGGACGCATAGTATTAGAACATATATTATTATCAATAAAAATCATATTTAGAATATTATTCATGTTTAATTATTATTAAATAATTAGTTTTAAATTTAATTTGAAGAGATAGAATAGTAAAATTTATAAATAACTTTCTCATTTTCAAAGTTAATTTTATTTATTTATAAATCTAAATATGAAATTTAGGTTTTGGTCATTAAGCTCAAGCACTTTAGTTAAAATGTAATTTTATTGATTTAGTAAAGTAAAAATGAATTTGTGAAGTATGGTATACAAATCATTATTTAAGTTTTAATTAGGTATGAAATCTAAAAATTACATTTCCCAAAATTTATAGTAGTGTCCCAAAACATATAATCAAAAAAATACATTTCTTAAAAGTATTGTTTGAAATGTCTCTAAATATTATAGATTATTAAATTCTAAAATCTTTTTAATTAGTGATGAACTATAATTTTCAAGCATAGAAATGGGTTCAAAAAATTTCAAGCAAGATGACACAATAACTTTGAGTGAATTTATAGTGAATGTGGAAGCTACCTATTCTTAATTTTTAATGCAACATGAAAATTAAATAAAAAATATGATTATTTTAGGGTTTTTTAATATTAATATTATGTTTATTATTAAATGTTAAATAATTGATATGTAAATAATTGTCAAAACCTTTAGAACATAGTTGGTAAATTAGTCTTAGAACATATCAAAAATCCTAAGATGCAAAAGCTACTGGACAAAGCACTTGGATCATATCCTAGAACACATATAACTCAATAGTTTAGAGCTTACATATTGATTAAAAACAAAGACTGGGCCAAATTTCACAAAACAAAAAATCAAGTTGAAACCATGTAACAAATTATCCATACCCACTCATGAAAACAAGCATTGTAAAGCCCTGATTATTCAACCCGTCATTCCCAACTACCTTATTGAACCAAAAATCATTAAAGTAATTCAATTTTTTATAGATTAAAATTGAGCAAGAATATTAAAGTTTCCCAACTCAAAACCCTAATTAGCTTCAAGAATTTATATTTATATAATAATATGAACCATAATGTGAAACCATAATGTAAAATGTATATACTGTAAACATAATAAGATGAACCATAATGTGAAACCATAATGTAAAATTTATATAATGTGAAGATCATGATCTAAGAACCATAATGTGACAAATCATAATATAAAATGTATAAAAAATCATGTGTTTGCATGTAAAACAAGTCAAAGTGGAGGATTCCTAGTATGACTATGGATCGATCTCTCTCCCGGTTCTTATCTAGATCCATGTCTTGATCTCACTCTGGATCTATGGCATGATGCATCTCTCGATCCTTGTCTCGATCCGCCTCCCTGCACAAGAAAGTACATTTATTAATTTAATGTACATGTGTAAATGTAAAATCATCTTAAATTTTTGTACTTTCAATGTTTGAATGTATCAAGTGACAAGTACTCTAAATATTATAAATGTACCATGCATAAGATCACCTGCATGCTCCAAATCTCCAAAGCGTGACAAATCCTTGTATTGCTAGAAATTTTCAAATACAATTAAATGAAGAGTGAGAACTACTTTAAAGTCAATTTTATTTAATATACATGTTAATTTTTAGAACACAAAATATATAAATTATTTTAAAGTACTTGTGTCTCATCTTGGAGAACTCTACCAATCCCACTAATTTCACAAGAATGTATGGTCACATCAAGGACACCTGTATTAGGTAAAGGACCAGTGTCAAAGAGAAGTGAGCTATATGTGTCATGTACATCAGGTGCAGTAACCTCAACCCGGTGTTGTGCAAGGACTGTAGGTTGGTATAGAATATGTTGATCATCATGTGAAGCCGCCTCACCCTGACCCATCTATCTACCAAAATTTCATCTAATATGAGTTGGTACAACATCTAAAGGAATCCCATACTCATCATTGATAAACTGGTATGATGATAGTAAATCAGCAATGGAAACCAAACACACATTACATAGAGTGGATTCACTCATCTTGGCCACATATGACGGTGATGGTAGTTTTGCATGAATGTAGGGATCATAATTGGTAGATGTAGCCTCAGTGGGAGGAAGGCTAATCCACGAATGTAATAAGTATCTTCCTACATGATCAAATGACATTTGATCGACCTGAGTAGAAATCATGGAAATACTATCAAAAAGGTTGAATCTAGTAGGTTATGTTGTTGCACATCTTGTTGCTACTAGTTCCAAATAATTTGGAAGAACCAAAAAGTTTGGACCAAATAATGCCCTCTTGTTGAAGGGCGGTGGAAAATTTGTGCATCTAAATTGAGATTTGCCAACAAACCTCCATTTTCCATGTCCAACATGTGAAGGAATAGATGTGTAATCCACATCTAACCCTAAACTCAGCATATAGTTGTTTGCAAAAATAAAGTGGCAACTTGTCATTATGAGGCCATCTATGATGGGTGGCCAACCATCTGGGATATATAAACAAACCAACAAGCTCATCTATACATCTAGTAACAACATATCCTCTAACTTTTTTTTGTCCCATATAGTGAGGGAACATGCTCTGCACATTATATAGCGAAACTCTAGTAGAAATAGAATCAATTTTTATAGTGTGAATAACATTGTTGGCAAGTGACCTATAAAAATCTTCAATGTTGACCTCATCATAAGGATTATAAGATTGAATCATGTGAATCATACGTTGGATCTCCTGTTGAATCCTAACTAATCTATCTCTATCAAGGAGATTAGGGGGGTTTTGTATTTTTTGGTCCAAACATCTCAAAGAATTATCTAATATCCTAATGCTATCATTATATAAATTAGACCTAGTCTTAGCTTGCTCCTGAGACTGAGTGGAATGATGTGATCCCTGATCATTGGCCATATATATATAAATACAAAGATCTACATTTAATTAAAACAAAAAAATTATAAATATGTACTTATTTTATTTCTCTAAAAGTAAATATGCAATAACCATTTTTCTAGTAAGATGCTCCATAGGAAATTATAAAAAATATGAAATATGAGCAATGAGTAGCTTGAACGTCATGAAGTAAAAAAAAAAGAACAATTTTAAGTACATTCAACTATCTATGAAAAAGAGGGAGAAAGTTAGAAAGTAGGATTATAAAAAAATTCCTATAAAAGAAGTGGTACTAAAATATCCTAATGAAACATTCACATGTAAAATTATTGTAAGCATATAAATAGATAAATCTTGAATGATTTAAGAATTATGGACATGAGGATTAAATTTAACTAACTTTGTAAGAAATCTAAAGTCGTAAACAAAGAATCTCGCATATTATCATTTAAAATTGTAAGGTATCTCTAAATTCCAAATAACAATCATACAAGTGTGTATAATATAGGATAAGAGTGTATGTGTATAATATAGGATAATAGTGTATGATTAAGTATAATACATCTATATATGTAGGGATAAGGAGATAATCATGCATAACTTGTATTTAGGGACATATTGTATTTTATCATACTTTCAAATTGCAATCAACCATAAGCAATTCTACACTATATTTATAATTATGTGTGATGCTATGAATAACAATAAGCAATTCTCAATGGTGTTGGATAGACCTTGGTCACATCTGTTGGACTATGAGGGCCTCCCTTTTCGTTGCAGGCGGTGTTTTTCTATTGGTCATTTGGCCTCGGGTTGTTCTCTTGCTCTCTGCAAGGGTGTTGCTACTTGGTGGAAGAATGCTCTGTCGGATCACCTCACAGTCGATTCTCCCTCTTCAAACTCTTTGGACTCTTCTGATGCTTCCTCTGAGGAGGGTGATCTTCATGTCCCTCCTCTAGTGTCTAAGCCTCCCCAGGCTCCTTTTGTGGCTGCCTCTACTACTGATCCTTTGTTGCCCCGGTCTGTTGACGTTGTGCAGTCAGTTCCTGCTCGTTCCTCGCTTAATGGCTTTGTTGGTACATTGATCACTTTGGTCTCCTCCTCCTCGCTTCTGGCGCCCAGCTCCTCGCCAGTGGTGGTTGTTGGTGATCCTCTCCCCTCGCCCTGCTCGAGAGTTGTTTCTGAGCCTTCTTGGTCGGTTGTGTTGAGAAAGAAAAAGGGACTCTCCAAACCTATGGCTTCTCTGCGGCCTCGGGTTCAGGGAGTTAGCTTGGTCCCCTCTAGATCCTAGGTTGTTTCTTTTCATTTTCCTTTGTTTATCCTCAGTTGTTTCTGTTTGTTCCTTAGTTCAAATTTTGTTTTGAACTATGTTGTCCTTTGGCCCTTTGGGCCCTTTGTGAAGGGTTCAGCACCCTGTAAATACTGCTTAACTTTTCAAAAATAATAAGCAATTCTACACTATAATTATGTGTGGTGCAATTCTACTTCATGTTAGAGAAGGAGATATTCTATTATGATTGAGGTCTTAAGTGTTTATCCTTTTGTCATTGCACACATCTAGGCCTTTTTGGATGCCTCACTAAGTGAATGTATAATACCATTCTTGGTGATGGTGTACATTCAATACAATAAATGATCAATCAAATATTTTATTGAAACAATCTTGGAAGGCTATTAATTGGAGTTATGTGAATGGATAAGTGAAACTAGTTATAGTAGAAATTTTTGTGCCTACAATGTATTTTAGGATATGACTTAAACAACACTACAATTTCATTTAAATGCATGATTTTATAAATATATTTAGGTGGTGCATTTAAATGAAATTATAGTAATGCATTCTTACATTAAGTTAATACATTGTGCTAGGCACCAATTTCTACTATAACTAGTTTCATTTATCCATTCACATAACTCCAATTACTAAGGAACTAGTTATAGTAGAAATTTTGGTGCCTACGATGTATTTTAGGATATGACTTACAATTAGATATAATTTCATTTAAATGCATGATTTTATGAATATATTTAAGCAGTGCATTTAAATAAAAGTATAGTCATACTCTTACATTAAGTTGTAAGTCATATCCTAAAATACATTGTGCTAGGCATCAAAATTTCTACTATAACTAGTTTCACTTATCCATTCACATAAACTCCAGTTACTACCCTTCCAAAATTATTTCAAAAAAGTATTTGATTGATCAATTATTGTATTGAATGTACACCATCACTAAGCATGGCCTATTAAACATTCACTTAGTGTGAGGCATCCAAAAAGGCCAATTATTACCCTTCCAAATTATTTCAATAAATTGTTATTTAATATTCTTCTATATTTGATTGGCATTTTGCATGTTCAAGTGAATTGAGTACATTCGAAGGCTGATATATCAAAGAGTGAGTCTACAAATAAATTATGAACCCAAGTTTTCCTACATTCAATACATTAAATGATCAATACAAAAAAAATATTGAATAATAGTTTATTAAAATAATTTGAAAAGGTAATAATTGGCCCTTTTCGCCATTCTTGATGATGGTATACATTGAATACAATAAATGATCAATAAAATGTTTTATTGAAATAATCTTGGAAGGGTATTAATTGGAGTTATGTGAATAGATAAGTAAAACTAATTATAGTAAAAAAATTGGTGTCTATCACAATGTATTTTAGGATATGACTTACAGCTTAATATAAAAGTATGACTATAATTTCATTTAAATGCACCACTTAAATATATTCATAAAATTATGCATTTAAATGAAATTATATCTAGTTGTAAGTTATATCCTAAAATACATTATAAGCACCAAAATTACTACTATAACTAGTTTCACCTATGGGTAAAAGCACAAACTTGTGTCACACTTTATAAAAGAATCAGCCAACAACAAAAAATATTCTAAACTTTGACCACATAAAAGTGGTCTTTATGTTTTGAATTTCAAAATGATGTAAATTAATGAAATGTAGAAATTTTGATGAAGTTTATTCTTGTAATTTTTTAGATTTTTTTAAAAATTGTTTTCATTATTTTTGTATCAATTTAAGAACAGATTTTGGAATGCTGAAATTTTTTTTAAAAAGTGACTTCACGAGACGTCAAGAAACAAATTGAAAAAAACTTTATTTATTCCTGAATTTTTTTTCTCCAAATAAGTTCAATATCTAGTGCATAGAAGAAAAAAAAAAAAAATTGATATATAGTTTTCCCATAATAACGTTTTAAAGTCAAACTTGTCAAAATTTGATAGTTTTCATGAGACGTCAAATATTGTCTATTTTTTTTATCATTTTATAAAAACAAATTATACCCTTTTGAAGAGGACTCTCTCCTCTAGTGCATCATATATATTTTTTTTAATTTCTAATTAGCCTTTTTTTTAACTTTAACAACCTACTTGTATTATTTTAAAATTAAATATACTAAAAAATATATATATTTGAATTCACCAATTTGAGTTCTACAAAAGGGTTTTTTTTTTTTTTAAAAATCATTTTGACTAAAGAAATACTCTGTTAGAGTTGAAATTTTCAAAAAAAATGAAAAAAGTTGAATTGGCTGCCAACTAGGATGCCACATAGACAGTTTTAGTAGAAAGGGTTTCGGCTGAAACCCTTTTTATAAAAACCTTGCACTTTAAATAATCCAATTTCAAAGCGGCAAAGGAAAATATTATTTTTTTGGATTCGACCAAAACCTATTCGACTGAAACCTTGTGTGCCACATATATGCCATCTGGTTTCGATCAAAACCTATTTGGCCGAAACTTTTCAGGCCGAAAATGTTTTGCTCAAAACTATTTATTTGGTCGAAATTGTGACACAACTTTGTGCTTTTACCCTTATTCATTCACATAACTCAAATTAATAAGTACAATTACTACCCTTAGTAATTGAAATTGTGTGAATGGATAAGTGAAACCAGTTATAGTAGAAATTTTGGTGCCTAGCACAATGTATTTTAGGATGACTTACAACTCTATAATTTCATTTAAATGCATAAAATTATAGAGTTGTAAGTCATATCTATAATTTCTACTAGGCACATCCTAAAATACATTGTTTTAGACACCAAATTTTCTACTATAACTAGCTTCACTTTTTGCAACAAGGGTTGGTGTTGGTGAGCTTCCATTTTTCATCAATGTTTACTAACTCTTTTGCTTAATATAAGTCTTTCATATATTTTGAGTAGCATAGGTTATATGGTTTAGGTTGTTCTTTTATGCTCACAATTTTGTGTACAAAAAGGGTTCCATTTTTAAATCTAATATATAATTGATTCTTCTATTTTTTAAAAATATGAAATTGGTTCATTTTGCCATATCTTTTGACTTTTATTGGTATGGTCAACAAGAGAGCATTAGTTGGTCCAAACGTTTTGGAAGAACCAAAAGGTTTGGACCAACTAATGCCCTCTTATTGACCATGTCATATTTCTTTGTTTTTTCATGAGCTACACTATATTCTAATATTTCTTGGAGGAGCGAGCTCATCTCAACCCTATACTATGAATATAAAATCTAATGATAATTATCTTTTTATATGTAAATGTGTTGAGAATACTTTAGGTGGTTATGATCATGATGCCCATGTGGAGCAACAATATTTTTCATGAACTTTTAGCTAAGGTTAAGAAGCCTACACAATTAATGAATGTGATTCATAAAAAATTTATTAATAAACCACATGGATTAGAACTCTTACAAATTGATGAGGTTGTTGTGGTGGCTTCAATTGCTTGTCATTTTAGTTATTGGTGGGTATTTTACTTGTGACGCTAATTTCAAAGCTAATTGTTTAGAGTTTGATGGTTTGACATGGAATTTAGTGTACTTGTTTCTTGAGTGCTAGGTGAACTCTATCCTTCTACTTTTTGTGTCATTCTTTAGTCAAATTCCATGCAAGAATAGGTTACTGTCAAGCTTATGTTATCATACATGTGCATGTTTGCAACAAGTAGCTTGCAATTTTTGTTGTTCACATAAATACATGTAAATTTTCAAATTATTTCACCTAGCTTGGTGGTAATCCTATATTTAATGCACATGAACAATACACAGTCCAAGGTTCCAAATAAAAAATTTGTTATGTTTTAATAAAACAATTAAGCCTACAACTTTGCAAATTAAACTTTGTGTTTGTAAGAACTTTGTAGCCAAGCTTACAACATTTTTGATTAATATTGTTTCAATAATAATTTTGACAGATTCGTATACCTTAATCTTAAATATGAAAATTAAAAGATCATATTGTGAGAATCAACTGGATTCTAGAAAAGAAAAAGAGAAAAAAATCAATTTTCTTTCAACCACGACTTACAGTTTATAGATGCAAATTTTAGAAAATACTGCAATGTTTGTTGAGTCATGATCTACATAAGATGGGAGCTAGACAATAAGCAACTAGAGTAGGGGACACCTACATAACAAAATAGGCAATGAAATTTTAAATTTTAAATCAACCACAACAATGTAAAAGTACGGGCCCAAAAGTCCCAAATGTCTCAAATGACAAAAGTTGTCACCATATTACTTAAACAAAGTTGCAGGAAATGGTTTAAGTCCTAAATTAGTTTATGCCCTAGTACAAATCTTTAATTATGTATGAGTTGTTTCAGAAATATCCAAAACACCTAGTTCTTCCTAGAAACATCAAATGTGTCTCCAAGCTATTCCTAGAATGTATCCACAACATCCAATGCCTTGTAACTAAAAAATAAAAAGAACTAACCTATCTAACCCAGCATTAACACCCCAAAGCTAAGCTACCCTGGTCTAAACTATAAAGAAAAGACAACAAAGTGAGAAGAAAAAAAGCATACACACTCATTTTATCCTACATCTATAGCTGAAACTTGACTGAAACTACCCAAGAATATTGAATTCATTGTTCCTACCTCATTGAAGCTATGTATTGATGCCAAAGAATCTGATGTATTTGACTAAAGAATTTAATTGGGGAAGGTGAGTTATGTCTCGGCGTTGGAGTTGTTCATTGTGATCCAATTGGTGTGGAAATTTTGTGATAATTTTAATAATTAATTAAGATGAAATGAATAACGGATAGACAACAAGAAAGAATGTTTTGGTTCACCTATAATTAATAAATACTTGAAGAGAAAAAACTAAAATAGTAAACACCGTGTCTTGAGAATTGATAGCATTTATTGTGATTTTGAATTATTTATTTAATTGAATTATCCCTAGATCTCACATTCAACTGATATTTGGAATTATAATTACTTATATTTTATCTTGATGGAGGACATAACTAAAATAAATAATTACAATCATTCGATTAAAAAAACCGTTAATATAAATTATAGATTACTGAGATAGACAATAAATAATTATTAGTAAATGTTTAGTTTGCCAAAAATTCCTAGTTGGTTGTACGAACCAAAAATAGTGGTATTGTAAGCTAGAATAAAGAGTAGATGGAGAAGGTTCCTCTAGGCTTATAACCCTTATCCTGAAAACCCCTGACAAGCGTAAACGGCTATATTCTAGTTCACAACCAAGCCAAACCTCAGGGAATAGGAGACAATATTTGTTAAAATTTCTTTGCATATGCTTTTAATGCTTTTCCACATGATGCTTCAAATGACGTGCATATGTACAATGTGACGGCAATCTTTTGTGCCATTATAAGACATGACTATTTTCTTTCAAGAGTGTAGTGTCTAAGTTATAAGATGGTTTATTGGAGTGTACAAGCAATAGTCTATAAGAATTCATTCTTTCAATAGTCTATAAGAATTCATTCTTTTTTAAGTATGAATGATTTATTTAATCCATTCATTGTATTTAATTGATGTATCTCCTGTAGATTGCAATAATTGTATTCCATGAAAAGTTGTTTCAATCTTTCATGTGATTAAATATTTTTATTTGAACCCAATAAAGTTCCACACTTTGCATACATGTAAATAAGCTTATTTCAATAATTAGTACAAGCAACCAAAACAAAGATTCAATAAGCTTATTGCAAGAAGTAGTACAGGCAACCAAAACAAAGATTCATACTGCTCTGTAACTATCATCATTCCATTTTAAACATTCCATTGGCAACCATATCCTCTATCATTCAACTCAATTTCAAATATATCCTCTATCCCATGCAAGAAAGCTAAAAAATAAATATCACATGCAGAACTTGAATGTTGCAATTATTAGATTCCTCAAGAACAAACTGCAAATTAGGAATTTATTTTTTGATTTTTTCTATAAATAAACCCTTAAGGGGAACAAAAAACCCTTAAAATCACATACTCAAACCCTTATATAAATTAAATTATATGGACTTTTAAAAAATGGCATGGTCAAAGCAAAATTTAGCCTAAATGCTCCAAAAATGAAAAAACCCAAAAAAACAAACCCTAACTTACAGTCGCACCAAAAGGAACCATCAAACAAACAGTAACCTCATGCTTTTAACTAATTCCTTATCAAGCAAAACACACACTTCACTAACCAAATGATAGAATCCAAATGAAAAAAACCTGGCTTTGATTCCTTTTTGTAGACCAGGTCTTCGCACAAGCAGCCTCCGATCGCAAATTCTTCGAGTGAACATATAAAATGCCCACACTAAATCTTTTTTTGCTTTTATATTCATCTCATTTGGTCGAAAGTGATTCGGCCAAGTAGGTTTCAGCTGAAACCTACTCAACCTAAATGATGAGGCCACGTAGGGGCCATGTTGTCGCCATGTGGTTTCAACCGAATCACTTCCGATCGAAATGGATTCAATAGAATTCGTACGATTGGCCCAAAGTGTGACACAGGTTTGTACTTTTACTCATGAAAGGTTTCTTTGTTCATTGTTTGATCCAGCGTCTTGTGTTTATTCACAATTATAACATTTAATTTTGTTTTTGTTTTAAAATTATTTCCATTTTATCTTCCAACCTTTAATGGAGCAACCAGCATGAGTATATATTTATTTTGGACCACCAAATCGCCTTTGACATCAATGACTATTTTTCCAACACAAGGCATACATGGCATAAAAGGGGCATCCCAAAAATTAACTTTTTTCTTTTGGCTTTTGTTTAAAAACTAGCAACTTACCTAAGATAATCTCAATAAAAGAATCATTGTAAGTGCATCAATCACCATTTCCTTTGTCAAAATGTAGAAGAGATAAAGGACTACTTGTTAGTTCTCTATCCTTCTACATATGTTAAACAAAAATAATCACTAAAATCTATAGAATATGCATACTGAGATAAGATAAGGAAATTATTAAGGATGTAATGAAATAACTTAAACAATAGAAGGATATGATAGAGAATATGTTGAGAATACTTGATAATAACTGAAAATAACAAGCCACTTCAAGGGGGCAAACCTCCAAATATTTCCAATGAGAACACAATTTACAATATGATGATGAAATAAGACTCACCACCTCCTATATATACCTATTTATGCTTAGGATATCGCCCATGCCAACTTAGATAACCCTATATAAGCACTAGGCCAACCTAAACAAGTAAATAACAATATAATAATGAAAATATGACTTAATTAAGAGTTAAGATAGCCACAAGCTGACTATTCATAACCTGATGTACTCTAATATTAAGGGTGTAGCATGCCCCTACTATTCAGAGAAGCATTGTTTTCAATGCTACGCAATTTTGGATGTTTTTGAATGAACTCCTCATCCTCCCATGTGGCATCTTCAATTGGTAAATTCTTCCAACTTGTAATACTTGATCTACATGTTGCAAGTGTTCTTCTCATGTCTCACTATAAATCAATATGTCATCAAAAAACACTAATACAAACTTCCTCAAGAACTTTTAAAAGATGGAATTCATCAAACTTTGAAATGTAGATAGAGCATTTGTAAGACCAAATGGCATCACCAAAAACTCATATTGACCCTCATGAGTCCTAAATGTTGTCTTACAAATATCTTCTTCGTTAATTCGAATTTGGTGATGGCTAGATCTAAGATCTAACTTTGTAAAATACATAGCTCCATTCAATTCATCTATCAAAGCATCAATGACTAGAATAGGAAACTTATCTTTGATGGTGTACATGTTGAGCACTCTAAGTCCAGACACATATGCCAAGTTTCATCCTTCTTTCATGCCATCACCATAGATGAGTAAGCACTTTGGCTATGCCTGATAATTCTTGCCTCTAACATCTCCCCAACAATCTTTTCTATCTCACTTTTTTGTATATGTGGGTAACATTAAGGCCTAATGTTGGGATTTTGGCTCCTTGGAACTAGTTGTATGGCATGATCATGATCCCTATTAAGAGGAAGTCCTTTAGGAATATCTCCAAAAACCATTGAGTGACACTCAATTATTGTTTGTAAATCTGGATGTGTGGGAACATTAGATTGAGAAACTTCTAATGAACATAATTGGGCCACAAATCCATCAACTCCTTTCTTGAGCAACTTTTGCATTTGATGAGAGCTAACCATTTGTGCGGACTTTGCTTTCAACCATCTTAGCTCTATTGTCTTTCCTTTTGATTGGAATCTCATGAACAATTCTTGGAAATTCATCTCAATTGTTCCTAAAGTAGTAAGCCATTGTATTCCCAAAACAATATATGTTGCACCCGTGGAGATAGCATACATTGGGCTATCAAGGTGATAATCTCCCATGGATAATTTAATGCTATGGCACTTTAACGAACAACTCACTGTACCACCATCTACAATCAAGATCTGAAATTCTAGAGACATATATATAAAACAATTTAGATGAGTAGCCAACTTTTTGTTGATAAAATTATGAGTACTACCCGAGTCGATCAACACAGTTACTTTCTCCTTTTTTAAGAACCTCGCAACCTTGAGAGTTTGTGGGCTACTAAAACCAGAGAGTGCATGACAAAAAATGATTGGTTGGGATTCATGTGATTCATCATCTAACTCCCTATCACCCTCTAACATTGGTTCCTCCTCTTCTTCCTCACTCGATCCTTCAATATAAAACAATTTATTTTCAATACATCTATGCCCTTGGCTATATTTGTTGTCACAATTGAAGCATAATCCTTTTGCTCTCTTCTCAATTTTTTGTGGAGTCAACCTAGTAGGTTGTGGTAGAAAATGTGTAGATCTTTTTTCACTAAAATTTGCATTCCCTTGTCTCCTACTAGCCACAAACTTCTCCTCCACTTGTCTTGCCATTACAAATGCTTGCAATAAGGATTGTGGTTGGAACAATCGTACTTCATATTTTATGTGATCCTTTAAACCACCTAGAAATAGTTCCATCACATGTTCTTCTATCACATTCTCAACTCTTAAAAGGGTTTGAAATTGTTGAATATAATCCTTAACCATGTCTTCTTGCTTGAATTTAGGGAGCTAGCAGAAGTAGCTATCCATAAAAGTATCTCCATAATGGTAGCAAGTTCCTCTTGAAAATTTGACCATGTGACCACACAACCCTTTTTTCTCTTCTCATACATAACCAACGATACCAAATAAATTGATCCGGTTCTAGGTATAATGATGCCATAGCCACTTTTTGTTGACTAGGAACATGATGAATATCAAAAAACTGCTTCATTTGACATAGCCAATTGGTTGGATCCTTGCCATCAAACTTTCTCATATCCAACTTGAGTATGAATTGCCTTTGCATATGATTATTAAAGGATCCTTCTCCAAATCAAAGTCAAGTCCAAGGAATTCATTTCCAACAAAATCATTATCTTCCCCCTTACGAGGTGAATCTTCACCCTTACACCTCATATCGTGAATAAGTGATTTCAATTCAATCATTTCTTTTGTAATCTTCTTCTCTAATAATGAAATATCACCCTAGACTTTGTTTATTTCATCCTTAGGATTAAAATCCTCATTTTTTAACCCATCATTCTCTAAAGATTTCCTTGGTGTGGAAGCATTCTTTTTAACCTCTTGTTGTCGGCGCCATCATGATTGTAGAAAATAATTTTGCAATAAATCACACAAATAAATTCAAAACAATCTTAAAAATTTAGTGTGACTTACCAAGTCCTAGGTCACATTCCAATAAAAAAATCTCCCCAAAATTAGGTGATTTGCACCCTTAAGAGTGAATTTTTTTAAAACCTTAATTTCTCAATAAATAACTTCCTTCTGCTTAAAATTTTCTGTAATTTTATTTGTAGTCTCATCTAATATATCTTCAAAAACCCACTAAAAATGAAGAACTAACTCTACAAGATTTAGGATATATGGACCTTCTAAGTAATTTGGGTAGAAACCCTAATTGTGCAATAATTTGATCAATTATGCTCCAATTCTTATAAAATCTGGATTGTAGCTTCTTTAATATGTCCTTAAAAACCCTTTAAAAATTAGACAAAAAATTGCCAAAATTCAAAAGATATGGGCTTCACAAAATTACCTCCAAAATTGAAAAAAATACCTTACCGTAATGATGCCAAGATCATGCTCTAATACCACTTGTAATGAAATAACTTTCACAATAGAAGGATATGATAGAAAATATGTTGAAAATACTTGATAATAACTGAGAATAACAAGCCACTTCGAGGGGGCAAACCTTCAAATATCTCCAATGAGAACACAATTTACAATGTGACGATGAAATAAGACTCACCACCTCTTATATATACCTATTTATGCCTAGGATATCACCCAAGCCAACTTAAATAACCCTATATAAGCACTACAGTGACCTAAACAAGCAAATAACAATATAATAATGATAATATGACTTAATTAGGAGTTAAGATAGCCACAAACCGACTATTCATACCCCGATGTACTCTAATATTAAGGGTTTAGCAAAGGATGTTAAATTTCAACTCTCAACACAATTTAATGGGAATTCTCAATGTTGCAAATTTCATTTTGGGCATGGAAATTGAAAATGGGTTGTTTAACACAAAACTATCATTGAATTAAATAAAGTACATTGAAACCATATTACAAAGGTTTAGAATTCAAGAATACAAACTTGTTAGTGCTCTTTTTTTATAAATATACATGTAGAACAATGTCCCAAAACACAAAAATACATAAAGATGTGGCATCATGTTCCTTACACAAGTGTTGAAAGTTTAATATGTATGACATGATGTATTGTAAACCAAACATTGCACATCCAATGAGAAATTTGAAGATGTGTCAATTTGTTTTTTTAAATAAATTGTCTATAAAACTCCAAAATGTGTTCCTTTTTTCATGTAACTTGTGGATTTGGTGTTCCTATGTTCTCTTTAATACTACTTTATGCAAAACATGATGATCATAGTTAGAAATTCTTTATCTATTTTGATTATTATCATATCAATATTCTTATGACTTGGTACTTCGTATTCATGTCACTATATATTAAGATGTCTAAATTTAAAAGTTAAGATGAAACAATGTTTGCAAAATAACAACTCCACTAATATACTTTGTTGCAAGGCCAAAGATAATAATATATTATTTTTATATATTTTGATAAGTACTCACAAATTTAGACAAACACTTAGAAATAATCATCACAAATTTTATTTCCTATAATGTCTTCAAATCAATTCTCACGTTCTCTTTAATACTACTTTATGCAAAACATGATGATCATAGTTCGAAATTCTTTATCTATTTTGATTATTATCATATCAATATTCTTATGACTTGGTACTTCCTATTCATGTCACTATATATTAAGATGTCTAAATTTAAAAGTTAAGATGAAAAATGTTCGCAAAATAACAACTCCACTAATATACTTTGAACCAAAGATAAAAATATATTATTTTTTATATATTTTGATAAGTACTCACAAATATAGACTAAAACACTTAGAAATAATCATCATCACAAATTTTATTTCTTATAATGTCTTCAAATCAATTCTCATTATAGTAAAGAACCTACAAACACTTTTATCATAGTTTATCCAAATAACCTTCTAAATTCTTAGTTTTCTTATTATTATTTTTTAAATCTTATCTTAGAGGCAAAGGTACTCTAGTACTAAAAGTTATTTTTATGTTTGCTTTTTCCATTGTTCACAAATACTTAGTTTGAGCATTAAACTTTGCCTATCCATAATATGATAACATTGAATCCCCATGGACGAACCTATATTTCAACCATTTGTACATGCCTATATCGAAAACACTCAATGAAAGTAAGAGGATGCCTTCGCTTGGCATGCATGTATGTCTAGTTGGAGTGGGAGCTTTTGGGGATTCCATGAAATTATAAAAAACTTCTTTAATCCACAACTAGCACATCAAGTTTAAAGATAAAGAGATCCAATGAATAAAATTCCAAATGTTAGAAGTTGAATGTTGACATTTGGATGGGTTGAGATCATTGAACATTGATATCTTCTTTGTCAAAACTTACGCATATGTCTAATCCAATCTAGATAAGAAAACTAGTTGTCAAGTTGTTGGCTTTAATTTGATCAAGGACAATGGCAAGAAAAATGTCAAGTTGTCAATTTTGTTAGTTTTATAAGGCTCCACTCTCCAATGGTTGGCATACCATCCTCCATGAAAAGAATAGAATTGTGTATATTGCCTCTAATCTTAAATTTTTTATTTACTCAATTTTGTTCCATGTATATCAAACCATTTTGCAATTGATCCATGCACATTCCCAAGGTTAGATGTTTTTAAAAAATGACATGAAATTATGCATTTTTCAAAGATTAGGTCTCATCTTTAGCTTAAAAAATAGCATGAAAATCTAATTAATTGACCTTGGAATGAACAAATAATATAAGATTTGACGATCTCAAATTTAACATCCAAACTAAATTAATAAAAAATAGTGAAAAAAACTCTACTATTATAATAAGATATATCCTAAACTAGTAACATCCCACCAACCAATACAAAAGAACCAACCTTATATGTTTAAGGTCGAACTGCCATAAAGGCCATTGGGAAGAATGTAGCACTTGCTAGGTCTATGGTGTACATGAAGACATGATAATAATACTTAGTAATATTAGGCAAATAATATTAAAATGTTGTTAGTTAAAAAATAAATTCTTTTTTAAGAGTAGTACTATTTAATAATATTAGGCAACAAAATAAAATGTTATTAGATAGAAAATAAATTAATAAATTTATAATACATTTAATAATTATAAAGATGCAAAACATTCTTAGTTAATATTTTTGGATAAATTGAAACAATGAATTGAACACATTAAGGTCAATTTATTAAACCAAACATTGTTATTTGGATGCATAGACAAACAATGCTTAATCAACAATCAGAAAATGATGAACTTCTTCCTCTTATGAAAATGATATCAAAATATTTGTGTGATAGAATCTCCTTTCTTTAATCATATCAGCAAAAAATTAATAAGAGGTCATAATTTTATCTAGAGTCCAACTCATTGATCCATATTTCATGAATCATGATTTGATTAACCCCTATTTCCAATGCATAGCTATAAATTGTTCTACCTATTAATTAAAATTGTAAATAAAAACCAAAAAAGTTTTAAAAAGGGATATAAATGTTTGTGGCTAGAGTTTATCATCTAACTAAATGCACAATAAAAAAAGAACCACCACCAAAAGACACAAAAGAGTGGAAGATACTTAAAAAACCCTTTTAATGGAAATAGTTATCCGGGTATATATCATATAATGAAAAAGGCAAACAAAATTTTACTTCAATACTCGGGAGGCCACTGGTTAAAGGTGTGATGCATCTCCACGCGACCTTCCAGTTGCCTCAAACTCTCTCCAGGGTAAACAAACTAATTTCATTATTATACCTACCATTCATAAATCATAACTCTTAACTGGTTGATAATAATAATTCATAAATAAAAACTCGACTGGTTGATAATAATAAAATCCTCAAAACAATAACTCAATCTCGTCGAGTAGATCTAAACCATGAACCAAATACATAACGTGAAAGGTTTTTCACATTAACCAACCAAACTAGGTTTATCTTGGGCTGTATAGATCTGTTTTCTCATCTGCAAAAACAACTTTAGCAATGGCCGTAATGATTCAAAAGGCTTTCACTATATATATCCTACGTCTGGTTTGTGGCCTCTGAATCAAATAATGATTTATATATAGAATATATAGGGACAAAATCTCCAACGAGCAATGCAATCAACTAGGTTCAAAAGAACCCCTTCATATTTCCAGCCAGAGAAAAGCTCGAAATATTTCCAGGTGAGATGACAAAAGACCAAAGTAGTAATGATAAGTCCTTGAGAACCATTAATGGCTGCATTATGACCGATCACCTGCTACTACTTAGTCTAACTCACTTGACCGTCATTGTGTAGAGGGTCATATACCTTTGAGGTTCAATTATATATCAAGTCATCTGCTGCTCGCATGCATGAATATCAATGTTTGTTTAGGTTGACATCTGAATACTTGTTTCTATAGTATAGTTTCAAGACTACTAAATTATTTGATCACGATAACCATTAGTTTTCTGACTGCATTAACATTGATTTTCTTTATACAGTAGAATTTTCCGCTAGTTAGATAACCATAATTGTTCTGACAGTATTAATATTGACTTACTTAAACATGATCAATACCTTCCCTCTTTGTACGCATCGTGCCCTGAAAGGATTCACGAGACATAACATAAATGTTGTTTGGACAGACCTTATATAGTGTTAAAGCATTCAGTATTTGAAGCATGAAGAATTAGAAAATGACAATATCTTTAAGGTCATTGCCTCTCTCTCCTAATAGCCGAAGGTGTCTTTTAGAAAATATGCTAGGAAGGAATATATGAATATGGTAACAAAAATATTACTGTCCTTGCCACTGCCACTGCCACTCTCTCCCTCCACTTGGAAGTGTAGTTAGATTTCAAGTGCAAAATAGATCAATTTAAAAAACTCACTAAACTAAGATAGCCATGAATACAAGTCTAGTTTTACTGCTGGCAAGAACTGCTGAGGAAAGAAAAAACAAGAGAAAGGGAGCTGAATTGTCAAATCATACCAGTGATTTCATTGCAATTTGCCAATTTGTTTCTCTGACATTCTGGAGAGGAAGTCAATGCCCGAACCATTACCCTTGCTGAGTGGTGAAGCACACGCATAAACTAGGGTATACCGGCTCTCCCTTCCCGTGATTAAAAAGGGAATTTGGACTGCATGATAAAGGAAAATCTCGAGAGCTTTACCACACAGCAAGGATAGAAACTGTGGTGCGTTCTTGACTACCCCCTGAAAGCTGAAGGCCCCTTCCTTCCTTCCTTACACCCATTTCATAGTAGCTACCCAAATTGGCACACATATTCTTTCTGAGTGCATGGCATATGCAAGGTTGCCATCTTTTATTGAGGAAGGAAGATAAATCAACATTCCGCTCAATGGGAGCAATGCAATGCATCATTACATGTTGATTCGTCCTCCATGCAATGGGAAATGAGGGCTTGTCAAATTGTACAGTTATGGTACTAATAATAATAATTATCAGGCATCAGTGCAATGCAATGCAGCCTTGATTTGCTGCACAGTATTGCATATGAGGTTATTTACAGTTGTGACCGACTCTAGGTTGAGCTTTGCTGATGGTAAGTTGCTGACCAGAATTTGGAATGCCACAGTGATCAATGACCCTCCTACATGCTGGTGGTTGGCGTTGCGAGTGCTCATATCAAAGCCGCTGCTGCTAACTTCGCTGGTGGATGCCTGCAATAAGATTCCCTTGCTGTCTGAACCATCTGGCAGGATGGCAAAGCCTGAGGGAAGGAGGGCAATGTAGGAAGGATCTTCCCCGCTCATTGCTGTGTTGATTGCAGACACATCCACAGGAGCATATACTACCAGTGAGCCTGAAGCATCAGTGCAACTCTCTTGGAGAATCAACATGTTGTTCTGGCTTGCATTGCATGCCTGCAAATTCCCATGCATCAACCAACCTGTCCAAGTTAGTTGAATCTAGTGTATGATGTCTTAGACAACACATTTAAATAATATTGAAATTGTACGCACAAGAGTAGAAACAGGCTTCTAAACAAATCCTAGAAACCATTTTGGCATAAAGATGTTGAATTCATCTCATCTTACAGAACAAGCAAAGCTCAACTTTCATGATAGGGTATGGGTCAATAAAAAACTAACTTCTTTAGCGCATAAAAAAGGGTTACATCATAACATTCAAGTACTAGCTTTCCATTAGAGTCTCACATAATAAAATTGAAAATGCTAGAAAAAACCAAATCGGATTTTGGGAGAGAAAGCTAAGCCAATGTATTGTGAATATTGTTGAACAACTGATATAACGCTCATCTGCGGCTAAACTAGGAACCAAATGTAATGAAAAATAAATTAAATAAATTGAGATGTGTAACGTGCGGCCAAAGTTTCTATATATAAATTTCCATTAATGTTCGTATGCAACTAATTATTGCTTAATGCAAGGGACAAGAAATTGAATTTCCCATTGATGGTGTTCAATTAATTGCTTTGAATGCACCAACCGAAGTCATAAAATTGAAATGAACGGTTGATCACAAAAGTAATGCACATTACTTTGCAATTAATGTGGCTCGCGTTTAATGTCATTACAAGAGCCATGGCATGAAAATCTCAGTCAGTCCACCTAGCTCATGTTTATCTGGACTGAAAATGCACCACACGAGAAGATTCAAATTTTAAAAACCAAATGATAATTGTTTTAATTATATATGTGGTGTAGGTTTGGATGTATCGGATGAAAAATACTGTGGATTATTAAATTATAGCGCAGTGTTGTCAGTACGATCCAAGTTTTCTTGTCAGTTTATGTTGTGGTACTCGCGTTTCCCCGCATTACAAAATGAAATAAAGAAAGAATACAGTAAACTCACCCGGAGGAGCGATATGCAGTTTCCGGGATGCGCCCCGTTGGCAATGTGAGCAACCTCTTGCACTGTGTTCCCGCTTGAGAGCACATCCCACTGCACGCACACGACAGAATATTATTAACATTCTATGTTTTTCATAAGCTTTCACTGGAATCCTGAATGAAGATAAAAGAAAAAAAAATTACCTCGGCTCTCATTTGTTCGTCTCTGAAGAAATCAAAGACGCGATTGGGAGAAACGGGAAGCCAAAGCGAAGTAGCAGCGCAGAGAACGACCCCGCTGGGTTGGCCTGGATCGGTACTCTTTCTGGTGGTGACTCGCACTCCATCCTCGTTTGAACCGGACAACGTCGTCCACCTGTGCGTGGAGGAGGCGCTGACGTTGCCGCAAAAGCTGCTCATCATCCGCTGGGCCAGTTTCATCATGCTCCGCCGTCCCTCCGGGGAGGGTATTACTGCCCGAAGTTCAACACAAAATCCTATTATTATTGCCTTACTTTTCAGAGAATTGAATGACTATTACTGTTTACGGTTACGTTACTACCTCCAAGCTCTCTTGCAGAGATGTTGGTGACCATAAGGCTGGCCAACCTCTCGCACATCCGCTGAAGAGTGGCCAACCAGCGCCCCGCGCCGAATGCCATTCCGCTGTTAACCAGATGCCTGTACATGCGATGTACGCCTCGATCCTCGGGCTCCACATGCTCCACCCAAGTCACCTGCCATGATAATTGATCACAAAGGTTTAGCAGAACGATAGCCCCTAAAAAGATTTTAAAAAAGGAGGTTGCAGATGCCAACGTCAATGTCACCTTGGAATAACCATTGGGCATATCTTGAATAACACAGCCTGAGGGGAGCCTTCGGCAGCGTAAAAGAGACGGCGATGATGTTTGTTGATTGATATTCAAACTCATCTCTCTCACGTTATCTACAGAAACATCCACAACTGCCCACACTCCCTCTGCATGTTGCTGGCAGTAACGAAGGAAGTATATCTCCCGCGTGGACACCAAGGGAGACAGGACCTGTAGTTCAGCACACATCTGTATACAACACCAGGATTATCAGTACTGCCATGTCTCATTTGGTGGCATCACACAAACCCAATGATTTAGAGATTGCATACCAGCAGCAATGAACCATGCTTGTTTCCGGGCATTCCAGAGGCAAGAACTTCCACAGTTTTCGCCTTGGAGACCATAGTTGAAAACATTTCGATCCACTTATTCTGCAACAACACCATTATTATTAATTAATGCTCTCACCTGGCCCATCTGAAGACTATAGGAAAGATACGTGAAAATTTCTCAGAGCTAGGATTGCCTCGATTTCAGTTTTCTTTTTAGGCATTAAGTTGAGTAGTGGGGATTTAGTCGGTATTTACCACGTCCATGAAGATATCGACCAAGGCATTTCCATTGATGATAACCAAACCGGAGTCCCGGGTGGCCTCCTTTCTGTCACTGTAAGACTTGGACTCCGCTGCTCTCTGAAATAGCTTGGCATAGGCTTCCAAACTTAGAACCTCCTTGCTTTCGTTGACATTTTTCATCCACAGGGGCTCGTCAGTATCTGCCATGCGGACCAACTCCTCCATTGCATTCATTGCCAGCTCTACAATTAGAGATTTTTCCAGTTCTGTCACGGAGCCTGCTGTTGTTTGCATCGACGGCGCAATATCAGAGAAACTGTGGATATCACTGGAGGAAGGCCCCGCATTCGGCATCCCATAACCCCCCATAGACAAGTCCACAGACGGCATTGGAATTGGATGTAAAGGCCCCAACGGTGGAATCGGCCGCCCAATGTACTTTGCGGCAATGCTAGACAGGCGATCCAGCTGAAAAGCACAGATTCCTTTCTTTCTAGTTAAAACCATAGATTATTGATTATATATCCAGCATATGTTGTAAGGTTGCAGAAAGGTATGTACCCAAATGAAAACGGGTCCTTAATATGGAGAAAGGCAGATATGGGTGTTTTGACATGCAGGTATAATACCTCTTCTTTCAGTCGTGCATTTTCGAGGCGTAGTTGTTGCTGCCCATCAAAGGACGTTTCTCCCGAAGACCCGCCACAGTTAGGGCAGATAACATTCTTAAGTGCCTCCCTAATTGCAATATTCTCGCATCTGATCTTTTCGTTCTCTGAACGAAGCACACTGTTGTCTGCGCGCTCGTGCTGAGCCTGCAAACAGAAAGAAGCTCAATTCAAATCAAGCCGCTAAAAGTTCCTAAATCTCGCGGAAAAGCTACTATTCAAGAATTCGTCACTGACCTTCATCTGCGTCCGGCGATTCTGGAACCAGAACTTAACCTGGCGGGGTTCGAGTCCCAGATCCTTACTGAGCTGCAGCCTTTGCTTCTCGTCGGGATGCGGGCACTCCTTAAACATCCTTCACACACAGAAAAGAAAAAACAAAAATGCCAAAAAAAAGCCATACATTCCATTCAGTTCCTATTGCCGCAAAAACACTGTATTCTGCTAATAAAATAAAAGCTTTATCCTAGAAATGGCGGCCTTACGATTCCAATTCCTGAATTTGGCGCGCGGTGTGCCTGTGGTAGCGCTTCTTCCGTGGATGCTGCTGGTCCGCGCCATCCTGATCTTCTCCCGAACCTCCTCCTGAAACCTCCATTATTTTACTGGAAATTTCTACCTCGCAGTTCCATTGATTCCTTCACACTTGACAACTAATGATGTTTCCCGAAAGCCCTAGATTTCATATACCCGCCCTTGCATTACCAATCATCCGACAAACAATAAGCAGTGCGGCTGCGGGCAATATAGACAGCATCGGTCCGAATATAATTAAACCCGCCATAAAAACACGATGCAATCCATTCAAGGTACAATAAAAACTTTAGAAGACGAAGACGAGGCAGAGAGAACTCGTTACTCCGTCTTGCTGTCCAAACATTATGACTCCATTAATACACCTACCTCTCTCTTCTCTTCTTCTGCGCCAAAACAGACCCCCCCGGCGCCTGAAAACACCTCCTTTTCCAGCGCCTCTCTCTCCCTCTTTCCTCCTTCAAAGAGTAGACGTGTCGCATTAATTGAAGGGACAACGCTAGAGTTTGGATAGCCACATAAATAAAACTTAAAGGCGAACTACTACTGGATAGGATTAATTTAACCGTAGTGTGAACAGGAGCAAGACTAGGAGTATGACTAGTGGGAATTGAACTGCGGACGTAGGATACAGCACGGCAGGCCGACAAACGCTACTCCTTCTCCAGGTTTGAAAATGGTGCGTTGAAGGAACATTCGATTATCGAGACAGCCATGGTCATGCCACCCTGTGCTTTCAAAATGAAGTCAAAATCCATATATTTAATAAAAAACAAAGAAATTTAACCCTAGAGAAAGAGTAAGTGCAAGTGTAAGTAAGTAATTGCTGCAGTCGAGGCGAGAACAAAGCTGAGCCAGCACAGGTAACGCTATCACAAGCCGTGCCCGAGCGCAACTTACGCAATAATAAATTTCAGCTCAGAGGAAACAGTGCAGCCAATTACGGCCGTGCCCTTCACTTCTCAAATCTTCATACCCATACATACCCTACCCCTCCTCCCCTTCTGTTGAGAATTTTCCGTGGCTTTAACAAACCCTAAACTCTTAAAATTCTTCGGATTGCTTTTTACTGTCGTAAAATCTGTATTTGACTTTGTAACAATGAGTAGCGTATTTACTAGGGCGACAGGTACCCGCGCCGTTGAAAGTTGGGCCTCTGGAACGGAAAAGTGACCGACTCAGACCATTCAATGCACCGTTTAAATTTAAAAATTGTTAGACAATGTCATTAATAATATATTTAATATATGGCTCGGCTTGGAACGCGTGGGTTTGCACTCTGGACAAAATCAAGTACGTGGTGAAATGTGATTTGCAAGTTTCTCGGACGGGAGGGTCGTTTAATGGAAACATTTAGGTTGCAAAATGCTCCCTTGGCCCATGTTTTTTCTACCAAGATTTTTTTTTATGTTGAGGGAGAGTGTTCAATAGTTGTTATAGCATTTGTTGATTTTGAAGACGGTATGATTTAAGATCTAAATTTTATGTTTATATTGTCTTACTTTATTTAGATATATAAAAAAATTGATGAGGTTGATTATTTTAAGTGAGTTTATTTAGATATATATTTATGTATTATGTTAGGATATGTTTGTTCTAAAGGGGGAGAGATGCTAACATCTATGTAATCTAGTTGTTTCCATTAAAAAAAATGGATAGATTATTTAATATAAATTGAGAGATTTTCCACATTGTTAAAAATCATATAGAATTATATTTAAATGTCTATTTGATCTATGATATACAACTTTCTAAATAAGAAATCTTCTTAGCCTTTAAATCATCACAAAAAATTATTTGGCAAGAAAGGTGATTTATCAAATTTATGCCCTAGGTATGGTATATAGATGGCAAAGACATCTATCAATTTGAAACCCTCCCCTCTCATGTTACCTTTGGGGATAGGGGTTGCTTCTTCATGACATTCAAATTTTTTGAGAAGAAATTAAAATTTTCTTCAATTGAAGAGATTCCTTCCTCTATTGTGAAGGTATAGGCTCATATGATTTGGGTGTTGCTCCAACTAGGGTGGGGGTGTCTATGAACAAAAAAAGATTTGGTGGTATTAGAGATTTGTTTGGAAATTTCAATTTTTTTCATGTGGAGAGCTTATGCATGGGACCCTTCTCTAACCCATATATTTTTTTCTTATTCTTCAACTTCTAGCATTGGTGAGGTTGTCGATGTGGTGGAGCTCTTGGGGGATAAAACCTACAACTTGGAAAAGAGAGTTAGTGTACACCATAAACTTCGTGAAATGGTTTGTTCTTAAAGTGAATGGGTTAAACATCAAAATTTCCTTGCTCAACTAGAAATTTAGTGGTGATACTTTCTTTTTTTATGGAGGTCATCCACAGATTCATTTTTGCTACCCAATACAGGAGCACGAGCCTTCTTGGGTTGAACCTCTTCAGCTAAGAGCCAAGGACTGAGGGGTATCCATTCCGCAAAATTCGCTTGGGGCACAATCTCGGCCTCATCCCTTTTTCGGTGTCGGAGCCTTTGCACTCAGCAAGACTTGATCCCTGGTGGGCTCATTTAGAACCTTTCAACTTCACCAATAGACCAAGGGCCCTAGTGGTGATACTTTGATTTGAGAGGAGGAGATTAAATTATGTCAAGAATTAGGATGCTCTCAAAAATATTTGCAAATTGAAGGAAGACAAAGCTAAATGTGAGACAATTAATTCTAGGGGGAAAGTGTAATCAGGGCTAAAATATCAAGGTTAGGCAAATAATCATGCAAATAAGACCCTAATAAACAATGAAGCACAAATAAGCATAAAGACAAAACATAAACAATATTACCAAATCTTCATGCCACCATTGATTCACCTTCATTTCACTTCTCCATTTTGCTTAAATAATATGATTGCCCTCAGATTCTGAGTATGCAATAGGCATATGACAATGACAAAGCAAAATATTGAAGATTCACAATATGACTATGGAGGCAAATGACTTGATAGCAAGATAGCAAGATAGCATAAGTTCTCCAAGATTGCATAAAGTTGCATAAGGTGTGTAAGGTCACATAAGGTGTGTGACAAATGACAAGGACAAGGTCTTTTATAGAAAAGACAATTTTGAGTGAATGGCTAAGATTGAATGTCAATAATCAATGGCCAAGAATGAAAGATGTAGTATGGACTAGGGTTAGGTCAAGATTAGGGCAAATGATAAGGATTGATGGTCAAGATTAATTTAATCAAGGGTGGAGGTTAATTGAGACATGGATAGATAAGGACTTGATGTGGAAGATACGATTGGCACAAACAAAGAGGTGATAGGGGAAATTAAATTTAAGTGGCCAATGAATAATTAAATAATTAAAAATAATTATTTAATTATAGAAGAGAGTGGACCAAATTAAATTAATAAAATTTATTTAATTTAGGAGAGAAGAGTAATGAATAATTAAATAACTTAAAATAATTATTTAATTATAGTGGAAAGTGGATAAAAATTAAATAAATAAGAATTTATTTAATTTTAGAAAGAAAGGGACTTAATTAGAGGCGTAATTAAATAAATAAAATTTATTTAATTAATCAAGGAGGAATAAAGATAGAAATTAATTAATTAAATAATTAAAATTATTTAATTAATAGAAGACTTATGATTTTAGAAAATAATTAAAATTATTTAATTATCAATGATGAAATGGGAAATGATAGAGAATTTAGAAGTCGCGGGCCCAGGACAATTTTTAGTGTCTACAAAAGAATTGTAAGAAATTAAGATTTATCTAAGAATTGTAGTATTAAGATGCTTCAAGATGGTCTCAAGTCTCAAGCACAGAGTAAGTGGGCCCTTGTTTGAAAACGTGTACTCTATATTGAACATGCAAAGACAAAATATGCTAAACACAGAAAAAATATTACAAAAGTGAGAAATAAAAATGCTTTTATTATCTTTGTAATGCCACTTTAAGGGGCAGCCTCTAAATAGAGCATACACTTCATTAAATACAAATACTTAAGATGTCTTTACAATTGAGAAATCATTACAATATGTAGAGTTTTGCTAAAGACAACAAATATCATCCAATGCATGAGAGATAAATACTTTATTCTAACAACTAAGGGGTTGACTTACAAAGCATATGCACCTTTTTATTATGTTAGTGTAAATAAGGTCTTTATGCATATGGAACTAGCTAATCTTCTTTTCAATGTTAGACCTATTCACACTTTTTTTAAGTTTACTTTGAGGTTTTTCTTCATTTGTCTCACTTCATAGGGACTTTAGACATGTCCTCACACTTGTCCCAAGTTCTCTAACATGTATTGCATCCTTGGAGAGTTAGAAAATTGTCTACTCCTACCTTCTTTCTTCCTCCTTGTCATACTTAAACAAGGAGCCTCGTACATTTTTCATTCTCTTTTATGATAGTAACTCTTGGTTTATTATGTTCATAATTAATTTGTAGAAGTTACATTAGATTTTGCATTCAAATCTTTATTTCTCTAACATGGTATTAGAGCCATGAATCATGATTCCCTTCCCAATTTTAGTTGAATCCCACACTTAGCCCTATCATAGGTGTGTCATAGAGCCAAATGAACATTCTCATTATGTTTTAAAGGCCCAAATTAGCTAAGAACACTTGTCAAATCATCAAAATTCATCAATACAAAAAAATGCAATTTTTTAGGCCCTTGTACCCTTTATACCATATGATCGTACAACCTATATGAAATTCTCTATTTTTGAGGCAATTTTTTTGTGAACACACATTTTTGTAGAAGTGGGGGATTTTCTTCTAATCTAGGTTTTGTTTAAATGTGATATGATTTGGGATTTCTAGAAAATCAAGGGTTTCAAATTATTTTTTGAGACCCATGGCCCAACACTTGACCTCTATTGTAAAAAAAATTGAAGGTAGTTTTTGTTGTTTACAAATTCCACATAACATTTTCTACAATATCTTCAACCCTAAAAAAATTATTAAATTTTTAAACTATTAACATTTTCATTGATGAATTTGTTGTTAACATTCAAACCCTAGATTTTTTTTAGTAAATGCTAACCTCTTATGCTAGTGGTTACATATGCTAATGTTTTATGCTAATGGTTGCATTTAGCAATTTTTTTCAATCATTAGTCATGCCAAATATTTTTGTAAGAGGTTTTTTTCCTTTTTGTTATAAATTTCAAACTAGGGGATATTTTCCAAACTTGTTCATAGTGGATGGAAAGCTAGTTATGTCCACTATGTTGTGGTGAAGTTTAATTTCTCAAATTATAATTTTTGGCGACTTTTTAAGTCTCTAAAGTTAACTATTTTGTACATTTTTAATGGGACATAACTTTCACCTTGTTTATTAAAAAAATTATCTTTTTTTTCAAACTTATTAGAAAATCACAAGGATTTCATTAATGCACGTAAAATTTCGATTTAAAAATGAAAAAAAAAATAACAAAAATTATTAAAAACTTCATGTGTTATAAATAGATGATTTAGGCTTCCAAACTTGCACAACTTGTAATCCAAATTCTATTTTTCTATAGGGGGCTTAATTTTTAGTTCTAATCACGTCAAGGGGGTTCCCTTGTGCCTTTCTTTAATTTTCTACAAAACGGATCTAATCTTAACTCCACAAAATTACGAAGAGCATGGAAACATCAAATTGAAATCCAACTCAAGAAATTAAGGTTATAGATCAAGTCACAATGGGTTTGGAACCTGAACCGACAATGAATACTAAAAAAAGAAATGGTATAATAGATGTGATAAAGCCTAGATGGGGCACTATGTATTTCAATTTTTCTAGACCTTCTATTTCACATTAAATATGCCACAACATCTTATGGAGTATGGACTATATTAGAAAAAGTATTTAAAAAGAAAGATGTAATGAGAGGATATCAACTAGGTAATTAATTAACACGTAATAATCCAAGTGAATTTGACATAATTTAGGACTTCTTCACAAAATTTAACAAAATGAAAGTTCCAACTCAAACAATATCGAATAGAAAAGAAAGATGAACAATTGATCTTAAGTGTTTTATCAAAGCTAGGTCTGCAATATTCAATGTTTGTTTCTACTTTTCATGCTACAAAGAGTGATCTTGGAATGTAATTCACCATGGCATCACTTGTTGATTTTATTTTTTCTCTCACAAATTATGAGTAATATAAACTAATTCAAACACGTGCTTTCAAGTTTACAAAACCACAAGATCTTGTTGCTACTGATCAAAAGGCTTCAAATACTAAGATAAAAAATGACACAAGGATCAAGCTAAGGGACCAAAATCATAAGCTTCATTTTATTCATCTTCATTAAAGGTGAAAATTTCTAATAAGGAGAGGCCCACATGATTTTTTTGCAAAAATCTTGGACATGAAGAACACCAATGTTATAAAAAGGAAAATGATCAATTAAGACATCTTCTTCAAAAGAACCACACCAAATTACCTACACAAAATAATGATGGTTCCTCTTTCACATCTCCTTCACCATCACATCAAAATTATATTTAAATAAGAAAAAGGGAATGACACTCTTTTCTTCTACAAATCCTACACCACAAAAGTGGCTTCACATCACATGTCTACATCAATATAATTGTTTTCTATGTTTGAGTCTTGTTCATTCCCGCAAATTCACATGGGGAATAACACATATATGTGAGCATATGGGAAATTAACTATTGATATTTAAGTGAAGACACATTTAATGACATACTTTATGTTCTTCCTTATCAAATAATCCCCTTTCCATTTATCAGATCATACATAGTGGGATAGGAAAAACAATTGAATTCACACCAAATTCAATGATCATAAGGGATTTTTAGAGTAGAGACATTATTTCTATTGGAGAGGTTGATCATGATTCCCAAATTATACTTTTCCCCTCTTTGGTTTTATCAACTTTGATGCTTGTTTGAGTGATGGTGATGCTAATACATTTAGCATGCATAAGGAGATTCGGTTTGGTTATTTGAACCTTGGAGTTCTTTCATTCTCATCAATTCCCAAACATTATTCTCACATTATATCATCTTTATCTCATGCTTCTTCATAATCAATTTTTAGTACATCTATAGTTTCCAATGATTCAATACAACAATATCTTCACATTTGTGTTTTTGATGCAATTTTTTGAGATGATTAATTAATAGGCATAGCATACTTGTTTAGTGAATCTCATATTATAGATTTTATATACTTGTTTAGTGAATCTCATATTATAGATTTTATATACTTTTGATGAAAACCACATCAACACTATTGTCCCCATATTTGCATGTTTTTTATTTTTTTCTATATATGCTTTCACATGGAGCATTTTGAGAAAATTTTAGAGATTTATTTCTTGTCTTTGTATCGTGTGCAACATTTAAAGACTTACATTCTTATTTTCACATGGGAAGATTACATGCACTCGTCTACAATTCTATTTCTTCCACAAGGAAGAAATGTTATTCGACATTGATGGATCACATTTTGCATTCTTCTTCAAGCACTAGTTAGAACTACAAGATCTCTCATCTTATGGGGGTCTCTATAGTATCTTTATCTCTCCTATGGGGGAAAATTATATGTACTTATATGATATAAGTAGTCCTTGGGGGTCACTTGTATATTTTTTTATGCATCTTTTTTCTTTTGGAGAGGGGTTTTTCTCATTTACTCCATTTATGAAAAAAATGTTTGTAGATGGATATCTAACATGGCCTAGTTGCTAGTGAACTAGATCATCATTATACTACTTCTCTCTAAGTTTCACTTAATGGAAGTTTTAGTGTAAATAATCTTTATACATCTAGTTAGCTAATCTCCTTTTCTAGGTTAGACCTATTCACACTTTGCTTAAACTTACTTATATGTTTCTCTCATTTGTCTCACTTGATAGGGACTTTACATACATCCTCACACTTGTCCCAAGTGTTCTAACATGTGTTTCATTCTTGAAGGGTTAGCTATTTGTCTACTCCTACCTTCCTTCTTCCTAATTTTAATACTTATACAAGGAGATTCATTGTATTTTTTCATTTTTATGATAGTGATTATGCTCATAATTCATTTATGGAAGTTATCATTAGATTGTATATTTAGATATTGGCTACTCCAACATATTATTTATACCTTGGGGTGACTTACAAAGCATATACACCTAATTAATACTAACCATTCCAAAATAAAATGGGGTATAACATTACATCCTCTTAAAAATACTTTGTCCTTAATGATTGTGATGAGGAAACCTAGAGAGAATGCTAATGTACTCTCATGTGGAATCTTTAGGTTGTAAGCCATTTTATTGGACTCATAACTTCTCGATAGAGAAATTACAAGGTGCTTTATGCTAGGATTAAGGTTCCATCTACCTTATAAATCCTATATTGCATTGCATGGTTCCAACATCCTTGGCAAGTATCCCTAGACACTTCGGGTGTATTGGAAAAATATTTTGTAATGTTAATTCTCACCATTGTTTGTAATATATTCATAAGGGGTGATGGGTTCCACTAGTAGCGATAACGGTGAGTTGTGGACATAAATATTTAATATTGTTTTCCCCACATGTGGACACCTAGAATGAGATGATAAAAGATAAGGAAATCACACATGTGTGATTGTTGGTATTTGTAGGCACCTAAAAATATCTAACACATTCTTTTAATTCATCATTTCCCATCATCATCACACATCACACATTCTTATAATTCATCATTTTCAGTCATTATCACTCATCACCCCTTTCATCAATATTAATTAAGTAATTTCTAATTATTTAATTAAATTAATCTAGATTTTTTTAAATATATGATTTGGGATTTCTAGAAAATCAAGGGTTTCAAATAATTTTTTGAGACTCACAACCTATCACTTGACCTTTATTTTAAAAAAAAATTGAAGGTTTTTTGTTGTTGTTTACAAATTTCACATAACATTTTCTATAATATATTCAACCCTAAAAATATTTTTCATTAAATTTTTAAACTATTAACATTTTCCATTGATATTTGTTGTTAACAATCAAACCCTAAATTTTGTTACTAAATACTAATATTTTATGCTAGTGGTTACATATCATGCTAACATTTCATGATAATTGTTACATCTAGCATTTCTTTTGAAAAAGGAGTAAAAAATTATTAGATCAGAAAAGCAATAATACAAATCTCAAGAAAACAACCTCATCCAAGAGGGGCCCACCCAACCCAAGCAACCAGCCCAAGTAAGACCAAACAAAACCAAAACCAAAGAAAGGCCCCACCTGACACACCTTCTTGAAGCCTATCTTCCATAATTAAATCCTCCAATCTTTGGGAACACTCTAGAGGTAAGTGTTCCCAACCATCAACCCTCCAATCTCCCATAAACTCAGATGCCCATTTGGCCAAACAATTTACCACTTTATTCCACTCTCGAGATATGGAAAAATAAGAAATAATCTAAAGAACTACTAATCTGATGAATTTGGCACACCACTGACTCCAACTACCAATTAGCTCCACCAATCTCCTACTTGTTCAACATATTAATCAGGATCTAAGAGTCTAAATCATAAATAATATTGCTTTGGAACCAAGATCACATCCTCTTTCCAAAGTGATAAGGATAGCTTGAGCTTCAATAATATTATTAGACTAGTGCCCTTTACAGAGGGAAAAGAAGAGCAAAGCTTCCCTTAAACAGTCCCTAGCAATTCCTCCAACTCGAGTTTGAACAATGTTTCCTTTGGAGGAAGCATCAATATTGATCTTATAAACCCCAGCAAGAGGAGTATACCATCTCTCCTCTCGATGTCTCCTCTGTTGGGGGTAGTGAATTGTTAGAGTAATAAGTTATTCCACTTAATTAATTTAATCATATTGGTTAATTAATTAAGTCATTTATTCCTTTAAGTTGCTTTAGCTAAACTTAGGCACATTAATAATTATTTATTAATTATTAAGTGTGCACACTAGGGTTTCATTTAGGGTTTCCTAATTTTAGGTTTTCTTGATCTCCTCATAAGGATTGATCACATTGTAATTATCAGATCATTCAATAATCATATTCTGGTTTTAGCTTGCACATATTTGCTCTGAGGGTTTATAGAACATCTCTTGTTGGTTGTTTTGAATATATGTTGCATGTGACAGGTGATTGCATGCAGGTGAATCTTGGGGACTGTGAGGTTGATTTTTATCAACTTCTACATGGTATTAGAGCTCCAGACCTATGGCTTCTTGATCGTGATTTGAAGATATTCTCTCACAATGGTTTTTTCTATATAAGGGTTTCAAACCAGGCTGATTTTTTGTGCATCTGGGGGTAGGCCATTTTTCTGTGCATCTTTGGGCAAAACAGACATCGCCATCGCGTTCAGCATGCCCAAAAACCCTAGAAACGCCTTTCATTTCATCGATTTTGGACCTGTTGAAAAATAAAAGCATTTTTTTTTTGCCAGAGAGGCCGTACGACCTCCCCAACACGCAATCTGAGGCAAAAAATTACAAAAAAAGTCAAATTTTAGCAGGAAATCCTACACGGCTAGTGCTAAATTACTGCACCACCCATCCATCACCAAGCGGCCACCAGCCACTCGATGACCACCTCTATCCGCCGCCACCACCGACGGTCTTCACCGGCGCCCACCACCCCTAGCGGCGACCTCCAACACCGTCACTCGGTAACAACCCCTACGGGCTCCCTTCGACTAGACGGTGGTCACATCCATGACCAGAAGCCAACCTTCAGCCTCGCCGACGGTCACATGCAGAACCGAGGGCCAGAGAGAAGGAGCTAATTTTTTGCACCTGTTTAGTGTTAAGAGTGCCTTTTACAAGCCTTTTTTCATTTTCTCATAACTTTTGCAAACAGAGGCATTTTTTCGAAAATGAGGTATCGTCAGAAAGCTGGTTCGACGCTCTTTCCAGTGGTGGAGGCTTGGTTTTCTGATTTTTCCTTTTTGAGGCCTTTTTTGGCCTTTGAAGTCCGAAGTTGTTGTTTTCAATCCGAGAGGCGTAACTTTTGCGTCTGGACTCCGTTTTGTGAAAACAAATAGGCGTCGGAAAGTTGATTCAGTGCTCTACACAAATCTCAAAAAAAAAATTCAATTTTTTTTACCAGGTATCTGATTTTCTTCTTTGATCTCAGCCTTTACCTTTTCAGTTATTTTCTTGGGAAGCATGCAAACAGGCTAGTTTTTTGAGACCAACGAGCATTGTTTTTTTATTTGAGAGTATATGTTGTTGTTTTCTATCATGGATACACATAATATTTCACCCCTTACTCCATTCAACCATTTTGGTTGGAAAAAACAAATGGAGATTCACTTGAAACACAAAGGGTTGTACAGGGTAACCATGGGTACAAAAATTGAACCTACAAGTATTGCTGAAAAGAGAAAGTGGTTTAATAGATGTGATGAAGCTTATGGTACATTATGTTTGTATCTTTATTCTGACCTTATTTTTCATATTGAGTCTTGCACTACACCCCATGAGGTTTGGACTACTTTGCAGTCTTTGTTTGGGAAGCAGGATACTATGAGAGGGTTTCAGTTAGAGAATGAGCTTATTGTCTTAAATATTAGGGATTTTGATAGCATCTAGGAGTTTTTCACCAAACTCAAGTCTCTTAGATTGTAGTTGTCACATTGTGGTGTTCAGAAGGAAGACTCTTAGTTGATATTGTCCATTCTTTCTAAGCTTGGACCAGATTATTCAGTTTTTGTTTCTACCTTTTATGCTACTAGGGATGCACTTCGTACTAGATTTACTATGCCTTATTTTGATGATTTTGCATCTTCTCTCACTCGAGAGCAGGCCAAGTTGGCTAATATAGGAAATTTGAAGCCCTCTTCATCACAAGCACTTATTGCATCATAGGAGCCTAGAGATCAGAAGGCTTCTACAGACAAAGGCAAGAAACAGAAACAAAAGTATTCTGAATCTCATGAGAGGTAGAAGGAGTCCTTAGATTCATCATCCTCTTCTAAGGGGAAATCATCTAGGAAGGAGAAGGGCCCATGTGCATATTGCAAGAGAAAAGGACATGCAGAACATAATTGCTACAAGGACATTGATGAGCTGAAGAATCTTCTTCAGAAACATCAGATTGATTTGCCTTCTAGGATGTTTGCATCATCTCCTTCCCCTCCTTCTTCTTCTTCAATACAACATGGTAGGGGCACAACTCATTTACATACTTCATCAGATATGAAGGGACATGCTCTTTGTGCTTCTTCGAGTCTTGGATCAGGGAGATGGCTTCTAGATTCAGGAGCATCTCATCATATGGCTTCTACACAGTCTATGTTCACTTCCTTTGAGTCTCACACTATGTCTCCTATTTGATGGGAAACAATACATACATGAGTGTTACAGGGAATGGGGCTATTAGTTTTGGGGACAACACTTTTCAAGATGTCTTATGTGTTCCTCATTTGACGAACAGCCTTCTTTCTATATATCAGATCACACATGGAGGCAATGGGAGGTATGTGGAGTTCACACCTAATTCAGTTATCATCAGACACTTGGAGAGTAGAGTGGTTATTGCTACTAGGGTGGTGGATCACTCATCTCGGTTGTATTCCTTTGCAGATTTTGCTACTGATGGTTTTTTTGTTCCTACAGCTGTTCATCACACTTCTAGTGTGAATCATCATTCAGAGGAGAAATTTGGCTACTTGAACATTGGATTTCTCACTTCAAATCTTGCTCTTGAGCCATCCATTCCATCTCCTTCATCTACTATTAGAGTTGTTGATACTTCTATGACTACATATGTGGTTTCTTTTGTTTCAATGCAGTAGAATCCAGTTGATCATCCATCTTTGGAGGTTTCTATTTAGTCTTCACCCACTTTGACTTCTTCATTTGTTGAGGTCACGCCTGCTTCTGTGGAGACATCTTGGGCTACACCTACTTCACCTTCAAAGATTGCATTCATTCGGCCTCTTCCCTCTCACTTCTTTTAGGAGATGCAATTTCTTCAGTTCTTTGGAGCTACTTCATTCTAGGGGGATCTTTGGTCTCTTTCTTCCTCTCTTTTGGGGGGGTTCTTTCATGTATCTTTGTGATGGATGGTGTCCTTGGGGGGTCTTATGGAGTCCTCCATCTTTCATCACTTAGTTTCTCTTTGCATTCTATTTTGGGGAGGAGTTTTGTTCCCACTAGGTTTTCTCCTTTACCCCAGTTAGTTTAGTTTGCATTGCATTTGTACTTGGGTACCTGATCAGGCCTTTGTTGCCAAGACCCATCTTTGCTTTCATGCATATTTTTTCTAGTGTTTTAGCTACTCCCTAAGTTCATCTTAAGGGGGGTGTTAGAGTAATAAGTTATTCCACTTAATTAATTTAATCATTTTGGTTAATTAATTAAGTCACTTATTCCTTTAAGTTGCTTAAGATAAACGTAGGCACATTAATAATTAATTATTAATTACTAAGTGTGCACACTAGGGTTTCATTTAGGGTTTCCTAATTTTAGGTTTTCTTGATCTCCTCATAAGGATTGATCACATTGTAATTATCAAATCATTCAATAATCATATTCTGGTTCTAGCTTGCACATATTTGCTCTGAGGGTTTACAGAACATCTCTTGTTGGTTGTTTTGAATATCTATTGCATGTGATAGGTGATTGCATGTAGGTGAATCTTGGGGACTGTGAGGTTGAGTTTTATCAAATTCTACATGAATCCACTTTGACAAGGTGGGAGCCAATCCTCCCCCAAAAAGACCTTGATATTTTACATCAACTCCACCTCCCCATTCTCTGAGGGGGTATCTATCACACACTTAGCTTGAATAGTCTCTTGGACCATCCCAACATTCTTTTCCAAAGTTTTTGCACTCCTAACTATTGCCCCTGAAAGATCTTATGGTTCCTTTCTAGCCATGTCTACCAAATGATACAAGAAGGCCCTATATTCCAAGCCACCTGAAGAAAAGAGCTCTTAGCTGGTGATGTTCTCAAACTTCTCCAAAACTCAACAAGGGAGGAGGAATACACACATGCCTACTTCCAAACATCCCACCAACAATGCCAAATGGCTCACAAAAAAGAGCACTGGAAAAATAGATGAGATGTCATTTCCTTGTCATTTGCACAGAGAATAGAAACAAAAGGACCTTGGAACCCTTTCTTACTTAGATTGTCCCAAGTGAGACATATATTATAGACAACTAACCATATGAAGAAATTAATTTTGGGCCAAGAATACTTGCTCCACACATTCTTCCACCAAGGTACTTCATCTCCCCCATATTTTTGCTTGTCCAGAGCCTAGTATCCAAAGGCCATAGAATACACCCCTCTCTAGTCCAAACCCCAAGCTAGGATATTGTTAGACACCAAAGAGCTGAAATTTCTTCTTGTAACGATATGTGTTAACTCTTCTTGATCCTCCACTAAACCACCCAATGGCCAAAATGAGGTGTCCTTCCACTTAAACACATCCACTTTCCCCAAGTTTCTACTCTCCTTGAAGTCCACCACCCTAGACCACCCAACTTTCAAAAAAGAAAAATAGTGCATGTAAGTGCAGATACATGGACATGATAGGAGGTAATCCATTCCATGAACCAAATCAAAATAGGGCCTTTGATCCCCTATTACTAGATCCAAAACAAACCCTGTTGAATTAATTTGGCACCTCCCTTAAGACTATCCCAAATCATAGAACCCTTCACTGCTAAGCTTATCATAGGTACATCTTCACTTGCCACTCTCCCAAAATATTTATGGGTGAGAATCTTGGTCCAAGCTTGATCCTAATTAGAACACCATCACTAGTACAACTAAGCTACCAGGGAATAACCTATGAGATTAGCCTACCTCAGGCCAAGACCACCCTCCTCCTTCTATCTACATATAGTCTCCAACTTCACCAAACTCCACTTTGTGGCTTCAAGACTACCTATGCAAAGAAATTATCTATAAAAAGCATCCAAATCCTTCACAAAAGTTGAAGGAGCCATTTGAACCATACACTCGTAAATTGGAAGAGCCCACACCACTAATTTCAACAACACTCTACTTGCAAAGGACAGCCACTTGCTAGTCCAATGACTGACTCTTTGATGAAACTTATCAAGAGTAGTTTGTTAGGTTCCCCTAGGTAAGGGACCAAAAGAGAGGGGAATTCCCAGATAGATAAAGGGAAACTCTCTAATTTGGATTCTTAGGATCTGAGCAACTCTAGACTAAATGCTAGGAGGGGTGTTGAAGAAGAAAATAGAAGAATTTCCTTCATTAATTTGTTGCCCGGAAGCTACAAGATAAATATCCAAAACTCTTCTAATATTAACAACTTCCTTGATTTTGGCTATCCTAAGCAATGTCGTATCATCCAAAAACTCTAAGTGAGATTGGGCTGCCAGGTTATCATCCTATCTCCATCCATGAATCAATCCTTGCCTCACATGTGACTTAATAATCCTACTGAGGTCCTCTACCATTAGAATGAATGAATAAGGTGACAAAGGGTCCCACTGTCGAAGGCCCCGTAAAGCACCAAAAATACCTAAGTGCTCACTATTAATTAGGATAGAATATGAAGCAGTAATAACACAACTCATCACTCAATTGACCTAGTCAACACAAATGCTAGGATGAATTTTTAAAGAAAAGACTACTTAACTCAGTCATAAGCTTTGTCCATATCCAATTTAATGAACATAGCCTTTTTCTTGGAACTCTCCATGGAATGAATGGCCTTAGAAACAATAACCACCCCATCCAAAAATTTCCTATCAGGAACAAATCCTCCTTGTTCCTTGGAAATAACTCTACTGATCCATGGCTTGAGTCTCTCAACAATTAACTTAGTTATGATTTTGTACACCACATTGCAGCGGGCAATAGGCCTAAAAATATCCAAGGAATTAGCCCCTTCCTTCTTGGGAACGAGCATAAGAAATATGGAGTTCATTGCTTTAAACATCTACATGTTTCTCTATGAGTCTTGCACTACCTCCAATAAATCATATTTGATGACCTCCCAGAATTCTAAAAGGAATTCAATTGGAAAACCATCCAGACCTAGGGCTTTCCCTTTTCTCATATAGAACACAAAATTCTCTAATTCATCCAAAGTTATGGGATTAATTAGCATCCCATTCATCTCAATAAGAACAATTGAAGGAATGCACTCTATAATAAGGTTCTCCTCTACCACCGTATTAGGAGAATCTTCCTTAAACAAATATGAGAAATATTGAATAGCCTCAATAGAGATATCTCTAAAGGAAGATAGATGAACCCCTTGTGAAGTCATGAGTGAAGATATCATATTCCCATGCCTTATGGCCTTAATTGAGTTGAAGAATAAAGTTGTATTCATATCTCCCTCCTCCAGCCAGCCAATGCATGACTTTTGTTTCCAATAAATTTCTTCATGTAGTTCCCATTCCACAAGCTCCTTCAAAGCTTCCACTTCATCTTTGTGAGAGTCTTTAGTAGGCCCATGGTCTCTATTTTTCCTGGTGATGATATCAACCCTATTATAGGCTTCCAATTTAGCACAAAAAATATTTCCAAAGAATCATCTATTCCACTTCTTAAGTTGATATTTCACATATTAAAACCTTTTAACAAAGGAGCACATGGTCGTTCCATGGGAAGGAATTCCCTTACCCCACCACTCAACCATAAGATCCTGCAAAGAAGGCTCACACAACCACATCAAATGGAATTTAAAGGAAGGGTTCTTAGAAATTCCAACCTTAGTTGTTGAAAGTTTGATAAGCCAATGGTCTAAGCCCCTCCACCCCAAAATATCAAACCCGGTAATCCACTTATTGCTAGTCTAGTAACTAGACACCAAAAACCTATCTAGCCTTTTAGAGATAGAGTTGTCACTACCTCTCATGTTGCTCCAAGTAAAAACTCCATTCCCTAGCTTAATATCAATCAAATTCAAAAAAATAATGTTCTCCTTGAAAATTGTAGTTGAAGCCTCTAATCTATCAGCTCCCCCTCTTTTTTCCTCCATGTAAATAATAGCATTAAAGTCTACATCCATGATCCAAGGAAGATAAGGAGCTAAGGATTAAACAAATTGAATGTGGGACTTGTTGGTGTAATTAAATATTTAATTACACTTTATTAAGTTTACTTAGGTCCTAATTAGGTTTTCCCTTTAGGGTTTTACATATTTCTTTATAAAAGCAAGTCATCTCATGTAATTCATTATTCTCAATAATATTATTTGCACATCTTTTGCAAATTCCTCTTGCATCGTTGTTTTTTCTCCTTGTAGAAGGCTAATCCAAGTTTTGCAAATGATCTTGGTTTTATGGAGTTTACTGGAAACTCTAACATGGTATCAGAGCTCTGATTCCAAGCCCCTTCTCAAATCTAGGAGAAATTCAATCAAAGAGTTTTTTTGGGATCCTCAAGAAATCTAACTTTGAACAATATTATGGTGCATTTTGGATAAAAAATGACCGATATCTTTTTCTTCGTGTATTTTTGAGAAAAATAATTTATGGGTTTTGTTTAAAATCATGAAATACCTGCTAGGTATTTGCTAGATTTTTCTAATAGTGAATAGACCTTGTAGAAACGACTGTCAAAATCATGATTATTTTCCCTATAGGTGAAGTTTTTGTTTTTTATCAAATCACATGTTCTACTTTTTAGATTCAAAAACACTTTCTGGGTTTTGTTTGCAGCACCAAAATATTATCTGGGTATCCATCAGTTTTTGCATGCAATAAGTATATTTTTAGAAATCAAATCAGAAGAGTCATGTCCGCATTGTTGGCTGGCAAAATTTACCTTGTTTTCAAAAATTCATAACTTGAGCATATGGTGTCCATTTTTCGAAAACTTTATATCATTGGAAAGTTGATTTCATCCTCTACGCAGATTTGAGGTTAATTTTTTTTTCATGGAGGAAGATGTGAACATTAGTCCTTGCATGCAATCTTTCCTTTTTGCATGCTATATGTTTTTATTTTCTCTTTGATTTTTGCATGTTTTGCATGTTCTCTTTTTACAATCTTGGGGTATTGTAATAAATGAGCTTCAATAAAGTTTCATTAGGGGGGATTCTTGCATAATAATTTGATTAGAGTTTAGTTTCATGGCATGCACTTTGATCCCATCTTCATATTGATGGCAACTCACATGAGTTGTATTTGGATTCTATAGTTTCTTTTGGCCACAATCTTGTTCATAACTTGACACATTTCAGTTCACATCAATTCATGTCTCAGATTGAGAGCCTATGGTTAATGATCCTAAATCATATCAAATTATCATCGAGTCACATTTCAATTTGAGGACCATTCATTTTATGGTTAATGTTCCAAAATCTTCAAGGTACTTACTCCTAGGACTAGTTTTAGTCACAGTTCGACATCGGCATGGAGATACACATAGCTTCCAGATTCTTTCATCATATCTTTCCCTCTTATGGGGGATAATTTCTTATGTATCTATGTGATGGATAGTGTACTTGGGGGTCTTATGGAGTCTTTGACATATTTCATCACTTGGTTGTATTCTCTATTTCTTTTGCATTGCATATGTACATGGGTACCTAACATGGCCTTGTAGTCAGGACCCATTCATGCTTTCATGGACCCATCCTTGCATTACTTGAATGTTTCTTATTCTCCCTAAGTTGCACTTAAGGGGGGGTGTTTTCATTAAGTTTACTTAGGTACTAATTAGGTTTTCCCTTTAGGGTTTTACATATTGGTTTATAAAAGCAAGTCATCTCATGTAATTCATTATTCTCAATAATATTATTTGCACATCTTTTGAAAATTGCTCTTGTATCTTTTTTTTTTCTCTTTGTAGAAGGATAATCTAGGTTTTGCAGGTGATCTTGGTTTTATGGATTTTATTGGAAACTCTAACAAGACCAAAGACGAGACTTACCTGCATAATCTGTCGGGGCATACACATTGGTGAGTAAAATAAATTCTTCAAACACCACACTAGAAGCAACCAATGACAAAGAATGCCTATTGGAAATCCACCATGTAACATACCCATTGTTCTACCTAGTAATTTTACTAAGTTTTACCCACAAGTGGATAGTTATGCTACTAACATTACAAGCAATAAAATTTTATTTTCTAGATTCAACAATTTATGCATCATTTGAAACGTAACTTTATCCAGACTTTTCCATTGCATAACAAAATATAATCATTTCAATAATATAAATATGATTTAACTTTACATAAATATATTCAAGATAATATTTCCCAATTACAATTTCCATATAGATGGACACATGATTATATACGTAGCTTCAACAAGCTGACATGAACTAGAAATATAAACTAGTACAGATGCCCCAACATTGGTTCATACATTCTAAATGTCCCCTTTCCTTGGTGCATACCTTCTAGTTGTCCCCAATACTGGCATGTACATCTTCAATTCTTAAATCAGAAATACCAATGGTCCAAAATGTCCTCCCAAATCTTGGCCATCAACTGTATGAGGAGAAGCATCACTCAAGCACTTTTCCGCCAACCATGGACTTATTGTGGTCCCCCGCACATCTACCAAACTTGGTGAGATGGCCCTCCCTTCGAAAAAGAGATTGGATTAGTAACATCATCCTTCAAATAGCTTTTTTTAGCATAGTGATGTGTCCTACATATCTAAAACTACCATAATGTTTACTACCTCATATATGATTACCCCAGCCTATAATGTAAATTGGATCACATAGTGAACTGACAGTGTAGACAGTGGCTACCTACACTACTTTGGCCAAAGATTCATCACCCAGTAACTTTGAGTGAGGTCATCTATCACCACATTTAATTGCTCAATTTGTATTTGACCATTAGTATTCTATTTGAAAGCTATCCCCATTATTGTGGATTATCCTAACCCCATGAATAACCTTCCCATTAACTCATATCTAAATGACATTGCTACTAAGTATCTCAAAGAAAATTTATCTTATGCTACATATATATAGTATTAACATAGGATGGACATAATGTCATAACATTAAATGACTCTATTTCAAAAGTACAATTTTAAAAATAAAAGTCTCCATTCAAGAGTGTAATCTCAACAATAAATGACTCCCATCAAAAGTATAATTTCATCAATAAATAACCTCAATCAAAAGTATAACCTTCAACAATAAATTACTTCAATCAAAAGTATAACCTTCAAAAATAAATGACTTCAATCAATAATTAAGTAAACGATCCAACCAAATAGGTTATTCTCAACCTAGGGTTTTAATCAAAGTAAAGTGACAATCAAGCAATCAATCAAGTATAGATTATCAATATGGTTTACATGGCATCACTTCTTATCAACAATGATATGTCTATCATACACTCATTATTGTTGTATTGCTAACCTTACTAATCATAAAGGTTTACCTAGCAATATAAGCTAACAAAGTCAAGTTACCTCAAGACATCATTTATATTCCACATTTCACATTTCATTCTACATACATATAGTATAGACTAACTATGCATAGTCTAAATAGTATATACTCATATAAAAACCCAATATAGTATACATATCTATATAGGTATAAATCCAAGAAAGGTTTCACTAATGTAAGAAACAAACAAGGGATATGCAATCATATCCAAGCATCATATCACACATAAAAGATAATATTTTCAAACATGGCAACACAATAAACAATCTTTCCAACATAATAACATATGAGTAGAAGTTTGCATGCCTATTTAAAGCTTCGACCAATTATTCTTCCCTCCTAGATTAATGGCTCAAGCTCTCTTGCAACCTCCTGTAAGAACAACCCAAATTCCTCTACTAGCTTATCTCTTAAATATTTCAGCAATACTAATGCAACTCAATAAAGCAACCCTCAATCTCACAAACTCTCAACTCTCTTGCACAAAAATTGCAGCAGAATGTAAGGAAGCTAAGGTAGCGGAACAAATTCCTACACTAACCTTGAGAGGAGAATTATGTAAAACTTTTATAGATATTTAATAGTTGCAAAAACAAACAGGAATAAACACAAATATCATGCATACCAAAACACAATAATTTACATGGGGAAAATCCTTTCGGGAGAAAAACTCCACACTCCAAAAGTCGCCCAATATATTTATCAGAAATCAAAAGATTACAATATACTTGCAGAGCAAGCTTCTCACAAGAGTATCACCACTAGAGATTAAGAGACAACATGACTGCTATCAGAATCTCAGAATACACCTCCATCTACATACATCTCACCCACTTATAACAAGCTTTTAATTGGAACCTTCTAGAATTAGGGTTTTACAAGGTCATTTTTTATTTGATGTGTTAACGTAAAACCTTGATGTGTCAGTGGGAAAAAACCTTGACGTTTCAACCAAAAAAAATTTGGGCAATGCCCCGAACCCCATATCTTGTTACGAGTGTATAGTATTTGCAAGATCCTATCAATAATAAATCATATATAATTACAAGGTTGAGACACATTTTCCCAACAAATCTCCCACTTTTTGAATGCCTTGCAAGGACAACGGAAGGGTGTCATCATCATCATCTCTAATTGGTAGGGGCCAAAAGGCCCATAGTCTCTGAACACCATCTGAAATTCTTTGTGCTCATAGGCTTAGTTAAAGAATCAACAACATTCATCAAAGTCTCTACCTTAACCAACTTCACCCTACCATCTTTGACCATATCTCTAACAAAATGATATTGTACATCAATGTGCTTGGTCCTGGCATGAAATGTTGGGTTCTTGGCTAGACATATCACACTCTAACTATCACAGTAATTTGTTACTGCACCTTGTTTTATTCCAATATCTGAACACAGTCTCTTAAGCCAAATGGCTTCTTTACAAGCATGAGTAGCTGCCATATTCTCTTCTTTAGTAGTGGACAAATCAATTACAACCTGTCGTGTACTCATCCAGCTAATTGCACCACCAAATAAAGTAAACACATAAGCACTGGTGGATCTTCTATTATCAACATCACCTACTCAATCTGAATCCACATAACCATGAATATCAAGGGAAATCTCATCTTCAGTCATATTACTATGATAACATAAGGAATAATCTGAGGTATCACGCAAATATTTGAAGACTCTTTTAACTGTATCCCAATGAACTCTACCAGAATTAGACATATATCTGGAAAAAATACCCACTGCTTGGGTAATGTTTGGTCTAGTACAAACCATAGCATACATCAAACTTCCAATTGCACTTTGGTAAGGCACTTTGCTCATGTCTTCCATCTCTGATGGAGATGTTGGAAAATCTAAAATAGATCTTTGTTCCAACTAAAATAGGAACACACAATGGTCTACAATCCTGCATATCAAACCTCTGTAAAATTGAGTTGGCATACTTGCTTTGGCCAAGACATAACTTTTTGTTCACTCTATCTCTTTTATTTTCCATCCCAAGAATGTGTTTAGCTGCACCAAGATCTTTCATTTCAAATTTAGCAGCAAGTTGAGATTTTAGTTCTAAAATCATACCTTTCCCTCTACCAATAAATAACATATCATCAACATATAATACAAGAAATAAGAAACGATCACCATTAGTTTTATAATAAATACAATGATCTGATTTAGAATTCTCAAATCCCAAACTCAACACATATGTATCAAATTTCTGGTACCACATCCTAGGACTCGGTTTTAAGCCATATAAAGATTTCTTCAATTTGCAAACCAACTTACTTTTACCTTTCACCCCGTAGTGCTCTAGCCATGTCATATAAATATCCTCCTCAAAATCACCATGAAGGAAAGCAGTTTTCACATCCATTTGCTCAACCTCTAAATCATAAGCAATAACAATAGAAAGAAAAAATCTAATGGATGTCATTTTTGCAACAAGAGAAAATATCTCACCATAATCAACACCCTCAACTTGAGAGTAACCGTTTGCAACCAACCTTGCTTTGTACTTCTCAATACCTCCATTTGAACCAATATTTTTCTTGAACACCCATTTACAACCAATAGGTTTTTCAAGAAATGGTACAAGATCCCATGTATCATTCTTTTTCAAAGATGTAATTTCTTCATCCATAGCAATCTTCCAGGATTCTGCATCATTCATACCTAGTGCCTCTTCTATAGATTTGGGTTCACCCATGTTAGTATTCAAAGAAAAAATATATCTCCAATCATGAGGTAAATACCTTTTAGGTGGTTTTCTATGCCTTGTAGACCTATGAACAAGTTGAGTTGGAGGTTATTCCTCCTCTTTTGAAGACCCAGAGCTAGGTGAGTCCCCCTCAACTTCTTGTCTATCCTTGGGCCTTGATTCAACTTTCTCAGGTGTAGAAGGTGTATAGGAGCGAATTTGCACCCCTTACGCAAATTCCCCTTTACCCCCTTACACTTTAGAAAACCTAAGGCAAAGGCTTAATTCTACTTAAGTTTGCTGCTCACATCCCACTCGGTGCCTATTTTGTGTGTCGGTGGGGGTGTTTCTGTCAAGGACGCCCACGCGGCATGTAGACGCCCGCGCAATGCACTTACATCCTTGGAAAATTCTTATGGTTGGAGTCTATAGAGACGTTACACTTCCTATTGTAAGTCAAAGTGTAACACCCCTCTTTGGCTGGCCGACTCGAATATGGCTATTTTTCATCTTCTTCATTCATATTCTTCACTCTCTCATTCATTCAGGGAGTTTTGGCAAGATCTTGAGTTCATCTCTTCACATTTTCTCCACTCTTTCAAGCATCCATAAGCTTTGTAGCAACACTTCACACTCCATAGAAACAATCCACTACTCCATCACTCTGATAGTGTGAGTGCAGAAAAAACACCATTGCAACAGAGGCTTGAGTTCCTCTCATCTTCTCCTCCACAAGCCTTGAGCACTTTGGATGAAGGTGGTAAGATTCTCTTATCTTCTCTATCATCTTGGTTGAGTAAGCACGTACTATTTTTTAGTGTCTTTTGTTTATGTAGCTTGTATTCCCTTCTTTATCATTATTTCTATCATTGCAAACTTGGTTGTCTGTGGAGGTGGAAAGACCAAAACGAGGGTCGGACTGAGGCAGACCCCTAAATATCCCCCCAACATTTTCCCTCTTTATTGTGTGCAGGTGGAGAGATCTTGGAGCAAGCTAGCGAGAAGATTGTTGTGCGAGATCATCTTTGTCACCCTTGTGGTAACATATTTCCTTTATCATGTTCATCTTTATGTCTCATTCTTCTTAGTCTTATTCTATACTTCTCGAAACTCTTAAACTAGATTGTTAGCCCTTTTTCAGAGCTTAAACCTCATCTCTCTGGGTTTTTGGTCGTACGAACGCCGGTGCACCTATGAGAAGCCAATGCATCACGCTGTCATCCCAGAACCGTGCTTTTTTCCTCTAACAGGAAGCTACCTGAGACACAGAGTTGAATTTGAAGATCAACTCACCCAGTCTCCTTTCAACTCTCGGGTTTGCAGATTGATCAAAGGACCCCATAGTTCTCATCATTCTCATCTCACCTATCCTAACCTTCCTTTAAACTAAGGTAAGTTAGGGCAGCCTTACTGCTCTTGGAATTTCATGACTTGGGGCCTTGCTATGGTTGGTCCCCCTCTCTTACATTTTTGGTGAACCTGACATGATGCAACGTCTACCCGTTTGTCGGTGTCCTGAGCCTTTTTTCTCTTATACCTTTTGGTCATTGCATATTTGTGTGTTGTGAGGGTTTATGAGCATCACAACCTAGTCTATGACCTCTGGGCACATAGTCAGAAGAAGTCTATGACACCTTCCAATGGAGAAGACGAAGGTATCTTCTAGTTTCACTAGTGACATTTTCTCTGGTTCTATGGTTGGTCTATCCGCACAGGAGCACGTATCACGTGGAAAATCTAGATTCCTTGACAAAACTGATTGCATCCCTACCCCTCCTACGTCACCGACCTCCTCATCCATAGACGAGCATGAGGCCATCCATATCCCTTCTGAATACGTCATTAGCCAAGTAGTAAAGGGTTGAGTGCATTGGAAAATCACCTAGAAGGAAACTCGAAGCTGGCTAGGGTTGCTAAAGTGATTAGTGAAATAAGATATATGGTGGGAAAAGATCGGACATGCATAGAACTCCTAGCTAGTCTCACTGGTCTAGCTAAGGCATGTGCTCCTTCGAACCATAGTCACATGGTACGAGGTGGACTCTTTGAGGGACATGAGAGACATCTAGAAATGTCGATGCCTCCTACATCCATATACATGGCTGACGTGGTCCCCTCAATCAGTGTACCTGTCACTTTTGAAAACTCTGAAACTGTCAAAGTAAATAGAAACCCTTTAGGTTTCCACTTCAAACCTTCTGTCGCCTCTGGTGGTAGAGGATTTGCTGGGATGATCGGTGGGGGCTTTAGCGGTGGAAACTTTGGAAGTGGAGGTGGTATAGGTGGAGACGGTTCTGGTAGATGTCATGGTGGTGGCCTTGGAAGTGGCGGTGGCTTTGATGAAGGTCACACTAGTGGTAGTGGCATCGGTGGTGGCTCTGGTGGTAGTCATGGTAGCGTTCTAGGCGGTGGCTCTAGTGGTGGTTCCAGTGGTCCTATGTCTTCTAATGACCCTATTCTGAATACCCTTCTTCAGAATATGGGGAAGATGTAGAATCAATTGGCGAACCTTTCATAGGCCTTGACCCAGCCTATTTTCCAGCCCTTCTTCCAACACAACCCGTTATCGGTTGCAATTCTAAACACTCCTTTCCTGCAAGGGATGGAGATTCATAAATTCGAGAAGTACGATGGTAAAGGGGACCCGCAGACACACGTGTCCACCTTTAATGCCTTATGCACATATTTCTTCCATCATGATGCGTTGATGGCAAAACTGTTTCCCTGATCCCTTAAAGATACAACACTTGACTAGTACTGTTCTTTACCCGACAATTCCATCTTTACATTTGATCAGCTTGTGAACCAATTCCTATGACAATTCCAAGCCAATATCGGACCAAAGATGACCTTCTCTGACCTTGTTCAGTGCAAACAAGGAAACAATGAGAAGATTACGAACTTTATAGTGCGATATCAAACGCTCTTTTCACAAATATCATACCCATTACCTGACTCCGATGTGCAAAAGGTGTTCATAGGAAACTTACAAAGGCCTTGGAAAGAGAAGTTCACCCTTATGAAATACCCTTCTTTTGCACATCTGTGTGCAGCTTTACGAGAGTACCAACAAACAGTGGTTCTATTCGAGGGTCCTCTCGTGTGCTCCCGTCTTGAAGGGAGGTATGTCATATCAATCTCTAGAAGAGGTAAAGTTGTTATGAATGTAGTAGCTATTGTGGATAACAATGGCCTCAGACATGACCTAAAGTTTATGAAGCTATCAGAATCTTATTCTTCCATTTTACAAAAGTTATTGAAAGATAAGATCCTTAGCCCGCCACCTCCTAAACCAGTTAGGGAACCATATCCTAACTGGTATGAAGTAAATACATATTGTTAGTACCATTGAGTCAACATACATGATATCAAATGTTGCATGCACCTGCATCATGAGATATAGGATCGCATCGAGGACCATACTATTCATCTTGATGGGGATAAACAAAACATGAACAAATCAGTGGCGAAAGCTAATAGTGAATTGAAGATATACACAGATCCATTTCCATCACATTTTGCTAACATGATTATCGATCCTTCTAATTCTGTTTCTTACCTTGAGGCGTATGTTAACATAGTTACTATCACTCCCTCTCCTCATCTTGCGATCGGTTCACCAGACATAACATTTACCTCGCAAGATGTACCAACAAATGACAAACACTCTTTGCTTTACATTCTCGCTTGCCTCAATGGAAACATTGTGACAGGGGTCTTAGTTGACCCCGCAAGTAGAGTGAATGTCATCATGGAGGAAACATTACTCTTAAACTCCCTACAAAGGGAGGAATACAAAAAAACAAAATCCATCATCCGTACGCATGAGGGAATTTCTCTTAAACCTTATGGATTGATAACGTTGTCCATCTTGGTTGGACCTAGGAATGTGAACACGGTCTTTGATGTTATTCCTGAGTCAGACCTATTCAGAGTGAAGCTAGATATACGTTGGCTAGCTTCTATGAATAAAATCGCCTCTGTAATTCATAAGTGCCTTAAATTTTCCCACGAAGGTGTCATGTACGTAGTGCATGATATTGGATATCAACCTGTGGTATCTCATGGAGGATACTCATTGGATCACTTTTGGCCCACTCCAGTCGGTCTACTCCTGCAAAGAACGGACCTACTTTACAAGAACTATGTGAAGTATAAGACTGGAGGCAAGGGACAGCCGAGGTTGACCCTTACTATGGCTAAGCAGCCGGTTGCCTCCTCCTCACGAAAGGGGAAGGAGAAGCTCACTCCCTCTCGGCTTGACTCGTTTACTCCCCTTTCTTGGGAAGAGTATTGGATGAACAAGCCTGGGCTTTACCCGTTGAGTCTAATGATGCCTCCTTGGTGAAAGCCCAAGATCAGGATATCGGATCTCTGTAATGGGTCCCCTGGACCCTGGTACTATCTATATGGCAGAAAGAGAGGCTTGCAAAGAGAATTTGCCCCACGACCTCTTCTCGTTTGTAAAGAGTGAAACTCTTTAAACCAAACATCGACAAAAATTTAAATAATTTCATTTATATTCAAAATAAAGTCGACACTTCATTCATTTAGACATCATAAAAAATAGTCGATTGTAAAACAACGACTTAAAGCCGATAAAATATATTCAATATACATTTCTAGTTTAAATACATACACATGTCATAATACACGACATTGATAATAATACAAAAGAAGTTGTAATATAAGTTACAATTTGAGACTTAGGTATTCAGTTGCCTTAAGCTCTTCAATACAAAATTAAAGAATACAATAATACATAAATGAAGATGACATCCTTTGATCTTCAATCCAATAGAATATCTTCAATAATGAAGACAAGAACAAGGATTAGGCGCTTTTTCTGCCCAACCTCGAAGCTTACGCTTCCCCAGAATTCTTAAATCATTCAAAGAATACCTGACCATGCATGAATCGCTTAGCAAAAAGTAGTCGACAAGCAAGATGGAATCTAGTGCGTGCCTAGTATAACTAGTAAAACCACAAGCATTTTCATTTTTCTAATTCATTTAAGAAACAAGCAAGTTCGATACTAGGATATGGTAGAGAGTTCATTAATTCCATCTATTTCAATGGTCCTTAAGTTACTTGGCCAAGTAAAATGTCATGCATGACAAATAAAAGCAGTTTTGGAAAAGCAAAACTACACTCTCTAATAACCCATATTCGGCACCCGTCCCGGAAGGTAACTTTCGAAACACATGACATGCACATTCATTTATCAAGCATGCATGGTTCCAATCAAATAAATACAATCTTTCAGAAACAATTTAACGAAAAACTTGTTTCAAGCAAAACCAGTTTAAATGTTGTTCTTTTCATCGTTTTAAGCCATAAATATCATTAAATTAATATTTAAATCGAATAAATTAAATAACAAAAATAGAAGTTGTATCTCAAGTATGTAAATTAAATACATATATAAACAGGCATTAAATGAGCACACGTTCTTTTGTTCTATTTACTCATTTAATTTGTTTCCACTTGAAATAATCCTAATTCGTTTCGTTTTCAAGTAAACCATATTTTTAAATTAAATGATTTACTTTCTGTTTTGATTACTTTCGGAAAATAAATAATTACTTTTCAAGAACCGAATTAAAATAAATCGTTTAATTTCTGTTTCGAATATTTTGAGTTTTATTTGCAAATTTTACTGATTTAAAACTTCTATTTTGAAATCACGTTTAAAATTTAAGAGATATTTTATCAAAATCTTTTCTGTTTTGAATTTTTTTTTCTCAAATCTAATTTAAAATAACGTTTTATGTCTAAAATATTTTTTGAAGTCTGGTTTTCTCCTAAATTTATAAATATGTTGTTTTTCATTGTTTTCTAATCAAATTCTTCCTACAATTTTCTGTTTCTAATTTCAATAGTTTTCTGGAAAAATCACAGTTTGATGTTCAAGAATTTAATCAGAATTCGAAGAAAAAATAAATACTTTTTAATAGTTTTAAAAATCAGAACAAGAAAATAACTATTTCATTTGAATTCACTATATTCATGTTTTTGTTTAATAATTTCTAAAAGATCCTACTTGGTAATTCTAGAAATGATTGTTAATTTCCTCTGTTCTTTCTGTAATTTCTGTCCTTTGTTTGATTGTTGTTTTGTTTGATCTTCTTCCTCTCTTCCCTTAATTTCCTTTCTATTTTCTTCTCTTCTGGTTTATTACCTCTCTCCCTCTTCCCATGCGTCCTTGGGAGATTTTTGTACCGAAGCAAATCCACACTGTTTGATGTTGATGTTTGTTCACCTTACTTTCTCCCTATTTCCTTTGCACGCCCTTCACCTATCACCTTCTCCCTGTGGTCTCCCTAAGTCTTCTCTTCTTTGTTGTTATCCTTTCCACCTTGCTCTGGCCACGTGGAATATAGGGAGTCTTCTCTATCTGTATCAACACCGTCCCTGCCTTATGCGTATCTTTCCTCTCCCATTTTGTGCGCCCTTACCTTCCCTGTAGCCACACGTGGAGAGTGGGGAAAGAGGTGAGTGTAATCTACAGAATTAAGTCTTCTCCCTAGCAGTGCCTACTCCCTGATCTAGTAAGTGCATGGGGTGTGAGAAGAAGGTAAACAACATAACTTTAAGAATTTAAACATAATCCTCTCCTCCAAGCTGTGTGCGCATGGTGTAATTAGCAACTCCAAAATTTAAAAAAAAAGATAAAATAACAAACTCTTCCTCTATCAAATTCATATTAATTCCCTAGAAAAATTCCTCATACTGTGTCTTTTTCTTCTCTTTAATATAAAAACAGATTTTCACCCACTTTGCAATTTCAAAATTCTTCACTAACTGATTATTTTCTCATGCATTGGTGGAGTTATCAAGAAATTAGATCCACAATTTTAGTGTGATCTCTAGTTCAATTCTCCAACTCCAAGTTTGAAATTTGATTGCCTTCCAAATTGCTTGAAGATATTTTTCTTCAATTTTTCAACTGTAGTTTTAAATTCAATCTCCAATTTCTACGTGATTTGTTTTCCAATAACTCAGTTTCAGATAATTGTTTATTTATTTAACTAATATTTCCTCTTTCATATTTTCAAATAAGAAAAATAAAAACAATTAATTTTATAACACAATTTTTTATTACATTTTAATAAATTCCGCAATTAAAAGTCTATTCCATTGGTTTGAAATAACACCATTATTATTTTTAAATAATAATAAAATATCTACACTAGGAATTCAAGTTATTTAAATAAAAATCAATTTCCTCAAAAATTAACCAAATCGCCATTTAAATCAACATATTCTTTTCTCAAATTTTGAGAAATCAATTAAACTTAATTTAAAATTTGCAAGCACAATAATCACAAAAATGCATTAAAATATAACTAAGTGTGTGTGTGATATTCCATCATCCTCATAAACGTCTAATGGCTAAAATGACTCTACCTGATCGATGTTCTCACCTTCATTCACGTTCACCTGTTCCTGCGTTCACTTGCACTCGAGTTTTCATCAGCAATGACAAACCCCAATTTAAATAAAAATGCATTTCAAATAATTGTAATTGCATTTAAATTTCAATTTAACTTCAATTTAAATTTCAATTTAACTTTAATTTAAATAATCATTTAACATAATATAATTAACAATATCATGATTATTAATTTGCATTTAAATAATCAATAAAATCTATACGTGACATCCTTCCACTCTTGGAAGAGACATTGTCTCAATGTCTTATTAATCATTAAATAAGTATAGCATCACCATCAATAAAACATACTATCTCAATAGGTAAACATAGTATCTCGATCATAATGAAATAGTAACTAACAACATAGTTCTCAAACATAAGCATAAACAAATAATAGTAGCATCCACGCTATCAAATTTCACAACATGTGAATCAAAAACCAGAGTATCAATTATCTCCTCACAAAGAAAATACTAATCTATGAAAGAAAATGAGGAAAATGATGGTCAATCGTTTCAAAATCCTCCCATGTAGCACTATCCTCGACATACTGGTCCCACTGGACCTTGTACTGAGTATTATCTCTGTTATGCAGCTTAATGCTATGTGTGTCTAAGATTCAGATGGGCTCCACTAGCACCACCCCTAGATCTTGTACCTATAATGAACACCAATCAAGAATATGAGATGCATCACGATGATATGGTTTCAACAAAGAAACATGGAATACATTATGGAGTCGAGCTAGAGCAGATGGTAACGCTAGTCTATAAGCAACTGGATTAATAACTTCTAGTACATCAAAGGGTCCCACAAATCTTGGTGCCAACTTTGATGATTTCCCAAATGAGATAGAGCTCTTATGAGGCTTAACCCTCAAAAAGACTTTATCTCCTGCAACAAGCTGCCTGAAAGTCCTATTCCTATCAACATAGCTCTTCTGTCTATCGACTGCTTCCTTCGATCTACCCTTGATCAACTTCATTTGCTCATCCATTTCCTTGAGCATATCTGGAACAATGATGATCCTATCTTCCATCCTATCCCAACTGATGGGTGTGTGACATTTCCGTCCATAAAGTGCCTCAAAAGGTGCCATACCCAATGATGCATGAAATGAGTTGTTCTAGGCAAACTCAACCAATGGAAAATATTCCTCCCACTTGTACTGCTGATCCATGCAGTACATCCTCAGCAAATCCTCAACAACCTGATTGACCCTTTCAATTTGGCCATCAGTTTGTGGGTGATATGTAGAACTAAAATTCAATTTAGTTCCCAAAGCTACATTCAGTGTAGTCCAGAACCAAGATGTCATCTTGGTATCCCTATCAGAAATAATGGTCTCTGGTACACCATGCAATTTGAATATCTCTTGCATAAATTTCCTCGCAAGAGTCAATGATCCATCCTTTAGATTTCCAGGTATGATATGTGAAACCTTCGTCATCTTATCAACAACTACTAAGATGGTATCATGCCTATTCCTGCTCAAAGGTAATCCTTGGATGAAATCCATACTGATTACTTGCCACTTATACTCAGGTATATCATGGGGATACAAAATTCTTGCTGGATGCACATGCTCAGCCTTGAATCGCTGGCATTCAAAACATCTAGCCACATAATCCCTAAAATCTTTCTTGAGCTTGGGCCAAAAATACAAAGCCTTCAACTTTGCTACCATCTTCATAACTCCTAGATGCCTTGAATAAGGTGTATCATGAACTTCCTCAAGAATCATCTTCCTCAAGTCTCCACCCTCAGGGATATACATCCTTCCCTGATATCTGACAATACCATCATACTCCATCACATATCCATAAAATCTATGATCTGAAGGATCTACCTCTAAGGCTTGCCTAACCCTGTCATAATGCTCATCTCCTAGAAGATACTACAACACTTGCTGTCTCAAATTTGACCTTGTGGTCAACATAGCAGAGAGATGTCTTCTCCTGCTAAGAGCATCAACAACTCTATTTTCCTTACCCTTGATATACTCAATACCAAAATCATACTCACTTAGGAACTCAAGCCACCTCCTTTGTCTCGCATTGAGGTTCGGTTGTGTGAAGATGTACTTAATTCCTAAATGATCTATCTTAAGCTCAAATGGTTTCCCTAGGAGATAATGTCTTCACATCTACAATGCATGAAAAATAGCTGTAAGCTCAAGATCATTTGGTGCATAATTCAATTCATATTGTTTCAATTTCTTGGAATTATATGCAACCACTTTCCCTTCCTGCATTAGCACAACTCCTAGACCTTCACTTGAAGCATCTGTAATCACTATGAAGTGCCCATTAGGATCTGGTATAGTCAACACTGGTGCCGATGTCAACTTCTGTTTAAGAATTTGAAATGCTTCCTTACACTTCTCAGTCCACTCATATTTCTGTCCCTTCATCTGAAGAGAAGTTATAGGTGCTGCAATCCTGGAAAACCCTTCCACATATTTCCTGTAGTATCATGCAGGTCCCATGAAACTACGAACTTTAGTAACACTCTGCGGTGTTGGCCAATCCACTATTGCCTCAATCTTCACAGGATCAACTAAGATTCCCTCAGTAGATATGACATGCCCCAAATAGTGAACCTTCTTCTAAAAGAAAGTACACTTCAAAAACTTACCAAAAATCTTTCGATCTCTTAGTCGTTGCAAGACTATTCTCAAGTGCTTCTCATGCTCCTCTTCTATCTTAGAGTAAATCAGAATATCATCAATGAATATAAGCACAAAATCATCTAAAAAATCCCTAAAGATATTGTTCATAAGGTTCATGAATGCCGTTGGAGCATTCGTTAGGCCAAAAGGTACCACTGTGAACTCGTAGTGTCCATACCGAGTCCTGAAAGTTGTCTTCAGAATGTCCTCATCCTCAATCCTTAACTGGTGGTATCCTGATCTAAGACCAATCTTAGAAAACACTGTGGCTGACTTCATATGATCAAACAACTCATCTATCTTGGGTAAAGGATACCTGTTCTTAATGGTAACCTTGTTCAACATCCTGTAATCAATACACAGTCTCAAGGTTCCATCCTTCTTCTTAACGAAGATTACTGATGCACCCCATGGGGATACACTCGGTCTAATAAATCCCTGCTTCAGTAACTCCTGCAATTGAACCTTTAGCTCATATAACTTTGTAGTGGTCATTCTGTATGGAGCCTTGGATTGAGGCTCCATTCTAGGTAAAAGTTTAATCGAGAAATCAAATTCTCTCTTCGGTGGTAACTCAGTAAGTTCTTCAGGAAAGATATCCAAGAACTCTCTGAGAATTGGATAACCCTCTGGACTTTGTTGGACATTATCCAAGTCACTCACCAATATAGCATATATGGAACATCCTTTCTGATGTGCTTTCTTTAGTTGCATGGCTGAGATTTGTCTCAACTCTAGAGGCTCTCGAGATCCTAAAATCTCAACTAGATGTCCAAAATCATCCAAACAACTCATGAAATTATCCTCACAGTTCACTATGGCTTTATGCTCAGTTAACCAATTGATCCCTAAGATCACATCATCAGAACCCAACGGTGCTACATAAAGGTTAACTTGGGTTTGGAAATTAGGTAGCTCTAAATCGCTGCATGATAGACATGAATCTACCCTCTTCTCCACTCAATTTCCATACTGAACCATCCATGAATGTGACATAAAACTAGGTCTAATAGGTAATTTAGCAACTACTTTAGGATCAATAAAGCATTCAGTAGCTCTTGTATCTATCAAAATAGAAACAGATTGACCAAAAAACTTACCTAACATCTGAATAGGTGAAGCCTGAAAGTCTGCTTGATGGTTGTCAACCGTTGCATGAATCTGGTGTTACGGTACTTGTCGATCATTACCACCTCGCTGACCTCTTGTACGCTGAGTGCAATTGGAGGCATAGTGATCTCCTCCACATTTATAGCATCCACCTCGTGGCCCTGGGTGACCACCTATCCTGTTCCTGATATTGGAGAAGTTGGTGTTATTATTATTCACTTTCTTGTTTCCACCAAGCTCCCTTCTCCTTTATCCTAAGTGTTTGTTGCTCTCTTCAAGTTCCTGATCTACTGATTGTTATTACCCTTCTGGTTATTGCTGTTATTATTTTAGAACTTCTTGTTTCCAAAACCAGATTTAGCATTCACACTCTTCCTGTAGTTTGCCACCTGTTGCAACTTTTGATCCTATTTTATGGCCTTCTCAAAGACCTCATGCATCGTTAATGGATTATGAATATCCACATCATCTCCAATCTGTGGCCTCAATCCTAGGATAAATTTCCGAATAGAGAACCGTTCATCCATCTGATATTGTGGTATGTACTTTAGGAGATTAGTGAACCTCTCCTAGTACTGAGTAACTATCAGACCACCCTGTGTCAGATTCTGGAACTCTGTCATCTTCCTATCAAAGAACAGCTGTGGAAGCCACCTCTTCCTAAAAATTTGTAAGAACACTTCCCAAGTAGTCCCACCTGGTTGTAACTTCTTCTCAGTCTTCTCGTTATCCCACCAAGTAGTAGCTTCTCTAGTAAGCTGGTATGTAGCCCAAACTGCCTTGGCCTCATTGGACATATTCCTGAGCTCAAAGTACTTTTCCATCTCAATAACCTAGGCTTCAACTCCATCACCTATAGTCTTACCATCAAACTTGGGCGATGCCACCCTTTTCAAATCTTTCGCCAACTCCCCTTCAATCTTAGCTTGAGGATTTTGTGGTTTTTCAACCCTTGGATTCTCATTATTGGGTTGCTCGTGATTTTGGGGAATTTTGACTCGAGGGTTTTGTCCTTCTCTGACACCTCGAACTTCCTGTTCCAGATTATCCATTCTGGAACCCTGCTGATTCAAGAGACTGAGAATCTAATCCAACATTTCATTCTCAATACTTGAAACAACTCCTTTTCCTCTTGTACCCATTATATATCACAATTCCTGCATCAAGGAATGTTTGTTTAGCATAATGGACAAAGGACCCTAGTGTTCAAACCTAGGGCTCTGATACCAAATGTAAAGAGCAAAACTCTTTAAACCAAACATCGACAAAACTTTAAATAATTTTATTTATATTTAAAATAAAGTCGACACTTCATTCATTTAGACATCATAAAAACCAGTCGATTGTAAAACAACAACTTAAAGTCGATAAAATAGATTCAATATACATTTCTAGTTTAAATACATACACTTGTCATAATACACGACATTGATAATAATACAAAAGAATTTTTAATATAAGTTACAATTTGAGACTTAGGCATTTAGTCGCCTTAAGCTCTTCAATACATAATTAAAGAATACAATAATACATAAATGAAGATGACATCCTTTGATCGTCAATCCAACAACATATCTTCAATAATGAAGATGAGAACAAGGATCAAACGCTTTTTTCACCCAACCTCAAAGCTTACGCTTCCCCAAAATTCTTAAATCATTCAAATAATACCTGACCCTGCACGAATCGCTTAGCAAAAAGCAGTCAACAAGCAAGATGGAATCTAGTGCGTGCCTAGTATAACTAGTAAAACCACAAACATTTTCATTTTTCTAATTCATTTAAGAAACAAGCAAGTTCGATACTAGGATATGGTAGAGAGTTCATTAATTCCATCTATTTCAATGGTCCTTAAGTTACTTGGCCAAGTAAAATGTCATGCACGACAAATAAAAGCAGTTTTGGAAAAGCAAAACTACACTCTCTAATAACCCATATTTGACACCCGACCGGAAGGTAACTTTCGAAACACATGACATGCACATTCATTTATCAAGCATGCATGGTTCCAATCAAATAAATACAATCTTTCACAAAAAATTTAATGAAAAACTTGTTTCAAGCAAAAACAATTTAAATGTTGTTCTTTTCATCGTTTTAAACCATAAATATCATTAAATTAATATTTAAATCGAATAAATTAAATAACAAAAATAGGTGTATCTCAAGTATGTAAATTAAATACATATATAAACAGGCATTAAATGAGCACACGTTCTTTTGTTCTATTTACTCATTTAATTTGTTTCCACTTGAAATAATCCTAATTCGTTTCTTTTTCAAGTAAATCATATTTTTAATTTAAATGATTTACTTTCTGTTTTGATTACTTTCGGAAAATAAATAATTACTTTTCAAGAACCGAATAAAAATAAATCGTTTAATTTCTGTTTCGAATATTTTGAGTTTTATTTGCAAATTTCACTAATTTAAAACTTCTATTTTGAAATCATGTTTAAAATTTAAAAGATATTCTATCAAAATCTTTTTTGTTTTGATTTTTTTTTTTCAAATCTAATTTAAAATAACATTTTCTGTCTAGAATCTTTTTCTAAGTCTGGATTTCTCCTAAATTTATAAATCTGTTATTTTTCATTGTTTTCTAATCAAATTCTTCCTACAATTTTCTGTTTCTAATTTCAATAGTTTTCTGAAAAAATCACAGTTTGATGTTCAAGAATTTAATCAGAATTCGAAGAAAACATAAATTCTTTTTAATAGTTTTAAAAATCAGAACAAGAAAATAACTATTTCATTTGAATTCACTGTATTCATGTTTTTGTTTAATAATTTCTAAAAGATCCTACTCGGTAATTCTGGAAATGATTGTTAATTTCCTCTGTTCTTTCTATAATTTTTGTCCTCTGTTTGATTATTGTTTTGTCTGATCTTCTTCCTCTCTTCCCTCAATTTTCTTTCTATTTTCTCCTCTTCTGGTTTATTACCTCTCTCCCTCTTCCCATGCATCCTTGGGAGATTTGTGTATCAAAGCAAATCTACACTATTTGATGTTTGTTCACCTTACTTTCTCTCTTTGCCTTTGCGCGCCCTTCACCTGTCTCCTTCTCCCTGCGGTCTCCCTAAGTCTTCTCTTCTTTGCTGTTATCCTTTCCACCTTGCTCTAGCCGAGTGGAATATAGGGAGTCTTCTCTATCTCAACACCCTCCCTGCCTTATGCGTATCTTTCCTCTCCCATTTAGTGCGCCCTTACCTTCCCTGTAGCCGCACGTGGAGAGTGGGGAAAGAGGTGAGTGTAATCTACAAAATTAAGACTTCTCCCTACCAGTGCCTACTCCCTGATCTGGTAAGTGTGTGGGGTGTAAGAAGAAGGTAAACAACAAAACTTCAAGAATTTAAACATAATCCTCTCCTCCAAGCTGTGTGCACATGGTGTAATTAGTAGCTCCAAAATAACCAAAAGATAAAATAACAATCTCTGCCTCTATCAAATTCATATTAATTCCCTGGCAAAATTCCTCATACTGTGTCTTTTTCTTCTCTTTAATATAAAAACAGATTTTCACCCACTTTGCAATTTCGAAATTCTTCATTGACTGATTATTTTCTCATGCATTGGTGGAGTTATCAAGAAATTAGATCCACAATTTTAGTGTGATCTCCAGTTCAATTCTCCAACTCCAAGTTTGAAATTTGATTGCCTTCCAAATTGCTTGAAGATATTTTTCTTCAATTTTTTCAACTGTAGTTTTAAATTCAATCTCCAATTTGTACGTGATTTTTTTTTTCCAATAACTCAGTTTTAGATAATTATTTATCTATTCAACTAATATTTCCTCTTTCATATTTTCAAATAAGAAAAATAAAAATAATTAATTTTATAATACAATTTTTTATTATATTTTAATAAATTCCGCAATTAAAAGTCTTCCATTGGTTTGAAATAACACCATTATTATTATTAAATAATAATAAAATATCTACACTAGGAATTCAAGTTATTTAAATAAAAATCAATTTCCTCAAAAATTAACCAAATTTCCATTTAAATCAACATATTCTTTTCTCAAATTTTGAGAAATCAATTAAACTTAATTTAAAATTTGCAAGCACAATAATCACAAAAATGCATTAAAATATAACTAAGTGTGTGTGTGAGATTCCATCATCCTCATAAATGTCTAATGGCTAAAATGACTCTACCTAGTCGATGTTCTCGCCTTCATTCACATTCACCTGTCCCTGCGTTCACTTGCATTCGAGTTTTCATCAGCAATGACAAACCCCAATTTAAATAAAAATGCATTTCAAATAATTGTAATTGCATTTAAATTTCAATTTAACTTCAATTTAAATAATCATTTAATATAATATAATTAACAGTATCATGATTATTAATTTGCATTTAAATAATCAATAAAATCTATACATGACATCCTTCCCCCAAAGAGAAAGAGGCCCACCACTAAGGTGTTAAAGTCGATTCCTCTTGCCATTTCTAAACTTTCTCCTTCCGTTCCCATCTAGGAGTCTATCCTTCCACTGGAAATAACTTTGGAGGACATTCCCATGGTTGAGCAGAAGCCTTTTGTCCCTTCGCAAGCTTCAACTTTCGGTTCGAAGAGTCATAGGAACCGCCTTGTGTGTGAGTGCAAGCATTGGTGAAAGGCTCTCCTAGCTAAGCAAGCTTCCTTACAGAAGTAGGAGGAGGAGATGGCAACACCTCCTATTGTGTCCTCCTCTCTCCCCCCTCCTGTCTCTATCCAAACTAACTTTGTATCGCTTCCGGCTTCCGCTACGAGCGCACATGCGCCTAGAAAGGTGCAGGTGTTTATCGCTCCATCTATGGAGCCTCCCTTGTTGAATTTCATCCCAGATGTCTTGCCTTTCCCAAAGCCCATGGATATGGTTAATACTTTGGTTGTATTCATTGTGATTATTTCCTCTTCCCCCTCGACCCTCCTTACTTCATCTATGGGGATTTCACCTCCTCCGACGAAGAAGATAGAGCATGGTCCCTCCAACAATGGAGGACATAGGAAGAGCCCACCTTCTTTGAAAGGTGGCCTTGAGTTGACTTGTTCTGTCCTAGTGACAAAGCTAGTCCCGACCTCCCTTGAGTTTGTCACCGCTCGTGAGTCTCTCGGTGAGCCTAGCGGTGAACCTCGGGTGCAAACTCCTCCATCCACCAAAGTGAAGCATGACACTCCCGTTAAGTGCATGTTTAACTTGGTGAATGAATTTTTGACCTTTTCAACGATCTTCACAATTTTTTTGACCTCAGACCCACAGGAGTTGAGTGACGAAGACCTCATAGGTCCCTCTACCTTGGCCCTTGTTGTGGGAGGATCGAAAGCTCCTCCCCTTAACATTACACTATTGCAGGCTCACCATCCTTCCCCCTACGATGATCTAGAGTGGGAAGCTGACGACCTCCTGGCTTACCAGTGTTAGGGGAGACCCTCTTCTTGATCTTTAGATTAGATGTGTGTGTGTGTGTGTTGCGATGTGTTCCCCTGTAATCATGCTATGTGTGCCTGGATGACCCTCATTACCCCTGTTGGTGCTTGGATATAGGCATGGTGTTTGTGTTGTAAACCTTCCTCTCTATGTATCTTCACTCTTGCATGTTTTTGATTGAATTTCAATAAATTAGGGATGATGCAAAGCGTCAAGAGCATTTAGGACTCCTTCCATGTTGACCCAATTTTTTTATTTTACTTTGTCTTCCATGCATTCTTCTTGATCTGGTTGGGGATTGATGATCTTTCGCCTCTCACCACAGTTACCATTTACATATATAAATAAAGGTAGATCTGACCCTGCAATACCAGATCTCCCTATCCCCTTTGTGTGTGATCTCTCTTCTTTTACCTTTCTCTTTGTCTTTCTCTCTTCTTTGTTTGAGTTGTCCCTTCCATGTGTGACAACGTTACTTCTACATTACTTGGTTTTTAGAGAATGCATTCATCTCCCAACAAATCTTTTCTTGAAGACCCTTCACACGCTTCTTCTCTAGAATTGCATTCTCAACTTAAAACCCTAATAGAACATGTTTCCTTCATCATCGGTTCGTAAAGAAAGGACCTGGAAACCTTCCTTTGAAGTGGGAATGGTCTTAGTCTTCCCATCGCGTGGGTGCATATCCTTCCTTTCAAATTCATCGATGAAGTGAACATCTTTCAAAAGGATTCCTTGATGATGAATTGATTTGAGAAAGAAGACATCAACTTTCAAACAGTGCATCCCTTGAGTGGACCCCTTCCTTTCACATTGGGTTCCCAAGGGAGCCCTTCGAATGTTCTCAGTAAATTTCTATGGTGTCTAGCCCGGGGGAAGCCTGACTAGACTAGTTTCACATCCTTGCATCTAGCTCGGGGGCAACCCGGCTAGACCTACTTTGCATCCTTACGTCTAGCTTGGGGACAGCCCGACTAGACTTCACTTTTCAAATAGTGTGTCCCTTGAGTGGAACCTCCTTCCTTTTGATTCCTGAGGGACCCCTTTATAAAAGCTTTACAACTTAGCGATGGTCTGTGTGACTATTTGTTCACTGGCCTGCATGACCACTTCCTGACATGTTCTATCTACGGGTAAACATGTCGCCATCTCTAACTCTACGGAGTCCCCTTTGTTCGGTCTCCTTCATGAAAGAGTTCTTGAAGGATACCTCCCTTGCAGGACCGTGAGCTTGTGAGGCGCTTTCGTTCTTCATCTTCATAGTTTCATGGAACTATGAAGCCCTTTCCTGCACTTTTGAGTTCGTTAGACCGTGCTCTGTTTCCTCATCAGTTCAGGTATACATCTCTTACTTTATTACTTCCTTACTACTCTAATTTACCAAAGCACTCATCAGTACTCGTGCTCACTAAAGTGGGGGAAAAATGTATAGGAGTGAATTTTCACCCCTTAAACAAATTCTTCTTTACCCCCTTACACTTTAGAAAACCTAAGGTGAAGGCTTAATTCCACTTAAGCCCACTGCTCACATCCCACTTGGCACCTATTTTGTTTTTTGGTGGGGGAATTTTTGTTGGGGACGCCCACGTGGCACATAAACGTCTGTGTGGTGTGCTTATGTCCCTAGTAGATTCCTATGGCTAGAGTCTGTAGAGACGTTACACTTCCTATTGGAAGTCGAAGTGTAATGCCCCTCTTCGGCTGGTCGACCTGAATATGATCGTTTTTCATCTTCTTCATTCATATTCTTCACTCTCATTCATTCAAGGAGTTTTGGCAAGATCTTGAGTTCATCTATTCATATTTTCTCCACTCTTTCAAGCATCCACAAGCTTTGTAGCAACACTTCACACTCCATAGCAACAATCCACTACTCCATCACTCTGATAGTGTGAGCGCAGGACAAACACCATTACAACAAAGGTTTGAGTTCTTCTCATCTTCTCCTCCACAAGCCTTGAGCAATTTGGATGGAGGTAGTAAGCTCCTCTTATATTCTCTATTGTCTTGGTTGAGTAAGCACATACTGTTTTGTAGTGTCTTTTGTTTACGAAGCTTGTATTCCCTTCTTTAGCATTATTTCTATTATTGCAAACTTGGATGTTCGTGGAGGTGGAAACTCCAAAACGTGGGTCTGACTGAGGCAAACCCCTAAACAACCCCCAACATTTTCCCTCTTTGTTGTGTGCAGGTGGAGAGATCTTGGAGCAAGATAGTGAGAAGATTGTTGTGTGAGATTGTCTTCATCACCCTTGCGGTAACATATTTCCTTTATCATGTTCATCTTTATGTCTCATTCTTCTTAGTCTTATTCTACACTTCCTGGAACTCTTAAACTAGGTTGTTAGCCCTTTTTCAGAGCTTAAACCTCATCTCTCTGGTTTTCTGGCCGTATGGACGTCAGCGCACCTGTGAGATGCCAATGCACCATGCTATCATCCTAGAACCGTGCTTCTTTCCTATGATAGAAAGCTATCTGAGACATAGAGTTGACTCTAAAGATCGACTTGCCTAGTCTCCTTTCAAATCTCGGGTTTGCAGATTGATCGGAGGACCCCATAGTTCTCATCATTCTCATCCTGCCTATCTTAACCTTCCTTTAAACTAAGTTAAGTTAGGGCAACCTTATTGCTCTTGGCCTTTCGTGACCTAGGGCCTTGTAGTGGTTGGTCCCCCTCTCTTACAGAAGGAAATTGAATCACATTTTCCTATTTACTTTGTTCTGGCTACAATGTAACAAAAGAATACTTAGTTTCTCTAAAAATAACAATTCTATTCTGTACTACCTTTTGTGCAACAGGATACCAAAGCTTGTATCCTTTCACACCATAACTATATCCGATGAAGATACATTTCACAATCTTGTTCTCTAGCTTTATTCTCTTTTCCTTTGGCACATGTGCATATGCCTCACAACCAAAAACTCTAAGATGTCTTAATGAAGGATTGCAACCCTACCATGCCTCTATAGGCATCTTATCAATAAGAGTTGATGTAAGAGACCTGTTAATCAGGTAACAAGCAATGGCAATGACTTCAGCCGAAAAAAAATGTTCTAGGCCATCACCACTCAACATACTCCTAGCCTTCTCCATCAGTGTCCTATTCATTCTTTCTGCAACTCCATTCTATTGTGGAGAATACGGAGTTGTCTTCTGTTTATGAATACCACAATCTTTACATAATCTATCAAAATAATTATAGAAAAATTCACCGCCATTATCAATCCTCAAACATTTTATTTTCTTTCCAATTTGTAACTCAACCATTGCTTTAAATTCTTTAAATCGACTGAAAACTTTAGATTTACTCTTTACAAAATATACCCATGTCCTACTATATTAATCATCAATAAATGAAACATAATATGTGGATTTATCAATTGAAGGAACATCTATAGGACCAAATACATCAGAATGAAGAAGATCCAATACACCACACGATTTATGAGAACTTGAGTAAAACTAAATGCGGTTTTATTTTTCATAAATGAAATGCTAACAAAAATCAAATTCAAGATTACAATCAGACAAACCTTCAACAAGCATTTTATTTTTCAAGGTCCTTATACCCTTTTCTCCAATGTGGCCAAGTCTCTAGTGCCATAACAATTTTCTCTGCAAGTAACTTTGTCTCACATGAAAGAGCACCCTTGGGTACCCAAAAGCCATGACCATCTGCTGAAGGTGAAACCCTCACTTCTTCTATAGACTTTCTTTTCACATAAGTACTATTACACTCAACAGTGCATGCATCAAGCTTATATAATGTCCCATATCTAACACATCTAGTAATCACCATAACACCTCTAACCATCTTGTATCCTGCATCAAAAAATACTACCTACACACCCACATTTATTAGTTTTCTCACAAATAACAAATTTTGTGCTAATCCAGGGATATGCAACACATAATTAATTATTTTTATTCTACCATCAAGAAACCCGATTTTAACTTTACCACGACTAACAATGTCTAAATGAGAATCATCACCCAATTACACCTTACCTCCATCAAATTCTTCATATTCACAAAACCAATCTCTATTAAAGGTCATATGAAAAGATGTGCCTGAGTCAATTAACCATGCAACATTACCTACACGAGTTTCCAAAGCTACAATGAATGTGTCACCATCTTCCTTCTTAGACTCAAAATCAGAATCAAATATCTTATTTTTCTTCTTCTTTGCATTCCTTACAAATATGTGTAGGCTTACCACAATTCTAGCAAATAACTTTTGACTTTCCAAGATATATAAATCTCTCCTTGGAATTGGATTTTCCACGCTTCTCATTCTTCTTGCCTTTTTTCTTAGGTCTTCCACAAACATTTAGGGCCTCCTTTGCAGTGATGGATACCTCCCTCCTCATCTCTTCAGAAAGCAAAGAACCCACATATTCAATCTCCAATATAACAAAAGTACTCCCAATAGCCATAACAAGAGAATCCCATGAGTTGGGCAAAGAACAAAGCAAGATCTGACATTTCTCCTTCTCATCCATTTTGACACCAACTGATGCCAATTGAGCCACCAACATTCTAAATGCTTCTAGGTGGTTTGTGATTTGTCCACCTTCTTCCACTCTCAAGGAATAGAACTTCTTCATCAAGAAAATCTTGTTCACTAAAGATTTGGCTTGATACATCTCACCAAGCTTCTTCCATAGTTTCTGTGCAAAGGTCTCTTCATGGACATTAATTAAAATAGAGTCTTCCAAGCACAATCTGATTAGACCCTTGGCTTTATGGTCCATAACATCATATTGAGCAGCTTGACTAGGATCTGCAGGCCTTGAAACATTTTCATCAACAACATCCCACAAATCTCAATCTATCAATAGATCCTCCATCTTTAGCTTCCACATCTCAAAATTATTTCTAGAAAATATCTCCACCTCTATTCTCCCTAATGAACTTGCCATCTGAAAATTCCTGCAATAAGATCATAAAGTGTCTTCTGCACAATCTCCCACTCAAATATAGATTAGTTCAAAAAACCCAACAACCCACAACTAAAACCAAAGGTGATCAAGCTCTGATACCACTTGTACGAAAGCTAAGATAGCGAAACAACTTCCTACACTAACCTTGAGAGGAGAATAATGCAAAAAATTTATAGATCTTTAACAGTTACAAAAACTTAAACACAAATAAACACAAATATCATGCATACCACAACACAATGATTTACATGGGGAAAACCCTTTTGGGAGAAAAATGCCACACTCCAAGAGCTACCCAATGTATTATTCAAAAATCAAAAGATTACAATTTACTTGTAGAGAAAGCTTCTCACAGGAGTATCACCACCAGAGATCAAGAGACAACATGATTATTATCAGACTCTCGGAATATACCTCCATCTACATACATCCCACCCACTTATAACAAGATTTTTAGAACCTTCTAGAATTAGGGTTTTACAAGGCCATTTTTATTTGATGTGTTAACGAAAAAACCTTGACGTGTTAGTGGGAAAAAATCTTGATGTGTCAGCGAATTTTTTTTAGGATGATGCCTCGAACCCCATATCTTGTTACCAATGTACAATATTTGCATGATCAGTCACCACATACAAATATACATCCTATCAAAAATAAATCATATATAATTGCAAGGTTGAGACATATTTTCCCAACATAGAATAACACAAGGAAATAAAATTGATAAGTGTAGTAACTAGTAGAATGATAACCTCTATTTATACTAAATTGTGAGCAATCGAAAGCTACAAACAAGTTATTATTTCTTCCACCTTTCTAACCTCATGCAACGAATCACAAAGCTAACTCACAAGTTTGCAACACATCACAGTCCTCACCATTCAAATTGTTGATTCAACTTGATATAAAGGACAACAAGCTCAAAACAAGTTTCCTAATTTGAATTCCTTCACAAAATGCTATCAAGTTTTCTCTTGGCTGAATCTTAATACTACTTATAGACTTATGCATATTTTGGAGACCTCTTATGCATTCCAAACAATTGCAATATGGCACCACATTCATATGTTAGCACTCATAATTATAGCGCAGGCTTGACAGATTCAAAAGGATTTTAAAACAATATTAACTTCCTTCTCAAATTTTTACATGGCAACAATAAACTCCTACGTGTTTCATACTTTGGTTGAATTGGTCATGTGTTAGCTTTATGCGTTTGTTTGTTGTTTTAAACTCAGTTCATAATTATTCTCATGTGCTATTCATAAGCGCTTCACTTCATTCTATACTATGCACTATTCATGTGTTGGCCATTTTCTAAGTTAGCACATGTATGGACATCTTATATGTATTGTTTGAAATGCATTTAGACTTGTTTACTATGCCCTTCATGCATGCACAACAATGCTACCCCACTTTTGGCTTCTACTAAGTTTAACACAACGCACTAGTTTTTACATTCTCTTGTTCTTTATATGCATAACCTCATACTTAGCCATTTCACATGGCAGTGTAGTAATTTTTAATATATAAAACAATGTATATATTATTAATATACATATATACTATATCCTTTATAATATATATGCATATTGATATATATATATATATATGTATTTATTTTCACAAAATGATAAATGCATTTTAAATATATATAAAAATATATATATACTATTAATATATACATATTATATCTTTATAGTATATATATATTTACATTCACAAGATTATTTAATGCATTATTTGGAAATTGAATATTTACATATAAAAATATATCGAAATAACTATAAATACATATACACGTATATTAATATACATTTAATTATACACATCTATATTAATATATATATATATATATATATATATATATATATTACATATATATATATATATATATATATTACATATATATAACATCATTTCAATATCCTTAAACACATATATTCTCATTTCCATCGATCGATGTATATATAAGAAGTGCATACACATATATGTTTATGTCGCATTTATCCAATCGATACTCATGCATATGGGTTATCGAGGACATGACCATATATACATTTATACATTCCAAGTATATACTTCATCAATTAACACATAAGTATGAACACATAAAGAAGAAGAACTTCCATTCGACATAAAAACTCAATCACATAACCCCAATCATGAACATCCACATAACAAGATCATAACCTCTTCTAAATCATGTACAACAAGACTGAAGGTTACTTACCCAATCCTAACCAACTCGAATCTTCTAAACCAATCTAGGATGTGAGTGTGTGAATGCTCAATTAGGCTCATCAAGGGTTACCAAACTAAGCTCCTCTCTTGAGTGATACTCCCCCTCTCTTCTAGAGGTTCAAACTTGTTCCTGCATTCAGCTTAGTACATCACATAGGTAGTTAGTCATTCATATAAAATCCATCAGCATCATAAATCATTTGCATTATCAAAGCATTCACATTGCAATACATATTTACTCTTCACACTTCTTATCCGTATAGAACATAATCATACCTTCAAAAGTAATAACATAATAATGCACATTCAATATTTCATTCACCTATTGAGCATATTAAAGTTTTTATTTACATTTATTATCATATTTACTTATAAGGTAAAGGTAACCTGGAAACTAAGAGACAGGGTGTAACATACTTCCCCCCTTGTGAATCATTATCCCTGATGATTTAAAGCACTTAAACATATAGATAAAAATAAAGGTCCTACCTTCTATTTTCCATTTCATGCAGGAAATAAGTATATTTCCATCTAATATTCCCTCATAGTACAACCCCTTGCATTCTCTTCCTTCTTGGATCTTACACTGAGTGACTGTCCTAATGTACGGGAAGAACTTGTGTGCTCAAACAAACTTTCTTTCTAGAGAGTTATACATCATAATTATACTATCTCATATGTACATTGTAAGTGTAGACACTGAAAAAATGTTCTAAACCTGCAAACACCATTTTTCCTTATCAATTCTCTTTTCTTCCTTACATAATTGAATAATTGAATTATTTGACTATCATCTGAAGTCATATTTCTTCTATTAATTAAATAATTTTAATAATTTAATTAATTCATTTCTTTCCTTTATTCTTCCTTTGATTAATTAAATAAATTATATTTAGTTAATTACATCACTAATGTCCCCTTTCTCTCTATAATTAAATAAATTATTATTTAGTTAATTATTATCATTTTCTACTATAATTAAATAGTTATTTTAATTATTTAATTATTTAATTATTTAATTATTCATTATCCTCTTCTTCTATAAATTAAATAAATTTTATTTATTTAATTATTTACTAATTTGTCCCTTGCCTCCACTTTTATTTTTCTTCTATAATTAAATAATTGTTTTAAATTATTTAATTATTCACTTTCCCTCCTATAATTATTTAATTTTCCTCTAACAACCTCTTTTTTTGTGCCAACCTCTTTATTCGTGTCATCCTTATCTCTTCACATCTCATTTAATTTCCACTCTTGATTGAATTAATGTATAATTTAATCTCAATCATTCATCCTTAACCAAACCCTATCTTTGCCCTAATTTAGCCCTAACCCTATTTCATACTACATCTTTCAATCTTGGCCATTGATTTTTATGTCATATTGGCCATTGATTTTCATGTCATATTGAGAAAATACATGTGTATGCTCTCTCATCGCATCTTTGTATGACCTTGGAGATCAAAAACATTGTATTTGTCTTGCTTTTGTTATAACCCTTTAGATGAGCCTACCAATTGAGACACATCCTTATAGAGAACTCATTGGTGACCCAAAGCGGTTTTTCCCTCAGACCACTATATAAAAGGATAAGATGAAAGTCAAGTCCAAACTGCCATTAGCCTACACTGTACAATGCCAATCCAAAAGGGGAAGTACCCTAGAAGAATTCTAAGTACCCAAGTAGGGTTGGTTAAAGCATTTAGTGGCTTGTTGGACGCTCACGAGGTGGTAAGTCCCCGAGCAGTGACTAGAAGACAATTAGTTAAAGGCCCACACTTATTGATTGAGTTTTTATTGGTTTTAGTCTTTGTGCAAAGGTGTAGCATCACACCTTGAAGTTACTCACCATATGGCTCCCTTGAGATGAGACAAAATCCCCTGGCTTAGCATAAGCTACTTGTTTACTTGTAGCTTTTTGGGGAGAGGGTGATTGGGTCATCCTTCCAGTCCTAGAGTCCCCTATCTATCCTCTCTCACAAATACAAGAGTGCATGCACCCCCTGAAGTTTTCCCTCCACTTGCGTTGAAGGAGATTCCAAGTTGTGGGCCAGAGATTTGTTGCGATTGTCATTGACCTTAGGGATAGGAAGTGTTTTATGTGTGTGAAGTGTCTTCAAATTATGATTAGACCCATGGAATTTGGGGTGAATAACCCTTGAGCATACACATTACACTCACAAAATTTGGTCACAAAAATAACCAAGACTTGTCTTCAGATTGTTTGCTATGTTTGGAATCACATTTCACAAAAACCTAAGATGAAAAATCAATCAAAAAAATTCAAACTAGGGAAAAACACACTGTTCATCACATGTATCACTGTAAAATGCAACTACAAAAATAGAGCACTGTATTTGCTGAAAATTATGCATTGCATTTGCAAGATAGTAAAATACATTTGACAAGCTATGCACCGCATTTTCTAGTTGACAATTTTTTTGGAAAATTTTGGTGTGGTCTTATTTTGGATCAATTCCTCACTATAATCATCTCATCGGACTACAAACTTTCTCATTTTAGATCAGTCATTTTACTCCATTCATTTAGACCCCCATTACATCAGTTGCATACATCTTAGGTCAAACCCTAGGTCACTCATTAGTTTTGTACACTTTTTGGAGACTTAGACTAGGAGACTTATTAGATTTTTTATTAGAACATTGTCACAAACTTAGGTTGTCTTGACCTTGTCTTTCCATAAATCAGTTCTTTGTCCTTTAAGTTGGTCCTTTAAACTCATAAGTCTAGTACGAGGTCCACTTTGTCAATCATCATCACTTTAGTCTTTTTCCTCTTTAAGGTCTTGAAAATCATATTTACTACATTAGACTATCTTAATTTGGTTAGTAACCTCTTATTAGATTCACAAAAGTGCTTAGACTTCATATCATAACTTTGGTCATATTACACTCTTCATCATTCATTACATTTGTATACTTTAGTCCTAAACCTACCATAGATTTTGGATCATAACTGACATTACCATATCTCAATTTTGTCTATTTTCACTCAGTACCTTAGTTTTGGCCATAGGTGCACCATCATTTGGCATGTATTATACCTTGAAAGCACCAAAAACATAACATAGTTGCATAATTTAGTATTGGTCCTACCATTGCATTGTCATTCCTTAGAATTCATATTTCATTCATCACATTTGCAAGTCTTTTATGGTCCAAATGAGATTACAAAGGAAAAGAAAAGAAATGGACTTCACCCAAGAAGATGAATTTTTCAATCATACTAGCAACATGAATTTTGGTTGTTCTTCCAATGAGGCACCTAAGACACAATCATCATTTCCAAATCCTTTCAAAAAATTCATGATAAAAGACAACCAAGGACACTTAACAAAGGAATAAATTGAGGCAACCACCCAAGATCTCGAAGTAGCATGGTTTGTGGATGAGATAGTAGCACAAGATCCATAACAATTCCTAGCAAAACTATTACAAAGGAGCCAAACTTCCTGATGGTTTTAATGTTCACACTCTTTCTGCAACACCTATTTTTAGTGTAGAAAAATGTATCCCTTTACATTTTCACACTTGTTTGGGCCTTCCCTACTAAAATTGGACTTCTTTATGCCTTATTCGGTCCTAATTTGCATCCACAAGCCGTATAATGCATTTTTTCAAGGATAATCCCAAAAAATATCTAATAACTAATCATAATTTAATGATTTTGGATTGTATGGCCTAGATTTAGTGATCTAGGACTCATACGCCACCTTGGGTGTATGGGTCCCACCTAAGTTTCGAGGCCTAGATTTGAATTTATCATAGAGCTTAATAATTCTTGAAATTTGTGTCCCAAGCCTAGCCTATTGGGACACATACGCCCCAATTGGCATATGAGTCCCACTTAGCTTGAACCTAATTTTGAATTCAATTCTTGGTTAGATTTTATTCTCCTAGATATGATGTCAGCTTGTTGCATTGTAATTTCAGGAAATTTGGCATAAATGAGTATAAATACAAGGTTATTTCACATATTTTCTCCTAGCAAATTGATGAGAGCATTCATATAGCAAGTTTATGAGATCAAGAGAAATTCAAGAGTTTACAAGAGAATTCAAGAGTGATTATCAAGCACTTTGGAGCTATATTCAAGATTCAAGTATCATGTCAAAGTCATCATGCATCATATTTATTTTTGAGCTAACATTTGTGATGTAGGTTCTTATGATTCAAGCAAGCACTCAAGTCAAGATCTACAACATACAATCAAGAGTCAAGATCCACTTTCATGTTAGCCATTACATACAAGATTGCAACTTTTGTTCAAGGGTTTGGTGAGTTGCAACATAGCATATTTTTTATTCATCATTCCTTCATTCTATTTCTATTCGTTTCAAGGTTTAATTACCAAAATGGGGTTTGACCAAGGAAAAACCCTATCCACTAACAAAACAACATTTCCCCTCTCTTTGACGTGTGATTTGTAGATCTACGTTGAAGACCCATTGAAGAGGGAAGAGCGAGTTTGGAGAAAGTTGTCAAGTTGTCATCTACATTGCATGATCACGAACAATCACCTATAGGTTACAATTCAATGTTTTAGACTTAGAGATTTGATAGGAGAGAAGCTTCAGGAGAAAACCAGAGGATATCAAAGTTTTAGATCAACCCTGATACTGGGAATATATCACCACTTGTGGCGTATAAGTCCCAGTATACCAGATTTCAAGAATTTTCTATAGATTCTGGTCTAGCAGTTCCAGATTCTGGATTTAGCCCGAAACCCTAGACTGGGACTAAATCGCCACTATTGGCATATGAGTCCCATTATGCATTATAATTCTGATTTTCAAGAGTGCAGACCTGGTTCCAAGCTTCTTTAGTCTTCTAGGTGCCCCTCTGTCCTTTCTTAGTTTGTTATACTTATTTTCAATTCTATATCTTGAGTTACATAGTTAGATTTACAAATCATTGCATTTCCTTCTTTCCAAGCCTTTGCTTGGTGGTGAACCCTTTTTCTAATCTTTAATCACACCCCTAGGACACCCTACTACAGATCTCTTTCCCTCATTCCATCCTTATATTGAGATCTCTAGGGTTTCCTTGAAAGAAAATTGAAGGAAATTAGTGGAGGAACCCTAATCCCCCTTTTGTTCTATCTCCCAAAACATAGAACGATGATTTTCATCATTTCATTTTGGTGAACCTAGCATTTAGAATACCTTATTTTCTGATTTGGAGTGCATCATAATCTTAGATCTACTTTGCATTGACTTTGTATTAGTTTTTGCATTAGTTAATTTGTATCCAGGGTTTCTAAACTTTGCATTAGTGAAAGTGCATATAGGTTTCATTTTTGCATCTTGCATAATTTAATTTCACTTAAAATCTATAATTGCACATTGTCTAGACATTATTCAAACCAAAAAATCTAACATTCTTAGAATTTTTTGAGATTAGTGCAAAAACCCTAATCTAGGACTCATACGCCCCTCTGGGTGATTTAGTCCCAGTGCAAGTGATTTTACCTGATTTATGGGTATTTTTTTTGAATTGTTTCTTAACATTTGAACCCTGCAAAAACCCTAACTAGGACTCATACGCCCCTCTAGGTGATTTAGTCCCGTGTCAGACATGAAATTGCATTTTACAACATTAAAAACCCTGTTTCTGTGCTTTTGTTTACTGTTGTTATATTTTTGTTTCAATTTATAGAGTTTTTGTTTCATTCATTTCATTGAATCTAGCTTAAATTCATTGGAATTAAAGAATATCATTTATCTTGTGTTCATTATATTTATCTTGCATTCATTGATTATCCCTTGCATGAGCTTTACAACTTGGTGTCCTATTGCTAATACTATAGTGAGATGTAGTTTGAGACTCATGTCATCCCGCAATAGCATAATCATAATGGATCTTGGGTTATCTAGCTCTTTTACTACTAGTGTTGACACTAGTTCACTAAGTATGGACCATACCCTTAACAACTCTGCCTTCAAGTAGTGTGACAAGTGTTGAAACAATGGTTGCTAGTATTCCACAAGAAAACATAATCCAAATCCATGTATACTTAGCAAACCTACAAAATCAATTGAGTATTGAAAATATTTCAACTACTGCTATTCCTACCATAGATAACATACATCACATGATTGAAAGTGAAGAAGGAGTTGAACTTGTATGTAACCTAGCTCAGATTTTTGGAAAACATCTTGTACCTCAACGACTAGTTGTGCTTTACCTTCCAACAATGTCCAAAGTCAAGGAGGAACTAAAATTCCTCCTCCCACAACCATTGCCTCTATTCCTACCTATACCAACCCTTGAGTTACAAAAATGATGCAACCTACTAGTAATGTGATTCCTACCTTAGGTATATCCACTAGCAATCTTGGTACCTTTTTGGCATCGCACACCATTTCTCCTACCACTTTATCTCCCGTAAGTATTCCATTCACTTCTCCCTCAAACACATACACACCTCCACCATATTCACCTCCATCTCAAAATACCACCAATGATGCCATACTTAACCAACTTTTGTAAAATGTTTCATCCCTTCAAAAGCAATTTTTCACCATAAATTAAAATTAAAATGGCCAACCTACATACTATGTCAAAAGAAATCCCTTATCCTTGGAGATATTGAGAGCGCCAATACCACAAGGTATTGAGATTCCTAGATTTGAGAAATATGGGGAAAAGGACATCCTTCTAACCATGTTTCTGCTTATACCGCCTTATATAGTGATTTTGTCCTTGAAGATAAGCTCTTGGCTAAGCTTTTCCCTAGATCCTTGAAAGATACCGCATTAGAATGGTTTTCCATTATTGAACAACTCAATTCGTTCATTCAATGAACTTGTTGAGGCTTTTATAAACCATTTCCAAGTGCACATGACTCCTAAGATGACCTTAGCTGATTTGATGAGATGTAAGAAAAAGGATGATGAAAAGGTTACCAACTTTATTTCATGCTACCAATCACTTTATTCCCAAATTGACGTAAAGATTCTTGACCCTCACCTTCAATGGATTCTCATTGAGAACTTACATACTAAGATACAAGATAAGCTTGGCATGATGAAGTTTCCTTAAAACTTGTGCACTGCCCTTCATGATTATCAAAGCTCGGTTAGTAGTCGTGAAACAAAATCCACCTCTAACCATCTTGAGAAGTCTAAATCCACAAATCAAAACAATTATCAACCCTTTAGGAAACAAAATAAAGGCTTCCTTCAACTAAACCCCCTCAACTGACTCAACATGTTGATACCCAAGTGGCTGCTATAAAGAAGACAACTCCTTTTACATTTGGGGATCTTGCTAGATAATTTACTCCCTTCCCCGATACCCTCCATAACACAATTTCACAACTACTAGAATATAAAATTATTACCTTACCTCATGTTAAAACACTTGATCCTAATAATCCTTTACCTCTGAAATTTAGATCAAATTCTTATTTCCATTATCACCGAAAAAATGGACACGATACAAAACATTGTAAGCGTCCTAAACCTATTGTGCAAGACCTCATTGATTCTAGTTAACTTCAAATTGGAGGTGTTAATGATCAAGAAAATATGTTTGTTGCCCCTCCTAACTAAAACTTGCAAATCTTTACCAACCCTATACCGAACCATAATATTTCATTTGTCAAAGCTAGTGAGACTAAGAAGAATGATGTGATGAAAGTTGACATGGATGATGGCAACATGGATACTATTGAACAAGGCCTTATGGATACTGATGAATAAAATCATATGGATAACATCATTGGATTTATCAAAATCTTACCTTGTAAGGGCCAAACTAAAAAGCATCTCGACATTAATTTCTCATCTAAAGATATCATTAGAAATGTACTTGATGGTCCTCTTTATGTTAGGAAAAATTTGATTGCGGAACAAACTTTTCCTAATGTCAAAACTAAGAGGAGGAAGAGATATGCCTTTTAAAATTTGCAATTACAGTTCATTAAGACACACACAAAAGAAATAACAAAATTAAGAAATACATTCAAACACAATTGACACCAGATTTAGATGGGAAAACCCTTATGGGAGAAAAACTGACCACACCAAAGAAAAATAACTTGTATTACAGTAAACAATTTACATACACGTTACAAATTCTTCTTTTCAGATGACAATTCTATATCAACAACATTTCCTTGATCAACCTTGTATCGAATCACACTATTACAATGCTTCCATTCATAATACAATAAAGTTCACACAATTCTAATCACTCATTTGTCGAACTCTCCAACCAAAATCTCGACCGAATTGTTCATCCCCTGCTCAAGTGGTCTATTCGTTTCCCATAGGTGAACGGTCACAACAATTCAATTGCCAATCGGTTTCTATTCTGCTTCTCTCATTGGTACAAGATACAACATGTAGGACATACTTTTGGTCAACAAAGTTCAACTATATCGCTCATCGATGAGATAACAAACCGTGTCTCACCGATGCCAGAACGCCCACAGACCATCACACACTGTACTGGGTTCTACTGGTCTATTGCTCAGACATGGAGAAGTCTCCCCAATCTTAGGACCATCGAAAAGACCATTGCTATCACCAACAAACTGGGAAGTCACACTGATAGTTCATGTCTCCCCAATGTCTCAAAGAACACTAAGATTGCATATCAGCAAGGGTTACACCGATCGTTCAACAGGAGCAGATCCATCGGCGAGAGAAACACTATCGATAAGAGATCAGGAGGTCACGTCGACAACACAATTCTCCTCGACATGTCCATCACCAAGAGTCTCCCTGATGATCTTCATCGCCCAGAAATTTTCCATTGGAGCGAGTTAGAGATGTCACTTCGACTGTTGTAGTCACGCCGATATCATAAAGACAACCACAAGGGTCATGCCGACGTCGCCAAGACTTTTGTTGTCAGAATGAGTTTGGCAACTCATTCTGACAGTTCTGGTCTCCTCGATGGTTCTCATCGCCAAGACATATCCATGGTCACAATGATATGATCTCCCAAGATAGTTGCTCATTGACAAGACATTCCAAAGGTCTCACCGATATTGCTCTTTCAGGAGTTCCATGTTAGTAAGGCTTGAGGGACTTTTTCCAACAATCTCCCACTTGAAAAAGATCTTATTGAAACCTCCAGAGCACAACAAAACTACTAAAATTCATGGGCACCAAGGCCCATTGAACTTGCACACCATCTAATATTTTTTGTGCTTACTAGTTTCATCAATGCATCTACAACATTTTCCAGAGTATCCACCTTTTCTAAAGAGACCTTTCCATCCTCCACCATATCTCATACAAAGTGATACTGCACATCAATATGTTTCGTCCTGGCATGGAAAGTTCAATTTTTTGCTAGACAAATAGCACTCTGACTGTCATAGTAAATTGTAATCTACCCTGCATCAAACCTAGTGTTAGAACACAAATGTTTTAACTAGATTTATTCTTTATAGGCATGAGTTGCTGCCATGTACTCAGCCTCCATAGTGGACAAAGTGACTACAACTTGTCGCTTGCTCATCCAACTAATTGCACCACCATTCAACATGAAAGTATATCCACTGGTGGACCTTTTAGTGTCAATGTCCCCTGCCTAATCAGAATCCACATATCCACGAATGCTGAGAGTGCTCTATGATCCAACCAAATTTCCATGTTAACACAGAGCATATTTTGAAGTGCCCCTCAGATATCTAAAGACTCTTTTCACAACATCCCAATGTGTCCTTCCTGGATTTGCCATAAATTGACTAAGAACTTCCACTGCTTGGGTAATGTATGGCCTTGTATAGAACATTACATACATTAAACTACCAATTGCACTAGCATAAAAAACTCAAGCCATGTCCTGTATCTCAGTAGGAGATTTTGGACAATCTTCAATAAATAGCTTCGTCCCTTGTAAAACTGGAACAACTAGCTGCTTGCAATCATTCATACCAAATCTCTCCAGAACGGTATTAATATACTTAATCTGGCTAAGCCAAATCTTTCTACCCTTTCTATCCCAGGTTATTTCCATCCCCAGAATATACCTAGCTGCACCAAGATCTTTCATTTCGAACTTTGCAGACAACTGAGATTTTAGATAAGAAACAATTAACTTACTATTTCCTATGAACAACATATCATCAACATAAAGGACAATAATAAGAATCTAATCATTTTCAATCTTGTATTACACACAATGATCTGATTTTGATCTTACAAATCCCAATGACAAAACAAAAGTGTCAAATTTTTGGTACCACATTCTAGGAGATTGTTTTAATCCATACAGAGATTTTTTCAGGTTGCAAACTAGATTTTCTTTACCTTTTCTCACAAAGTGCTCAGGTTGGGACATATAGATTTTTTTTCAAGATCACCATGAAGAAAAGTTGTCTTCACATCCATCTATTCAATCTCTAAGTCATATGCTACTGCAAGTGACAAAAGAAATTTGATAGATGTCAGCTTAGCTACAAGAGAAAAAAATTCTCCATAATCAATTCCCTCTACCTGGGAATAACCCTTCACAACCAATCTTGCTTTATACTTCTCAACACTGCCCTCCAGACCAATTTTCTTTTTAAACACCCATTTGCAACCCACAGGCTTTCTACCTTTAGGCAATGGGACTAGATCCCAAGTATCATTTTTCTTTAATGATGCCATTTCTTCATTCATGGGTTCCAACCAGGAATCTGAATTATGTTGGTGTAATTAATTATCTAATTACACTTTATTAAGTTTACTTAGATTTTTCTTAGGTAATAATTATTTTACTTAATTAATAAGTAAGTTTTATTTAGTTAAGCTATTTTTAGGTCAACATTAGGGTTGCATACATTGCTTTTATAAAGCAAATCATCTCATTATAATATCTTAATTCCGAATATATCAATTTGCACATCTTCATGCAAAGCTCTGCTTTTTTATTGTTTTCATCTTCTATGGAAGGCCTTTTGGTTTGCATGTCTGTTCTTGGTTTCTAACATGGTATCAAAGCCTTGACATGCAACCCCTTCTCAAATTCTGGAGAAAATCATTGCAGAGTTCGTTTGGGGTTCCTCGAGGATTTTATGCCTTGAGTTCATCTATGCGGCATCTTGGATCAAATTGGGCTTCACCATTGGATTCAAAGTGCTGGAAAAAGTCAAGATTGACTATTATTTTGTAAATTTTGGTCATGATTTTCCGGATCTGTAAGGGTTTCAAGTTCAATGTATTTTTGGAAGCTATGGAGATAGCCTATTTTTCAGAGCATCTTGGAGCAAAATGTACACTGCCATCACGTTCGTAGTGCCCCAAAACCATAAGATCGCCCTTTGTTTCATCAATTGTGGTGAAGTTGGTTTATGAGGCAAAAAAATTTCACCAGAGAGGCCGTACGGCCTCCCTAGCATGCTTCACGAGGCGAAAACGACATGAAAATCCAAAAAAAAGGTGAAAAACGGCATTGGGTTTAGTGCTGCCAATTATAATGGATTCGACCACCAAGCGACCACCGGTCCACTGCCACCACCCATCACTCACCCTCCAGCTTTGCCGGCCCTTCTAGCCCCCGCGGGCCCAATCTTCTGCACCCACAGGTCCTATGCGGGACCAGGAGCTTTGCGCCTGGCCCCCGGCCGATCCCAACCCCCGCCAAGGTTCTATGGAGAATCAGGGGCTTCGCCAATTTTTTTTTGTGCAGGGGGGCATTTTTTTGTGGTGATGGCCATATGGCCAACAAATTTAAGCTCTGAACTGATGACATCAGCATGACATTAGCGGCCGTACAACCCTCTTTGCCCCCTCCTAGTCCTGATTTGTCTTTAAGGAGCAATTTTTTTCTTTTTGGCATAACGTGCACATACGGTATCAAAATTGGGCAAACGAGATATTGCAGAGAAGTTGGTTCTGAGAACTTTCCAGTGGTATAGTTTATTTTTCAGTATTTTTTTGTTTTACTACATTTATGGCTATTTTAAGTCAGATGTTCATTTACCGCTTTCGAGCTCATAACTTTTTGCCACGATCTTCGATTTTCGCTATCTTTGTAGCATTGGAAAGGTATTGAGGAGCTCTATGTTGTTGTCCATACATTTTTTTCTGTATTTGTCCCAGGTTCATCATTATTCCAGAGTTGGCCTGATGGGTTTTTTGGAGATTACTTGGATGTTTTGGCAGTTGGAAGGGTGAAACTTGAATCTTTGCACTTCATTTTAGTATCACATCATTCATTTTATCGACGGTTGCTTCATAGATTCTAGGGTTATTCCTGTTTGGAGTTTTCCAGTGTTCCATGGCATCAGGTCTATTGTTGCATCATTATGATTCTGATATGGTTTCTTGTAAACATAAGTATCTTTCCTTGCTTGCCGGATTCAGGTTCCAGTGTTACTCCACAATGTTCTTCCAATGCTTCTTTGTAGTAGGCCATCTCATTGAGGGGGGGTTGTCCCACTGGGTTTTCTCCTCTTTCTCTTACTCTTTTATTGCATTTGTTCATGGGTACCTGATCAGGCCTTATTGTCGGGACCCATTCATGCTTTCTTGCATTCATCTTAGTTTTAGGTGCATGCTTTTTTAGTCTCCCTAAGTTGCACTTAAGGGAGGGTGTTGGTGTAATTAATTATCTAATTACACTTTATTAAGTTTACTTAGGTTTTTCTTAGGTAATAATTAGTTTACTTAATTAATAAGTAAGCTTTATTTAGTTGAGTTATTTTTAGGTCAACATTAGGGTTGCATACATTTCTTTTATAAAGCAAATCATCTCATTGTAATATCTTAATTCTGAATATATCAATTTGCACATCTTCATGCAAAGCTCTTGCTTTTTATTATTTTTCTCTTTTGTGGAAGGCCTTTTGGTTTGCATGTCTGATCTTGGTTTCTAACAAATTAGACATTTCAACTTCCTCTTTTATAGTCCTAGGCTCATCTGTATTAGTAATCAAAGCATAGGCACAACTAGAATCTATCATAGAGAATCCATACCTATTCGGTTGTTTCTTTCACGTGTAGACCTCATAGGCTGAGGCTGAGGTTGTGGTTCTTCTTCTTGTTTAGAACTCTCAGAGCTGCTCAAAATCTCCTCAGTTTCAGGTACACTTTCAATGTGTTGTTCCTCTTTTTCTGGAGTTAGAGGTATCTCAACAACATTATTATCCTTTTTATCTTCTTCCATCCTTGACTACAAATCCACTGAAGAAGGTTTTAGTTCTTAGAAGATTACACTTCTATTGTACACTACCTTCTTAGTCACAGGGTTCCAAAGCTTGTATCCTTTCACACCAAGGCCATACCCAATGAAGATACATTTTTTAGCTTTGTTATCCAATTTAGATCCCTTTACATCTAGCACATCAACATATGCTTTGCAACCAAAGACACGAATATGTCTCAGAGAGGGCTTCTTACCAAACCAAACTTCCATAAACATTTTATCAACAAGTGCTGACGAAGGAGACCGATTTAACAAGTAACATGTTGTGGCCACAACCTCAGCCCAAAACTTCTGCTCCAGACCAGTATTGCTCAACATACTTCTTGCCTTCTCCATCAACGTCCTATTCAACCTTTCAGCAACTCCATTTTGCTGTAGAGTGTAAGGTGTTGTTTTATGCCTCTTAATCCCATGGTCTTTGCAATACCTTTCAAACTCATCGAAACAAAACTCACCACCATTGGTAGTTCTTAAACATTTTGTTTTTCTTCGAGTGTGATTTTCTACAAGGTTTTTAAATTCCTTAAAACGACTGAACACTTCTGATTTAATTTTCAAAAAATACACAAATGCCCTTCTCAAATAATCATCAATGAAAGAAACATAATACCTAGAATTCGATAACGAAGGAACATCCACTGGACCACACACATCAAAATGAATATAATCCAGAACACTAGAAGATTTATGTGGACTAGAATAAAATGAAACATGATGATGTTTACCATATATACAATGTTCACAAAATTCAAATTCCAGGTCGCAATCATCAAGCCCCTCAACCAGGTTTTTATTTTTCAAGGCTTTCAAACCTTTTTCACCAATGTTACCGAGCCTTTGATGCTAGAGCATAGTCTTTTCTGCTAGAAGTTTAACTTCCAAATAATTTTCCCCAATAGGAACATTTTCATTCTTCTCTTTATGAACAACCTTCTGTGACTTTGCGGAGACACTATTGCATTGGACAGCTAGTGCATCAAGCTTGTACAAAGTACCAATTTGGGCACCCATAGCCAACACCATCGAGCCTCTAGTAATTTTACAACCATTGCTAGAGAATGAGACTTACACTCCAACATCGTTCAACTTGCTTAAAAAAATTAAATTTCAAGCCAGACCTGGTATATACATTACGCCATCAATTCCCTTAATTCTACCACCAGGAAACTAAATTCCGACTCTTCCACAACCAACTATCTCCAAAGATGAATCACTTGCCAAATACACCTTTCCACTATTGTATTCTTCATACTTTGTAAACCAGTCTCGATGAGATGTCATGTGGAAAGATGCTCTAGAATCAATCAGCCAAACATCATCTGTTGCCTGAGTTGCCAAGGCTGCAATGAAGGCATCTTCATCACTCTGAGAAGAATCATTGTTAGAATTCTTCTTCTTTTTTTTTTCTCCTCTTTGCAATCCCTTCAGACATGACCAGGCTATCCATAATTCCAACACTTCACCTTGGACTTCTTGCTAGGAGACTTTGATCTCCCTTCTGATTTCGATTTAGACTTCTTGTCCTTCTTCTTGCCTTTTTCTTTCAATCTACCTCGAACAAATAGAGCCTCCTTCACCATCTCAGAAGAATTCCTTCTCATTTATTTTGATAACAAAGAAGAAACCACATCTTCCATCTTGAAAGTGGTTGTCGTGCTCCCAATCGCCATCACCAAGTGATCCCACAAATCCGGCAAAGAACACAACAAGAGCATAGAACGATCTTCTTCTTCAGTCTTCACACCTACAAATGTTAACTGAGCAATCAACATGTTAAAGGTATTGAAATGATCAGCAACAAATGTTCCTCCTTCCATTTTCAAAGAGTACAACTTCTTCCTTAAGAACAACTTATTCACCAAGGACTTTCCTTGATAAATATCCCCCTATCTTTCCCATAAAGAAGATACAGTCTTCTCTTCATGAACATTAAGAAGAACTGAATCTGTCAAATAGAGCCTTATCATCCCCTTTGCTTTTTGATATTCAAGGTCCCAATCTTCTTGCTTCACGCTTGTAGGTTTCGTTCCAGACACAACAACCCAAATATCACGGTCAACCAATAGATCTTCCACTTTGAGTTTCCATAACTCAAAATTGTTGCCATTGAATTTCTCAATATGACTTCTTTCGGATCTACTTGTTAATGCCATCTCAATCTATAATTAGACAAATTGAAGACCTCTACAAAACTCCCACTTAACAAAAATTGACACAAAAAATCAAACCTACCCACAAGGATAACACAACTGGCCAGGCTCTGATACCACTTGTTAGGAAAAATTCGATTGTGGAACAAACTTTTCCTAATGTCAAAACTAAGAGGAGGAAGAGATATGCCTTTTAAAATTTGCAATTACAGTTCATTAAGACACACACAAAAGAAATAACAGAATTGAAAAATACATTCAAACACAATTGACACCAGATTTACGTGGGAAAACCCTTATGGGAGAAAAACCCACCACACCAAAGAAAGATCAATTGTATTACAGTAAAAAATTTACATACACATTACATATTCTTCTTTTCAGATGATAATTCTATATCAACAACATTTCCCTGATCAACCTTGTATCGAATCACACTGTTACAATGCTTCTATTCAGCATACAATGAAGTTCACAGAATTCTAATCACTCATTTGTCGAACTCTCCAACCAGAACCTCGACCGAAATTTTCATCCCCTGCTCAAGTGGTTTGTTCATTTCCCACAGGTGAACAGTCACAACAGTTCAACTGCCAATTGGTTTCCATTCTGCTTCTCTCATTGGTCCAAGACAAAACACGTAGGACAAACATTTGGTCAACAGAGTTCAACTATATCGCTCATCGGCGAGACAAAAAATCATGTCTCACTGATGCTAGAATGCCCACAAACCATCACACACTATACCGGGTTCTACTGGTCTATCGCTTAGACATGGAGAAGTCTCCCTGATCTTAGGACCATTGACAAGACCATCGCTATTGCCAACAATCTAGGAAGTCACACCGATGGTTCATGTCTCCCCTATGTCTTAAAGAACACTAAGATCACATATTGGCAAGAGTTACACTGATCGTTTAGCATGAGTAGATCCATCAGCGAGAGAAACACTATTGACAAGAGATCAGGAGGTCATGTCGACAACACAAGTCTCCTCGACACGTCCATTTCCAAGAGTCTCCCTGATGATCTTCATCGCCCAAATATTTTCCATCAGAGCGAGTTAGAGATGTCACTCCAACTGTTGTAGTCATGCTGATATCACAAAGACAACCACAGGGTCATGCCGATGTCGCCAAGACTTTTGCTGTTAAAATGAGTTTGGCAACTCACTCTGACAGTTCTAGTCACCCCGATGGTTCTCATCGCCAAGACATATCCAAGGTCACAGTGATCTGATCTCCCAAGACAATTGCTCATCGGCAAGACATTCCAAAGGTCTCACCAATATTTCTCTTTCAGGAGTTCCATCTCAGTAAGGATTGAGGCACTTTTTCCAACACTTTACATAGCTGACCAAATGAATGACAAGCCCACTAATGGGATATTAATTGATCCCATCTATGAAGAGAATGTGATCACTGAAGAATTATTACTTGTGCATGAAATCTACCAAGAAACATATGATAAACCGAAAGCATGGATAAAAATGCATAATGGTTTTGCTTTCCCTATGATGGGATCAATCACTCTTCCTTTAAAAATTGGACCGAAAAAATTAGATGTCTTATTCTCCATCATCTCGACATCAGATCAATTCTATGTGAAGCTTGGTTTCCCATGGCTACACTCCATGGAAGTTGTCCCATCAATCATGCATAAATGTTTAAATTTTCCCTTTGACAATGAAATATTTATTGTGCACCATAGTGGCTTTAATCCTATGTCTTCTCGTGGGATCTTTTCATTGGATTTCTTTTGGCCTCAGCCTATGGAACCAATAAAACCCCGCGAGGAATTATTTTTCAAATCCTATCAAAATTTGAAGGCAAAATTCATAGAAAAATGATCCCTTAGAAACATGTCTCCACCTATGATTAAGCCTCCTATCCTTGAAAAAACCATGATTGAACCTAAAGACATTCCAAATAACCAAGACCAACCTAAAATAGATCCTTTACCTATCTCCTATAAACAACCAGAAGACAACCAAAACAATTTTGTCGCACCTCCTAAGGTAAAACAAGTCTACAAAGCTAAAGTGAAAGTGATTGGACAACCTCCTATGGTTCCTTTTGTTCCTCCCCTTAGGGAAGAAAAGAAAGCTATAGTTGATAAACCCACTCCTACATAAACACAACTTCAAAAATCATACCAAAAGAAACATAAATTCTAGAGAGCATAGACATAAACGTCATGCTCTTGCTCGAAGGTTAAATGAAGAGAACAACAAAGAAAATCAAAATCCAAACTTGATTGAAGCAATACACGATGAGTCTCCCTCTTTTCCACAACAAAAAGATCCTATATTGCAACCACAACAAGAGCTAAATTCTTCCTTGGAAATTATCATTCAACCTCCCATTGTGATTAATTGGATGACAATGACGAGGTTACTAAAATTGATGAAGAAGTGCATAATGAATTGAATACATTGTTTTCCTCTTCTATGAGCTTAAATGATAATTATCCTAGGAAGAGTGTTTAAATTGGTGATGATCCTAGTTCGACACTTGTCATTATCCCTTTTGCTAGTTTCCAGCCTTCTGTATATGATGAACAAGATTAGGAGGTAGATGACCTAGCATAGGTTGAATCGCATGTGCCTTACTAGTCTTTTGCATTATTTTATTTTTCATGTTATGTGTGTGATTGCATGTGTGTAATTTGATCTCCCTGTGTTGTTTTGTTTGATGTATCTATCTCTTTGTGGCATTCCTCTATTTGTCCCTACATTATTCTCTATGTCATAGACCTTTATCTTTTCATTTGTCTTGTGTTTTCCTTTTGGGGATGATGCAAGGAATCAAGACATTTAGGTCTCTTCCATGTTGACCCAAAATTTTTTCTTTTTTTTGCTCTCTTTGTGTCATTATTCCTGTTCCATGAGTATTTGGGTAATGATTACAGTTTCGAGCTCTCTAACAACATTATAGCAAAGACATACTGACCTCGAATCCATGGATCCCTCATGTATTTGGATTTTCATTTTGGGGGAAACCCATCCCCTTTTCACGACGTAGCTTTATTTGGAAACATATGACTTGTCATAGGGATTTACAAATAATCTCTCATGTCCTCTTTATTGTTAACATTTATCATTTTCTACTTTAAAGTAATTGCTCACAACATGGTGTTTAGCAATTTATTTAAAGTGGGGGCATACATTTGCATTATTACTTTTCAATTCATGTTTCATTGTGTAGTCTTCTTACTTCATGTGATGCATCTTTCAATTTGTGGTGATGTTGGGTGTGATGTCCTTCAGGAGCATGATCTCTCTTAGCATATTATATTCCTCTTGGTGGCTTGATGCCACACACTACATCCCCTAAGTTGTGAATCTTCTATTCTTCGATTGGTCCTCTCTTGGAGATATTAGGCATGATGTTACCTAAGTTAAGACCTTACATGTGTTGGCATATGCCTTGTAAGTGTTGTAATTCATGGCAACCTAAGTCATGCATCCGATCTACAGTATAGTTTTGGTATACACCAGTAGAACAAAGTGAAATATAGGACATTCGGTTAAACACTAAGATATTGATCAAATCACTTCACCATACTATTATTTTGAGTTGTGGGTCTCTGAGGAAGGTTTTTTGATGTTTGTATTACCTTATTCGAGAAGTATACTGATGCAAATTCACTGGTATGCGATCTAGGAGATTCAGTGCACTAATATGTTGGTTATCTGTGCTAGAAGGCCGACCTAGCGAATATAGTAATTGCAGATGTATAAGGAGTAATTAATTAAATGTTTTCATGCTTGATTATGTTTGTTTGGGTCCTCTCTATGTCTTAACTGACTTTGGAGGATACACATAAAGATTTAATTAAGGATCTAGTCGACAATTGTAAAGAACTTAATGTTTTATGAAGCCAACATATGAATGATCAAATCCTTGATAGCGAATATATATATGGGATTGGTTTTATCATTTTGATACACAGAGAAGAGAAGAATAGCGAATGTGTGGAATGTGAAGTATATCAGTGTGGTGTGAATTTCAGTAGAGTAATAGTGCGAATTTATCTATGGGTGATGCGAAGAGCAGAAAAGTGTAGAGGAGAGTAGAGCAGAGAAGAGTGAAGTGAACAATCAGAAAGAAGATCCAGAATCTAGTCTATGAGCTTCACCAAAACTGTAACCTAGCATGAATAGATGCTACTATCTCAGTTCATCCTTCAGATGGTTTTAATCTGAAATTTTGTAAGGCAGTGAGCCTTCCCTTTTGACCAGTGAGCTCTAGGCAGTGTGCCTGAATGCAAGTGCATTCTCTTTTGTAAATTTTTTATTTGAGTACTCAAATTGTGGATTAACCTCCACCGTGGCTTTTCCCCTAATAGGGTTTCCATGCAAAAATCCTTGTGTTATGGTGTTATGAATGTTTCCTTTGAATGATTGCATCTTTCCTTTAAATTTAATGTTAGAATGGTTTAAGTTTCAGATTAATAAAGTTAAGATTTGTTGAACACTGATTAACCCCCCCTCAGTGTTCCCTTGAGTCCAACAACATGAAATAATAAAAACTCCTTTGAATGTACCTTACACTATTTTTCATTTATAATATATGTTATATGGCCACCTTGCATAAAAAAAATTGCTTACCTATGGAGCCATCTTGTTTTCTCATGGGTGTCAAGCATACAAAGCTTTGCTTGCCTCATGGAACTTGCTATCATGTTGTGTGGCACCTTATCAAAGTTATTAGGAGGTATAGCTTTGGTATGGTTGTATGTATGGGAGCTGAACTTAGGCTTGACTTTCCAATAACCACTTCCTTGTTTGTGTAAGCACATACTGACCACCTATGTATGTGTCTCATTGGGGGCTCACCTAGTGGATGGATTGAGGTTCCACTAGCCCTTGTGAGTGTGGGTTTGGTTTGCATAGTGGACATCATGTTCCACTTGTAAAATTTCTTAGACAAATAACTTAGATCTGATCCACAATGTGTGGGAAAAACGTTGAAGCTTGATCCACCCCCATTTTGTTTTTGTTTTCTTTTCTCTCCATGTCTTTGGCAGTGTATGCTTGTGCCTTGTTGTTTCATATATTGTTCACATGTGTATTCCTTTGTGCCTATGTTGGTTTGCCTTAATATCTTGATCTTGGGGGCTTGATCATCCCTCTTGATCGGTGTTGTCCTATCTCACTAGCATTGGTACACTTGAACCCCTCTTGATACGAGGTTGTCTACTTTAGCTTGAGTTTGAAGCAATTCCTCCTCTCACTAAAGTGGGGGCTAAATTTAGTGTATAAAAATGTATCCCTTTACATTTTCACACTTATTTGGGCCTTCCCTACTAAAATTGGGCTTCTTTATGCCTTATTTGGTCCTATTTTGCATCAAAGCCTTATTTAATGCATCTTTTCAAGGATAGTCCCAACACATATCTAATGAAAAATCATAATTTAATGATTTTGGATTTTATGGCATAGATTTAGTGATATGGGACTCATATGCCACCATGGGCATATAGGTCCCACCTAATTTTTGGGGCCTAGATTTGAATTTAGCGTAAAACTTAACAATTCTTCAAATTTTTGTCCCAAGCCTAGCCTATTGGGACTCATACACCCCAACCTGCTTAGCTTGGACCTAATTTTGAATTCAATTCTTGGTGGGATTTTATTCTCCTAGATCTGATGTCGGCTTGTAGTGTTGTAATTTCAAGAAATTTGGTATAAACAAGTATAAATACAAGGTTATTTCACATATTTTCTCTTAGAAAATTGATGAGAGCATTCATATAGAAAGTTTATGATATCAAGAGCAATTCAAGAGTGATTATCAAGCACTTTGGAGCTATATTCAAGATTCAAGTATCATGTCAAAGTCATCATGCTTCATGTTTGTTTTTGAGCTAACATTTGTGATATAGGTTCTTATGATTCAAGCAAACATTCAAGTCAAGATCTACAACATACAATCAAGAGTCAAGATCCACTTTCATGTTAGCCATTACATACAAGATTGTAGCTTTTATTCAAGGGTTTGGTGAGTTGCAACATAACATATTTGTTCATTCATCATTCCTTCATTCTATTTCTATTCATTTCAAGGTTTGATTACTAAAATGGGGTTTGACCAAGGCAAACCCCTATCCACTAAAAAAAAAAAATTTCCCCTCTCTTTGATGTGTGATTTGTAGATCTAGGCTAAAGACCCATTGAAGAGCAAGTTTGGAGAAAGTTGTAAAGTTGTCAAAGTTGTCATTTACATTGCAAGATCACGAAAAGTCACCTATAGGTTACAATTCAGTGTTTTTGACTCAGAGATTTGACAAGAGAGAAGCTACAAGAGAACACTAGAGGATATCAGAGTTTTAGATCAACCCTTATGCTAAGAATAATCACCACTTGTGGCGTATGAGTCCCAATATACCAGATTTCAAGCATTTTCTCTAGATCTTGGTTTGGTAGTTCTAAATTCTAGAATCAACTTGAAACCCTAAATTGGGACTAAATCACCCCTATTGGTCTATGAGTTCCATTGTGCATTAAAAGTCATATTTTTTGGAGTACAGACCTTGTTCCGAGCTTCTTCAGTCTTCTAGGTGCCCCTCTATCCTTTCTTAGTTTATTATACTTATTTTTAGTTATATACCTTGAGTTGCATAGTTAGATTTACATATCATTGTATTTCCTTCTTTCCAAGCCTTTGCTTGGTGGTGAACCCCCTTTTTTTAATCTTTAATCGCACCCCTAGGACACCCTATTGTAGATCTCTTTCCCTCATTCCATCCTTATATTGAGATCTCTAGGGTTTCCTTGAATGAAACTTGAAGGAAATTGGTGGAGGAACCCTAATCCCCCTTTCGTTATATCTCCCAAAATATAGAATGATGATTTCCAAAATTTCACTATCAATGAGATACACAAAACCAAGAACACAATACCTCTAATCCTAATCACACCATCCCAAAAATACATGCTACCATGCCATTAGGAGGGACACCACAAAATACCACAATGATCAACACAACACCTCTATTTGGAACACAAGGTTCACAAGCTATGACATAACCCCTTAATAGCACATTTAATCCATTTGGTTCAACATCTAATGCTACGTGTGTATCATCATCCAACCCCTTTTCAATGGGTAAAAAAAATTCAAGCAACAAAATGTGAAAGGTTTACTTAGTGGACCCAAGCCACAAACAAGCACCATACCAAATACCAACTTGAACACCAACACATTGTCACAAGATCCTCCCACAAGCATTCCCTTAGAAAGAAACACACAAGGGTCTTTCCAACAATTTGGCAACCAAAATCCACATGGACAAGCAATCCCATTACAAATGCAATTCAACATGTGTTGACCTCAAATTAACCAAATATCCAAATATCCAAAACCAAATTCCAACTTTCACACCCCATATCTGAAATCAAATTCCAACCTTCACCCACAACATACATTTGGAATCAACACCAACTTGTACACCCAAAATATTGGATTGCAAACCTCAAACATGGACCCATATCATAATGTAGCTACCAACTCAGTGAATACATCATTGAACCAAGTCGTCGTCTTAACAAATCAAATAGTTGCACTACAAAAACAAGTGGACAACATGCAAATATGGACAAAGAAAACTTACTCAATGCAAGAGTTATGTCCATACCCCTTTGATAGAATCATATGCATGCCTCCCTTTCCTCACAATTATGTTATTCCAAATTTTCCCAAGTATAGAGGAAAGGGGAACCCCCTTAAACATGTAAGGGAGTTTCACACAACTTGCATAGACATCTCATCTGAACACACATATCTCATGAGGTTGTTCCCAAGGAGGCTCACAAGACAAGCACTTGAATGGTTTTCCCACTTACCTGTAGTCATAAAAACATGGGATGAACTAGTCAATAAATTTGTGATACACTTTTTTTATAACATCAAAAATGACATTACCATAACCACATTATGTCATACAAAACAAGAGGAAGGTGAGTCATTTATAGAATTCTTCCAAAGATGGAGGAGTTTGGCTAGTCTATGTCCTGTCAAGATTCTTGAGAAACAAAGGGTTGTCATGTTTGTTGAAAACTTGACCACATACCTAAAATATCAATTGCAAGCCCATTGTTGCACTACATTTTCTAACCTAGTGGAAAAAGTCACCACACTTGAGAAGGCACTCATTGAAAAAGGGGAACTTAAAACTTTCAACAAAAATCAAAATGCCTAAAATACCTCAAATGCCAAAAGTAAGTACTGGGCTCACAATAAGAATGTCATGAATGATAGAGTTGTTGACGCAAAGTCCATACACAAATCTAGTCCCACAATCATACTTAAAGGATGTAATGCATCAAACAACCCACCACACATCCTTGGGAAAACAAAAAACTCCATTCAGAATAACCAAGAACATAGACCTCAAAGGAAATTTCCAACAAGATGCAAATATACCCCTTTAGGGGAACCAATTGAATTCATCTTGAAAAATTTTTTTTAGTCTAAGGTCATAAAACTTCCCGAGGTAAAACATTACTATAATGTAGCTCCCGAGGTAAAACATTACTGTAATGTAGAAAATGTACCCTTGGACATTTTCATGTTCATGTGGGTCTTTCTTGTGGATTTTGGCCTAGTTTTGCCTAGATTTAATGTTGTAATGTGGTCAACACATTCACATTAGGTCTTGAACCCTTGTGAATCAATAAAAACTTTATGATGTCTTATAAAAGTGTTGTGAAGTGTTGTAACACACTTTCACACTTTTCTAGGACCTTTCTAATGTATTCCACCTAAATAACCTTTTTTTATCACTTACCAAGTCTTATTTCAAAGTGTTGTAAAGAGTTGTAACAAACTCTCACACTTTTCTAGGCTTGTCATCAATAATCACACCTTTCTTATGCTTTAATTGGCCCTATTTTGCAATTACATACCTTATTTAAGTATCTTTTTGAGAATAAACCCGATAAACATCATTAAATACATCTTAATCCTCGACACCCAGTAAAAATTCCTGAGTGGGACCAAGTCACCACTTGGGGCGACTTAGTCCCATTTGGCTTAAAAATCAAAATAAATTCAAAATTTTGGCGGGTTTTTATTCTCTAAGACCTAAGGTCGGCATGTGACATGGTATTTTTGGGAATTAGGGCATAATTGTGCATAAATACAAGTTTTTCCTCTCATTTTCATCTCTAGAGGCCTTGCACCTTCTTCTCTTCTCTCCTCTTCATTCATCATTATTCTCAAACAAGCTAGGGTTTTGGTATTCCAAGTCATCAAGAAGCATTCAAGGGAAAATTCTTCATCTATTGCTACAAAAATTCAAGATCTATCATCATGGAAAGTTTCTAATCCCTTTCATGTTCATGCTTCATTATCTTATTTCTTCATTTTGGTTTAATTACCTACAAGGGGTTTGACCAAGGCAAACCCCCATGCCCTAACAATCAACATTTCTCTTTCTTTGTTTGTGTGCTTGCAGATTTAGGTATCTTGAAGGCTTGGAGATCATTGAAGAAAGGGTTGCAAGCTTGTTGAAGACATCTCCTTGTTGGCTTGGGAAAAATATCCACTAAAAGTCATTTTTAGTGTTGAAAAGCAGAGTTTCAGATTTGGATACCTGAAGGAGCAAAAAGTGTAGATCGAGAGCTTCCATTTCTACTTTTAGATTTTCAGAGAAGTCAAAGTGGACTAAGTCACCATTAGTGGCGAATTAGTCCCACTGCACATGTTTTCCAAAGTTTTTGGTAGATTTGGATAGCCTTTTGGTTGAAACGAGCTTCAGTGAAGTTTTCCAAATCTGGGACTAGGTCACCCACCTTAGCGAAAGTGTCCCAATAGGTCAAAATTCTAGAATTAGCAACATTTATAGTCTCCATTCTAGTCTACAACATATTTCTAGGTGCACACCTTCCACTTCATAGTTTTTTGTTATGTTTCATATTCATTTCTAGGTCATTCTGTACATGTTTGCATATCACATTGCATTTTTCTTTCCAAGTTTACACTTGGTGGTGAACCCCTTTCTATCCATCTTCATCCCCAAGAACTCCCCCTTTGACAGATTTCAATCTCCTTTGCATTGAAGTCTCAAGGGTTTGTTCTTGAATGAATTGTGGATCTTTGTACCTTCCCCCTTTAGGTGCAAAACCCTATAGGTGCAAGAGGGTTACAAAATCTATGGTTCATTTTCATGAACCCAACTTTTGAATATCTTGTTTTTCTGCGTAGGAGTCCTTCATCCTAGATTTAGCTTGCATTAACTTTGCATTGGGAGTTTTCCTTAGTTAATTTGCATTCTAGGGTTTGAAATTTTTGCATTAATGAAAGTGCATATAAATTTCATTTTTGCATCACAAATAATTGAAAATCATATAGAATCTACATTTACATTTCCTCTTTTGGTCATCCAACATCAAAAGCATCAAAACCAACTGAAACTTTATGAAAATTTTGAAAAAACCTTAACTGGGACTCATTCGTCATTCTGGGCAACTTAGTCCCAGTCTAGATTTTTCACTGTCTATTACAGCATCCAAAACCTCATTTGTGTGCTTCCTAAGCCTCCTAGTACCATATACTATAAGTCTAGAAAGTTTTAGGAACATTTATTTTATGCATCTAGCTCAAAAACATCAATTTAGGGTAGTCATTCTTGAAATCCATCATTAGATCTGAAAATGCTCACATTTCTGAAATTTTGCATAACATGGGTAAAAGTACTTTTCACTTTTGCATACACAATATTTCTATTCATAAAAAATTTCATAAGCTTGATAAAAGTGCTTTTCATTATTGCATATACATTGTTTGCATTCTTAAAGATTTGCATATATTGGATAAAAATGTTTTGTATCTTTGGATATACATTGTTTATATTGTTGAAACATTGCATGAAATGGTTATAAGTGCTTTTCATTTTTGTTCAAACAATGATAGTATCTTACATATCTAGACATGCCAAGAAACATTTCCTATCCTCTCCCTATGAGAGTATTTTATTGAAAGAGGATACAACCTTGGACATTCCTAACGATCATATTTGTTCTTCTCCTAATATCTCTCCTCTTGGTGATGACGATATTTTGGTGTTAGAAGAACCAATCAATGAGAGTTTTGAGAATCCTAGTTGATTCTCTCCTCTTACATCTCTTAGTTGACACAAAATTAATGAACAAGACAATACAAACATAGGTAATCATGACAATTTAACATTTCTCCTCCTAGTATCTCTCATAATTGTGAAGAAGATACTTTACTATTAGAAAACACATTCAATGAAGGTCATGAGTCTCTTAGTTGTCTCCCTTCACCTAGAAAAACCCTTATGGAGCAAGACAATTCTACCATTGATCATTCCCCTATTTGTGATGAAGTCATTTTAGAAGAACCAATCTTTGATTGTCAAGAGCAGTTGGTTTGTAGTTCTCCTAAAACCATTCCTCCTAGGGAGGATATCATGATACACAACAAGGATAACAATGAAAATAATAATATTTTATCCTTAGACAAAGATGAAGAGACAAAATTAGCCTCTCACTTGCTCAGGGATGTGAATATTATTCAATCTCAACTTATCCTTTACCCACCATCAAACAAACCTTCAACTCAAATCAAACTCAAACTCATCCTCTACCCCACTAATAATAATATTTTGCAGCAACCAAGTTATAATATCATTTCTCATACATACCACACTAGAAACAATCCGTAACTGCAACAATCAACCTTGACACCTTTACCTTTTCCTAATCCCATCTTGCCTCGTGATCCTCGATTAAATTCACACGTTAAGGAGTATGATCTTGTTGAGAAACTAAAAAATACTCCTGCTAAGATATCATTATGGGACCTTATTCAAGCCTCCCGTCACTACCATAACATGATGCAAAATTCCTCACAAAAATTTCATATCCCTTCTAATGTGAAACTAAATGACATAGCAGCTATAATTCAAGGAATCAATGCTAATATTGTTTTTTACCAAAGTGAGCTCCCTCCTTTGAAGGTGCAAAAACAAAAAGAAGCTTTCCTAATCATATCTCAATACAAATGAAAATGGATCAAGATAACTCTTGTAGATACTGACTTTGTTGTTATTGTGTTTAGTGTGAACCTTCTAGATAGGCTTGGCATTGATAGATCAAACATTCAACCTAATCCTTTATCTATCAAGGGATTTGACAATGTCGAAAATAAATTGCCTGGTGTGATCACTTTTCCTATTACAGTTGAAATGGTCACATTAGAAACACAAATCCATGTTATGCCTCATGCACTCTCATGTAATATTCTCTTAGGTAGACCATGGATTCATGCAATGAATGGGGTGCATTCTACTCTTCATCATAAAATGAAATACATCTACAACAACCAAGTGTACACACTTGACGCTAGTACTGAGCCTTACAGTGTCTTACAATTCGAGAAAAACAAAGACAATCACTTGAACACATTCACACCAACCACACAAGTAGAAACCATGCAAGAAAAAAAAATCTACATGTCCTAAACCCTTCACAATGATATCCATCGATGATTTGGGATCGTTGAATTTTGAACCAACATTCACGGGAGAATACAAGCTCATAAACAAATACTTTGAAAAGGGAACAACAGTCTTGTCCACACAACATTCAGTAGACCCTTTGAAAGCATCCACCTTAACCACTTTAGATGAAACTACAACTTCTACAAACAACTTCAACAACCTCAATCACGAACAATCACCCGATCCAAAAGCGATGAAAAAGTTTTATGGAAAAGGTTATGAACTTATGAAACAACTTGATTTCAATGGAAAAGGATGTGGTGCTACTGAACAAGGTATCTGCAACCCTATAGAGCCTAACACACAAACAATGGCTCATGGTCTTGGTTATTTTCCTTTGATAGAAATCACCAAGCCTTCACTCAACGTCAACACCATCACCTATGATTCCTCTAAACCAACCTTAACACTAGTGCATCCTGAACTGATAGACACTAGTGGTCCCAAATGTGATCCTTTGCAAAAAATGAAACAAACAAAGAAATCTTCGCTTAACGTCAATGTCATCTTGTAACACACTAATGATTTGAATTTTACACACTCCTCTAAAGGAGCGTACAAAATCTCACAATCTATAGAGCCTTGCGTAGGTATGACATCCTGTACTAAGCAAGACACATCTTTGTGACAAAATAAAGGGACACCTTCTACCATTTATCAAGAGCGTATTTTGTTGCGAATCCTCCAAGATCACTTGATATCACTCCCTCCAAAAACTCGAAATAAATTCTCTTACAAGAATTCATTTTGTGCATATCACAATCCATGGTCATTCTACTAATGAATGTAAGGATTTGAGTAGCAAAATCCAACATCTTAAGGATCTTGGTGCTCTCCCTTATGTGGGGGCACCCAATTCCTCTAATCGATACTGATTTTCACTCTACCATTCATCTTATCAGTCATTTTGGCTCATCCTTATCTTGCACTAAGTGGAGGCAAGAGGTTAGGTAACATTGTCCTAATATGTCCCTTGTCGTTGCCTCTTTTGTCTAGTCATTAACCTTTCATGAACATATAAGAGAAATCTTGGGACGTGGATGACATGCCTTAAGTTGCCTCGCATGTGACATACTATCTTTTTCATGACATTGCTTCATTTGGAAACATATGACTTGGCATAGGGATTTCTGAATAAGCTCTCATATCTTCATCTAATTTTAATAAATTACTCATAGTAATGGTGTTAGCAATCAATTTAAAGTGGGGGCATACACCGACACTCACATTTCATTGTGAGATTTTCTTTTTCTTGCGATTCCCTCTCTTGGAAACATTAGATACAATGTTGCTTAGGATGATACATTGCACTTGTACTCTCTTGGAAACATTAAGCATGTTGTTCCTTAATATGAGACCTTGCATGAACAAAGCAAAATCCCCTTTAACAAAATCTTTACATGACATTCAAAAACATTTTCTTTTGTGGCACCTTATTAAAGATATCATGAGGTATAAATTTGGTATGTTCAAGCAAGAAGCCCAATGGATAGCCAAGAGTTCCGTCACCTCAGAGTGAGTGTGCATTTTTGGACAAACAACCTAGATCTAATCCACAACGTGTTGGACAAATGGTCGAAGCTTGATCCACCTTTTTACTTTTGCATATTCTTGTTCTTCCTTTAGGTCTTGTCATTGCATGATCATGTATCTTGTTTTGCTGTAAATCATTCACCCTTGTGCGTGTCCTCTTGCACTTATGTTGGTTTGACTTAGGATCTTGGATCCTGGGGGCTTGTGCTACCTCCTTTGATCTTTGTCATCATTTGCCATCCTTATTGGTAATATTGGACCCCTCTTTTGAATGTCTACTTTAGTGTGAGTTTGAAGCAAGTTCATCCTCTCACTAAAGTGGGGGCAAAATGTAATGTAGAAAAATGTATCCCTTGGACATTTTTATGTTCATTTGGGTCTTTCTTGTGGATTTTTGCCTAGTTTTTCCTAGATTTAATGTTGTTATGTGGTCAACACATTCACATTAGGTCTTGAACCCTTGTGAATCAATAAAAACTTTATGATGTCTTGTAAAAGTGTTGTGAAGTGTTGTAACACACTTTCACACTTTGCTAGGGCCTTTTTAATGTATTCCACGTAAATAACCTCTTTTTATCACTTACTAAGTCTTATTTCAAAGTGTTGTAAGGATTTGTAACAAAATCTCACACTTTTCTAGGCTTTTCATAAATAATTACACCTTTCTTATGCTTTAATTGGCCCTATTTTGCACTTACAGACCTTATTTAAGTGTCTTTTTGAGAATAAATCTGATAAACACCATTAAATACATCTTAATCCCCAAAACCCAGTAAAAATGCTTGAGTGGGACCAAGTCGTCACTTGGGGCGACTTAGTCCCATTTTGCTTAAAAATCAAAATAAATTCAAAATTCTGGCGGGTTTTTATTCTCTAAGACCTAAGGTCTGCATGTGATGTATTTTCGGGAATTAGGGCATAATTGTGTATAAATACAAGTTTTTCCTCTCATTTTTCATCTCTAGAGGCCTTGGACCTTCTTCTCTTCTCTCCTCTTCATTCATCATTCTTCTGAAACAAGCTAGGGTTTTGGTATTCTAAGTCATCAAGAAGCATTCTAAGGGCAGATTCTTCATCTATCGTTGTAAAAATTCAAGATCTATCATCATGGAAAGTTTCTAATCCCTTTCATGTTCATGCTTCATTATATTATTTCTTCATTTTTGGTTTATTTACTTACAAGGGGTTTGACCAAAGCAAACCCCCATGCCTTAACAATCAACATTTCTCTTTCTCTCTTTGTGTGTTTATAGATTTAGGTATCTTGAAGACTTTGATATCATTGTAGAAAGGGTTTCAAGCTTGTTGAAGACATCTCCTTGTTGGCTTGGGAAAAATATCCACTAAAAGTCATTTTCAGTGTCGAAAAGTAGAGTTTCAGATCTGGATACCTAAAGGAGAAAAAAGTGCAAACTAAGAGCTTCTATTTCCACTTTTGGATTTTTGAGAGAAGTCAAAGTGGACTAAGTTGCCATTAGTGGTGAATTATTCCCACTGCACATGTTTTTTAGAGTTTTTGATAGATTTGGATACCCTTTTGGCTGAAGTGGGCTTCGGTGAAGTTTTCCAGATCTGGGACTAGGTCGCCCAGCTTGGTAGAAGTATCCTAGTAGGTCAAAATCCTAGAATCAACAACATTTCAAGTCTCCATTCTAGTCTACAACACATTTCCAAGTGCACACCTTCCACTTGATAGTTTTCTATTTTGTTTCATAGTCATTTCTAGGTCATTTTGTACATGTTTTCATATCACATTGCATTTGTCTTTCCAACTTTACACTTGGTGGTGAACCCATTTCTATCCATCTTCATCCCCAAAAAATCTCCCTTTGATAGATTTTAATCTCCTTTACATTGGAATCTCTAGGGTTTGTTCTTGAATTAATTGTAGATCTTTGTCCCTTCCCCCTTTAGGTGAAAAACCCTAGAGGTGCAAGAGGGTTACAAAAATCTATGGTTCAATTACAATCCATGGTAATTTAAATCTTCATGATGGGATGACAATGCCTTTTGTGATTATCATCGTATCAAAGGACAACAAACTTTATCATGTCGACAACTCAAGAACATAATTCAGGACCTAATCGAAAATAGTGCCATAGAAGTAAATAACCAATAATTGACCTCCAATAGTGACCATACAAATTTTAAGAATCCTTTGCATGACCATGGGACAAGGAAGGCCTCTAGTTCGAGTGCAAAGATTGATAACCAAGCTAATTTCACTTGTGTTGCCTATGACTTTACTATACATCATATTCGAGCCTCAGATGACCATGTCAATACCATCACCATCAAGAAGCAACTAGAATGTGCAGTAACCACATGATGAACCAAGGTGACCATACAGGGTGCTCCCTGTAAATAATAGTAAAAGACCCAATATAACATCTTAGACCACTTGGGGAAGACACCTGCTCAAATATATATCCTTGAGTTCCTTCGTATTTCCCTCAAGCACAAAGCTATTCTAGACAAAGCATTGCAAGACACCTTCATACCTATTGACCTTGATGTTGATTGATTCAAGGCAATGGTGGGATACCTAGCCAACACCGTCCACCACCTTTTCTAACCAAGACTATTCATCTCAAAAGTCCAATCATAATGACCCCTTGCACTTAGAAGTCTATGTTAATAAACATAAAATCAGATGAGTCCTGGTAGATAGTAGAGCAAGATTAAATATTTGCACTTTAAAATTGGTTACGACATTATGCTTCTATGAAGCTTATGTGGATGCAACAAATAGTATTATAATAAAGGCATAAAATGATGAAGAGCACTCTTCCAAGGGTGTCATATCATTACCAATCAAAGTTGGGCTTGTCATATTAGATACCACATTCCAAGTATTGGACCTGGATCTCCCTTATAATCTCCTCCTTGGCTGATCGTGGATTCATGCCATGAAGGCCATTCCATCCACCTACCACCAATTCTCAAAGTTCCCCTACAACAACACTGAGATTACAATAGTTGGCAATCCTAACCCTTTTCAATATTTCAGCAACCTAAGAGGAACACTCGAATAAAAAGTGCCAATAAATTTGGAAGCTTCATCATCCACTTCATCCCATTATATCGATCCCTCCATATTAAAAAAAGCATCCACTTCCAAAATTCCATCTTTTGATCCTAAGATCTAGGTCTAAGATAAGGGGTGTGGAGAGTATCATATGAAGACATCCTATTGTGTCTGTCAATTACCCATATTTCCAAATTCCTATAGTAAACCGTTAGTAGTCAAGAAGGAACCCAAAGTCACTATTCAAGAATCTCCTACCAAAACCTTCATGAAGTGGGGAGAATTAAGTAAAGAGGAAATCAATGAGGAATATGTCACCAAATGGTTATACAAGGAAGAAGCAGACATTGAACCCAAGAAAATCCCAACTGAATAGTATGGAAAAGGATTTGAAATCATGAAGCACAAAAGTTATGATGTGGACACAACAAACTTGGGTTAAACAAAAATGGGATGATAGATCCTTTGCTACCATCCAAGCGACCAAAGAACTTAGGGCTAGGTTTCAAACCAATAAAGATAGGCACTCCTAGTTCTAAGGTAATTTTGAGTGAGGAAGTGAGTGATTCAAAAGATATTGAGACATTTGAAACATCCAAAGACTACCATACCAAGATCAAATCCAATGAATGGGAGTGGGACTCTTGCACATCCAGTGACTATGACCTAGTCAAGACATTCAAGGAACTTGACCTATCTGACCCCTCGAACAATGGAAACACTTGGATTGATTCCTTTTGGGATCCTGACAACACTTTTGTTTTCACCCTATCTGCCCATTCATTAAACATTGACAATACCGATGATGGCATGCCCTTAGTGTACTCACAATTGATAGACTAGGACCAATAAGGACCACCAACCTTAGATGTATTTGAAAATTATAAAGCAATCATTGAGTTTATGGGATTACATGAAGGAATTCCCTATAGAGATCATAAAGTTGGTTTTACCATAGATCTTGATAACACAACCTACTTTGGGGATTCTATCCACCCCTGCAGTTGCAAAAGTGAAAATGATAAAATGAAAAAGGAAAGGTCTATAGGTGAAAACTAAAAGGTGTCTCTAGACCACAAAAAAGTAAAAAAGAAAGGATGTATCCAAGGGTGAAAACCTCTATGAGGTGCCCAAGGATGAAATATTGGACTTACTTCCCATAAACCAAGAGAAATCACCCATGCTAGTAGAAAAGTCTATGGAAGTCAACACATGAATAGATGAAAATCCTAAGGTTGTCCACTTTGCAACATCATTGATAGAAGCCTAACAACTAGAGTTTCACGCCTTTTTCATAGAGAGACAAATCAAATTCACTTGGTCTTATGTCGATATGCCTGATTTGGACCCAAAGTTGGTTTTACATCACTTGCCATTATTTCTTGATGCTAAACCAATCAAGCAAAAGCTCAGGAAAATGCATCTATAAATTTCCCTATTGGTCAAGGCTGAGTTAAAGAATTTATTAGATGTTGTCTTCATTTGACCTATTGATTATACATACTAGATTCTAATCTAGTACCAGTGATAAAGCCGACAAGAGGAATCCACATATGTACTGATTTCTGAGACTTAAACAAGGCATGTCCAAAAGATGACTTCCCCTTACCAAATATTAACATCATAGTGGACTTAACGATAGGATACACGATGCTATCCCTCATGGATGGTTTCTCAGGATATGATAAAATCAAGATAGCCCCTAAAGATCAGCACAAGATAGCCTTCACATGTCCTTGGGGAACATATTATTGGAACGCCATGCCTTTGGCATTGAAAAATGTTGGAGCCACATATCAATGTTCTATGGCCACAATCTTTCATGACCTCATGCACACTCTCATGGAAGACTATGTGGATGACCTATTAGCCAAGTCATTAACAAGAGGTGATCATTTGTGAGTGTTGGACAAGATTTTCAAGAGGCTAGAAAAATATAAAGTATGGTTTAATTCAAAGAAATGTGTATTTGGGGTAACGTTAGGAAAGCTCCTAGCATTGAAGTCAACCTTGCCAAAGTAAAAGCTATCATAGATATGCCACTGCCAACCAACATAAGTCAATTGTGAACACTCTAAGACAAATTACAGTGCATCTGAAGATTTATCACATAATTAGCAAACAAATGTCAACCATTCTAGCACTTGCTAAGAAAAGGAGTACTATTCATATGGACAGACAAATTTCAAGAAGCTTTTCAATAGATAAAAGATTACCTATTAACACCACCAGTCCTAATACTGCCTATTGACGGAACACATCTTATACTCTACATATTAGTAACTACATCAGTGTTAGGGGTATTACTCGCACAAAACGATGATGAAGGAAAAGAAAGAGCAATTTACTATATCAGTCGTACACCTTTGGGATATGAAATCAACTATAGTCCTATCAAATGTGCCTAACTTGTGGTGGTTTTTGCCTCTCAAAGACTAAGGCACTACATTTTGAACCATCAAATGAAGCTCATTGCCAATATAGATCCCTTAAAATATCTTCTCAACAAAGTAGCTTTGACAAGTTGGTTAGCCAAATGGGTGGTGATAATAAGTGAATATGACATCCAGTATGTTGAATGGAAAGCAATAAAAGGAAAATTTATAGCTGAACAACTCATAGATGCACCCACAAAAGTAGATCATCCATTGGTTTCATATTTTCCAGATGATTATATATTCACATTGGAAACTTCAGCCACATGGAAGTTATATTTTGACGAATCTCACACTATTCATGGATCAGGAGGAAGCATATTGTTTGTTACACCCCAAGGACATTCCATACCTAATTCATTCATAATTTCTTTCCCTTGTACCAACAACATAACATAATACTAGGATTTACTCACAATACTTCACATGGCTATCAAATGGAAGATCAAAATCCTTTAGGTATATGGTGACTCACAACTAGTAATTCGACACTTGTTAATGATGACTATAACACAAAGGATGGAAATATCACTCCTTATAAATGAATGGTTGATAGTTTTAAGTAGTAATTTGATGACATAATCTTTTGGTAGGTCCCTCAAATCCAAAAGTAGACAATTCCATGCCAATAATTGGTTCTCTCTTGGATATTCCAAATAATGTGGCACAAAGCAAGTTCTTGGTAGAACAACTACTGATCCCTGCCTTCAATATTCTCAAGTCTAAGATGGTGTGTGAACTTGTTGGTCCTAGCTCCCCTTGGTAAAAATATGTTTATGACTATCTACATGACCAAGTTATTCCCCTTGACCTATCCGCCAATCAAAAAATGTTAAATATTTAATATACTGAGAGGGGGGGGGTGAATTAGTATATTTTAAAACTTATTGAACAAATAAAATCCAATCAATCCAAAGCATATGATAATTATGATAAGAAGAATCATCAACAAAACATGAAGCACAAAACAAAAGAGATGCCAAAATTTTTATGTGGAAAACCCAGAATGGGAAAAACCATGGTGAGGATTAACTCACAATATAGTATAACCAATTATAAGATATTACAAAAAGGGTGGCTCACTACTAGGACTCACTGTCAAAAATGGGAGGCTCACTGCCTACAAAAATGAAGTAAAAAAAGGCTAACCTCCAGAATTGAACTTATGAAAGTACACCTTAAGTGCAGATTTAGTTCCTTTTTAGTTCAAGAAAATTCATATGCCAATAGATCACACTTTTCCCTTTTCGCTTCCACATATAGTCTGCTAGTATTCGCTCAACAACACACACTCATCTACAACTCTACAAAAACATCTTGTATATATATTTGATTGTCCAAAGATAATAATCAAGTCGGCTTGACAAATATTCTCAACAATAATTCAAATGTGTGGCACACTACAACTTGTCAGCATGGATTACACAAACAAAATTTAATCCATTACATCTTTATCCGCTTGATAGGTTGGCCAAGAATAGACTTAATAGCCGAAATTGTAATCAACAGAATGATACCGGTGATAACCACGAGAAATAGTACGCACAAGTTCCTGTCCATTTATGCATTTATCAATCATAGACCATTTCCCAAAAATGAAGTAGTAGCTATTTACTAGAGAGGATTCCAGAGCAAAATACCGAAGGCTGATCTTGTATTACCGGTTCAGAGGACCAAATTTATGTGACTTAGAGTCTTGCAGTTTTAACTCATATATCATGGTGACATCAATGACAAAAAAAATGTTAGTAGGGGATATGATCTTCTTCATTCTTCCAACAATATCCCCCTTTGTCATTGATGGAAACATGTGCCAAAAATAATTTGTATACATCCAAAAAGAATTTGCATACATCCTATGTATATAATATACTCTATTTCTCTTTCCTCTTCCCCCCCTTTGACATCAAGGACAAAGGTCCAACAAAAACATGAAAGATATGTACACAGGGTCCAGAATGTACAAACACATAGAATCAAAATTCTGAACTTCCCCTGAGGAGTTATCTTAAGCAATGTAAAAAAATGAAATTTTTTACTCGGAGGCGGGAGCACTTTGCAATTCTTGAAGAATGCCTTGCCAGGCCACTTTTCCATTCTCCCAAATTTTCTTTGTAGATATCATAATTTTGTTCAAAGATTCTAAAGCAATAAAATTTTCTTCAGCTTCATCCAGAGTGTCCGGAGTCAGATTGATCTTATCCAAGTTTTTAGCATTAGCTAAAGCATTGGCTACCAAAGCATACTCCATTCTTACGTTATCACCAAGCAAGCCAAATTTTCTGATTATCTCTTGCTTCTACTTTTGTAACATAAAGAACTTTTCTCTGTGCGTAGAAATAGAATTCCAAGTTGATCTATCTTTGTCCATAGATACATTATAGGTGCTGGAGACAGCGGTCAACTGGGACTCAATGGAGTCTATGAGATCTTTTATGCTTTGAGTGGCATCAGGCCACCTTATACAATATACAAACACAAAATTAGCTTCAGATTCACAAGCCTTCATAGCTTCAAGGCTCTTCTCTACATTGGTATGTGCCAAGGCACATTTGTCATGAAGAATTAACAACCTTTTCTCATTCAGTTTCTCTTCCGCATCCTGTTTTGTTTTCTCAATAAGACCTGTGGCATGCTCCTTGAAGGAGTCCAATAGAATCTTCAAGTTCTTAATCGGAGAGAGATATGTATCTATAGATGTATCTAGTGTAACATTCTGCAGGGCGTTAATGGCATCTTCAATGAGCTTAGTCCCCTTCTGATACATTTCTAAGATTTCTCTCCTACTAGATGCATGAAATACATCACCTAATACTAATTTATGTACCAGAGAAATCATGTTCATATCTGCATAACCCTGATTCATTGGAAGTTGTAGGAGTTATGGAGGAATTACCGATTGGAATCTAATCTTCTTAGAGAATAGTCCCTTTAAGACATCATCACTGGAGGAAGATTCTCTAGTGGACTTTTGTGATTCTGCAACCTATTGGGATACTTCTTCATTCTTTCCAGTATTGTCATCCAATTCCTTATTTCTATTTTCTTCTTCTTCCTTTGCTTTTTCTTCCAACTCCTTTTCTTCTTCTACCTTTTCTTCTTCAATTTTCTATTCTTCTTTTTCTTCTTCCTTATTCTCTTCTTCTCTCTTATCTTCTTCTCCCTCATCTCTATCTTTTTCTTTGGGATGTACTGGAGGGGTAACAACATGAACTTCTGCTTCAACATTTTCTTCAACATTTTTTTCATCTTTTGGATTCTTATTAGTAGCATTGATCTCTGGTAGAACATCTACACTACTTGTTTTTGGAGGGATATTGGTGTCATTCACTTCCAGAGGTATATTATCATCAATAGTAGTGGAAGGAGGTTCTTCAACAACTTCTGTAAAAGTTTCTTTTCTAGGTTCAAATGCCGAACCAGATGCACCAATCATGCCATAACTTTCCATAGTATCCTTGATAGTACTTATTGTTTCCTTATTCCTTTGATTTCTTTCTTGTCTTTTGTCATCAGAGTATTAACTCTTATTTTCTCCCTAAACATTTTAGCACAAATCTTCTTCAAAGATTCTAAATTATCTACAGATAGAGAGGATGCAATTTCTTTATATGCTTTGTTTCTTATTTTCTCTTCTAGCTCAACTACCTCTACTCTTCTTTTCATCAGTATTTCCAACAAATTTTTAGGAACATCACACCTAATGTTTTCCCATTTAGCTTCCAAGATAATGACATATTTGATGATGGCCAGAATTATTGTTTCTTTATCCTCTTCTCCTACTAGATTATACACTTCCGTTGTGGACTTCACCATATTATCTTGATTTTCCATGTTATTTACCAAAACATCTAGTTTGAGAGGGGAACTAGGTCTTACCAGAGAGGCATTTTGTTCTTCCTGGTCCAATGGAACTTCTTTTGTAACTTTGGCCTTCTTTGCATCATTAACATCTTGTTCATCAGCATCGTCTGAAGATGACACATAGTGAAATTTCCTTGAGCCAACACTGGTATCTTGTGATGCACCTTCACCAAAGGAAGCACTCGCCCTTCTCTTTCTTGTCAATTTTGTAGCTGGATCTTCTTCCTCTTCCTCCTGATCATTAGTAACACTCATATTATTCTCCCAAGTAGAATTTTATTTTCTTTGTTTGATAGGGGCTACCGAAGGAACACCTTTTCTTTTTCCCAATCTAGGAGTAGGTCCGGAAGGGGCTGAGTCTTTTCCTTTATCAACAGTGCTGGGTACAGTCTTCATTATAGTTGATCCATAAGTTGGTATGGAAGGAGGGGTCCTATTGGATATCCTTACACTTGGTAATTCTTCAAAATTTTATCCTTTAATGACTCTTCCCAGAGCTATTTCTTCAGATGTGAAACCAGAATTCTTGAGCATTTCTGTTACATTTTTCTTCCTTGTAGCTTTGTTGAGTTCCAAATGGACTTCCAAGGATTTCTCTGCATAAGTTCCAATCTGTGGTTCATTTGGATATTTTGGAATCTTTAATAAGAGTTCACATAACCTTCAACAACATCTTCTAAGACCTCATAATCTAGAGGTTGAATCTAGATGGTCTGGGGTTCAACCACTTCTATCATACACTCATCAGAAGATACATGAAATATGATCTCATTTTTATATTTCTCAACAATTTTCCTTGAAATTTTGTCTCTCTCATTCATATTTTTCTTAAACATAGAAAAGAATGCCGTCAAGGAATTTGCTACATTGTTCACATCACCCAAACTACACATGTGATAAAAAATCTGATGTGCCACCGGTCGAGATGGATCCCAATACACTATTCCAAATTTTCCCAGAAGCATTTTAAGAAAATAGAATAACAGGCACATAATTAGAGAACCAAACTTAAACGGGTACTTCTTCTTTTTTGACATTCTCAGATTATCAAGCAGCTATTGTTAGAGGAGCTCACATATGTCATAATTTGTACCATTTATAGTCATATCACAACTAGTATAAATAGCTATGGCTGACACAAAATTCTCTCTATTGGTGAAGTAGATTTTGTGACCGATCATTATGGATGCATACTTCATGACTGGATTAGTGATAGGTTTTGTCGCAAGATCTCTCTTGTCATAGGTTGCACAGGTGAGATTCGTTACCATTTCATTTTTCACTACTTTAAGCACATATAATGGTCTAGTGTCATAGAGTCCGGTGATGGCTTTGATTGCTTCCTTGGTTATCAAATGCGGTTCATGAGTCCATAAGAACTAATCATGCATTTTGCTGAGAACTGAATTTAAATACTGATCATCTACTATAGAAAATTTGGAAAGTTATTCCAATAGTCCAAATTCTTCGCCACAAGATTCGAGTATTCAAGATTTACCAAGAAATCATCTCCCGTGAGTTCATTTATCCACATATCAATCAATTTGACATGGTTGAATTCCCCTATCTTAATCCTAATGTACACCCTTGTATCCTCAATCGACATGACGCCATGAGGAATCGAAGAGAAAGCACCCATAGGGTTATCCTCCAAAACTTTCATCAAGTATTTCCTATAGGAGGGCCTAGGTCTTTTTGTTGTTTATACGACTACATGAGTTGCCATTTTCTATATACTGAGCTTTTAAAGGATTCAATAAAGGAATTTTCACAAGCTCACAACAACACAAAATCAAAAAATACCTTTTTCTTCACAAATAGCTGAAACTAGAGTTTGCACCAGTCGCACCTCAATTCACTCTAAATCACTCCAAGTAGATCTTTGCCTCGTTGGAATGCATAAATGATTGGAATTCATTTATGATTTTTCTTTATAGATTAATGTGATGCCCTAATTTGCATTTAATGCTCTTGAAATTCAAAAAGCTATCAAATTTCCTTAATTGCACTGAAAAACCCTAATATGCTCCACAAACGAGCATATAAGCCTTTTTCTTCCAGTTTATTTTTCAAAACCTCTGCACACTTATTTCATACGACCTTTCTCTGTGCCAAGGGCTGTCATGATCGAAATCAGGGGGTTCAAGAAATTTTCTGCTAAAGCTCCCCCTAAGACCATGCTAGGTCTAGTTCTCAGAGGAATCATCTGCACCGGATGAGGGTATAGATGCATCAGTAGTCCCTAACTCTTCTTTATTTTTCCAAATCTTACTCATTTCCTTATTAACTTCTTTGTCAACCTTCTTCAAAGGTTTATTCTTCTTTACCAGGGAAAATTGTTTTCCCTTTTTACTTATGTATACCTTTGAAATATGTCCTGGTTTGTTGCAATTATAAGAGACAACATTTCTTTGATTTGATTGAATTCCATTAAACCCTGTTCTGCACTAATTCACTTTATGTCCATATTTGTTGCATGTATAGCAATAGGCAGAAAAGGATTGATTCATCCTTCCTCCATTAAAACAGTTCATCATATGAATTCTGCATTCACTAGATCTATGTCCAAACTTATTACAGGAATAGCATTGTCCAAGGAAAGAAGAGGAAAAATGATTCATCCTGCTTTTGCATTCAATTTCCTTATGCCCAAACTTGTTGCAAGAAAAACCAGTCCCATTGAAAGATGGGTACCTTTGTGCATTTGGCTATTTGACAGGTGGTTTTCTTCATAGATTCCTTTTCTACTTCCCTTTATCTTGAGTCTTTTGATCATTTACTACTTTAGAGCTTTCACCTATTTCTAATCCCAATCCTCCTTTGTCTTTAGAAGGTTTCTATCCTGGAATCAATTCATCAAGCTTGGTGGAGCTTCTCTTGAAACTGTCCTCATAGACTTTTTCCTTTTCCAGTTATGTTCTTAGATTCACTACTTCTTGTTCAAGCTTGGAACATTCATTAGACTTGTTCTTTATTTCTATATTCAAGCACTCTTCAGTCCTCTTCTTTCCTTCCACCTACAACTTTAGTCCGGTAATATCTTCATTTACTTTTTTCAATTGGTCACTGACTTCTCGATGTCTCTCTTTGAATTTCCTTAATTGTTCCTTCAATTTTTGGACACATTCATTTGCTTCATCAAGATTCTCTTTCAAATCTTTATTCTCATTTTCAGCTTTGTCAAGATCATCAAGGGCAGTTCAGAGTTATGCATTTTCCTCCATTTGGTTAATCTCCAAGATTTCCCTCAAGCTGTTAGACTTCTCCAAAGGCACCAAGCTCTGATACCAATTATTAAATATACAATATACTGATAAGGGGGGGTGAATCAATATATTCTTAAACTTATTGAACAAATACCATCTAATCAATCCAAAGCATATGATAATTATGATAAGAAGAATCATCAACAGAACATGAAGCACAAAACATAAGAGACCAGAATTTTTATGTGGAAAACCCAGAATGGGAAAAACCATGGTGAGGATTAACTCACAATATATTATAACCGGTTATAAGATATTACAAAAAGGGTGGCTCACTGCTAGGATTCACTGCCCAAAATGGGAGGCTCACTGCCTACATAAATGAAGTAACAAAATGGTTAACCGCTAGAATTAAACTGATGAAAGTACACCTCAAGTGCAAATTTAGTTCATTTGTAGTTCAAGAAAATTCACATGCCAAGAGACGACACTTCATCCTTTTCACTTCCACATATAGTCTACTAGTATTTGGTCAACAACACACACTCATCTCCAACTCTACAAAAACATCTTGTATATATATCTGATTGTCCAAAGATAACAATCAGGTCGGCTTGACAAATATTATCAACAATAATTCAAATGTGTGGCATGCTACATCTTGTCGGCATGGATTACACAAACAAAATTTAATCCATTACATCTTTATCCACTTGATAGGTCAGCCAACAATAGACTTAATAGCCAAAATTGTAATCAATAGAATGATACCGGTGATAACTACGAGCAACTATATGCACAAGTTCCTATCCATGTAAGCATTTATCAGTCACATACCATTTCCCAAAATTGAAGTAGTAGCTATTTACCGGAGAGGATTCCAGAGCAAAATACTGGAGGCTGATCCTATATAACTGATTCAGAGTACCAAATTAATGTGACTTAGAGTCTTGCAGTTTTAACTCATATATCATGGTGACATAAATGACAACAAAATTGTTAGCTGAGGATATGATCTTCTTCATTATTCCAACACAAAAGAATTGCATTCAAAAAACCTCTATATATGCCATCATCGATGACTCTTTATTGTGAAAGCCTAGACAACACCCTCCAATGATGTCTTGATACTGATCAAGCATGTTGATGGGTGTTTTTGTACACTTTCTCAACACAGGCAATGCATAAGTGCATTACCTCTCTTGAAAGGAAATATCCAAGAAGTTGCTGAAAATCACCCGAAGGTCTCTCAGGTGTGTTGAACTATGACATTTTGACAACTTCATTCACCCTTCATGATTACTAGTCTCCCAAAAAGGTTCATAATACACACATAAAAATCCTCACATAGCATTTTTTACCAAAATCCAATTTAATTTTGCCATAAAGCCCCATAAAATTCATCTTGCATTAAATCTTCAACATATGAAAATATCGACATAAGTTGATGTAGGTCTCATCGATGATAATATAAATATCCTCAATATATCGGCAAGACATCATAATGGTCATACCGATAAATTTATACACCAAGAGAATGCGGGTTTTTATTTCTTATCGGCAAGACAAAAGGTATCGACATGATGTTGTAAGGTCATATCGAGCTAAGTTACCTTTTGCCGATTGGAGTAAACTAAAGTCTATCAGAGAGACTATGGTCATCGCAAAGAGATTTCAAAGCACTGCCCGAAGCGTTATTGGTCTTGCCGATAAAGCAAAGGGAGGATTCACTCGGTGAGACAAATGATGCCGGGTAGAGTTCAGAAAGTCTTACCGACCCCTTGGGTTACACTAATAGAACTGAGCATGCAGAGATAAAAGGTGTCGAGAAGCCGATGCGCATGGTTTCGCCGAAGAAAAAACGTATCGGTGAGATATGTCTCAGCGGGGATATCTAAGAGACATTACGGCGAGTATCATTTTGTCGGCAGGACAAATGCTTGGTCTCGACGACATAAGTCAATAAAGTGAACATCTCGGTGAGATGAAGAGCTTTCGGAGTAAGGTGAAGAACCATTGGCCCGATTCATTAAGTCTGAGTGATAATTACTTTGGTGAAGGTCATGGTGATATAAAAAGCAAAAGGAAAGAAAGTATCGGGGAGACTTATGATGTCGGGGGAACTGCAGGACATCTTAGCGGATGGGTGAACGTTGAACAGGCGAATCAACCAAAGATTTGAAATGTCTTGCCGATATGATCTCTGATGTGACAACAAGAATTTAAAAAAAATTGCAGCATTCATGTATCAGTAAAGACATTAATGGTGCCACGAAGCATAAAAGATTTTACATATTAGGGTATGCTCAATTAAAATCATTGTTTCACAGAATTGACAACAATGGAGAGCAAGGGAACCAGCGAAAAAATTAGGGCATTCATCTATCTTGGATTTACAGGAAAAATATAGTGAGTTTCGCATCTTCTCAGCATTTGTGAATTTTGAATATGGAAGGCACTAGCTCAGGCAAAATAAAAGGGAGAAAACCTGGGGAGGGTAATCAATCAAAAGCAAAGCAAAAGACTGAATTGCAACCAGAGGGCACTGAAAGAAAGTTGAATTAGGACCTCATAGACTAGTTACCTAGTTTTGGGCCAAAAGCTAGGTGTTCTGTGCAACTCAAAGAGGAGATTGAAAAATTAGATGACAAATGAAAATTCATAGGGGATGTTTGGACTCCAATTAGGGGGTATGAGTTATTCAATTTCCATTATCACATGAGAAATTGCTTTGAGCCAGTATGCAATCCATGGAGGTAGAATTTGGGAAAATTAGTGTGCCCTAATGTCTTTATTGATGTCAAACTGGTAAAATTGCTAGCTGGACATTATAACCCAAAGAATAAAGCTATATGTGACTTGTTAGGGAATCCATTGATACATTTGTCTAAGAATGCAATAGCCGAGGTTTTTAGATTGGAAGGAATATGTGATGAGAAAATAATATGTGAAGAACTGGATAGTGAATAGAGAATAATGGACACCATTTATAAGCAATGGAGATTACCCTTGCATAGAATAAGATGTCATGGCAAACCTACTCTGATGGAAGACAATGGGGGACCACCATTTCATGTAGATCTCTTCGAACCCTACCTGAAGTACACTTATTTTTTAGTGGGATAGGTATTGGGGATGGAAGTCCCAGAACATATGGCGATTGTGCCCATGGTGATTGTTGCAGATATTCAGTATCACAATTCCAGACCATTTGATTATGCTTCACATGTATTTAAGGAACTGGATGCAGGGTTGATAGCGATAAAGAATGGTGCCTCTATTCTCCATCTTAAGAATTATTCACTACTGATGCACTTAGTGTTGTATTTTGGATAAGAGTTAGGTTTATGGCCCCAGGAGCTGAGGATTTCACAATCTGACAAGGAAGGTAGGCCATTGCCTATTCAATTATGGACTGCTATTTGGGATAGCAGGTTTTCCAATTCAAATTTCTTGCATTTTGAAGAATTCTTTGTGAAACCTTTGTATAGATTTTTTAATCATCCTTGTGATTATTCCTTATCTGAAGAATTGAAGAGGTTTCTTAGGCCTAGAGATTATAATGGACCAATCAACCACAACTGGGGGGATTGGTACTGCTTAGAAAATGCCACAATGATTAGGGTTTATGGCTTTGAGGATACACCATTCATTTTGCCTAGAACTGTCCCAGATAGAATTGTATATTTAGAAATGTTTAGGCAAATGGATTTCTCCAGTGTCATGAACTTAAGTTCATATGGGAAACAAGCCTTTATGCCCAGTACATTGTGTTTTGGTGATTTTACTGTATTGGCAAAGGAGGGTTACCATCTAATTCTGGATAAACTATTGCACTACAACATGAGAAGAGAACCATCAAGGAAAAAATTTGATCCTGAGGAATATATCCACTCTTCTAGACAAAGAATAAATTTTGGAGGGTACCAGCATGTACCCTCTAAATGTGATGATATAATCAGAAACCTGGAGGCAAAGGAAGCAGAAATGGTGATTGAGAAACATGATTAGGAGTTGGTGGATGTTGAGTTATCCTCCATTAAAGGGATATCAGAAGCTGACAGGCCACAAGGCTCATCTGAGAAGGTATCAAGAATAAGGACTCATGATTATGCCTATGTTGCTAGAGAAACATATGTTGAGGAAACTATGGATATAGATACGAGACATGAAGACTATAGGTCTTTTATATCAGATGATGAATTTGTAAAGATCTCAGAGTTTAAAATATTCTTATATAAGCAAAAAGGGAAAGAGATAAGGGAACTGGTTGATAATGTCACTCAAGGAAATGAAGATCAACTATTAAAAAGCTTAAGGGATGAGGTAGACAAGGAGATGACGAACATGACCCCTGAAAAGGGAAGGGAGATTCTAGAAAAGGCAGGTGTTATGATTTTCCCAGGTTTGGATATGAATTTTGTATTAGTTTTTGACAGTTTCTTAAAAGATAACAATGCTATCCACAAGCTCAGCATAGAGAAGGTGACATAGGTATACACAGGATTAAGATACAATCCCGATGATGAAACATTGATGATTTGGGCCTTGTATCCTCCTCACAAGAAATCAATTGTTATTAATACTGAGAAGGCATTCAGACATGTCATGACCCTGGAGGCTGGAGAAGTTGATCCTGTTGCAACTACAGACATTGGGATAAATATAGCCAAGTTGAATAAAGCCCAAATTCAAGAATTGATTAGGGAGAGGGAGATGTATAAAACCAATAATGAGAGAATGCTAAGAGAGAATGAACGTCTAAAAGACTTGGTAGGTGTTGTAACAGGGCCAACAAAGAGGCTCAGCCAAGGTGAGAGTTCATAGAAAAGGGACCATTGGGAAGGGTCAAGTGCATACTCACAAGGAAAAGTAGACACACTCACTGCAATCATCAGAAAGAGGTAGGCTGTTTTAAACACTTGGTTGAACAAACTTTGGGGAAAGCATTCACAATACGTGGATGCTATAAAAGAGCATAAGAGAGTGGATGACAGAATGTTAGAAAGAATTGAAGAAATGAAAAGGGGTACTCCTAATGCTACAAGAATTGAAAATGCTAATCGTATTATGGACAAGAACAGGGAATTCTTTGAGGAACTATAGGGGGATGTGCAGGGATTGGTAGAAGCTGCTAATGACAGATTGAAAAAATTTTGCGTTGATGAAGGAAAACTAAAAGAAGCAACTACATGGAAAGGTGAATGCGAATTGATACTCCAAGAGATATTGAACACAACCACTACAAAGGACATAACATTGAATCAAGCATGTGAGCAAAATGAATGAATGATGATGATGGAGATCATGATTCGTGTTGTGTTAGGAGATGCAAACACATATGAGCAGCAAGATTATATGAAGCAGATGTCTGGAGTCCATTTGTGGCTTAACACAAATTAGTTAATGATGAATTTGTTAACTTTTTATGCTTTAAATTTTTTCGAAAAGGCACGTCCTTTTGCAAACTAATGTATAAATATCTGTTGTTGGATAAATTGAAAAGGGGTAGAAGAAAAATTTAGAATAGGATATACTGCTGTAAGCACTACATTTTCAAAAATGATGACATTTAAGGAGACTATGTTGCATGTATGAATTTTGAAGGAGATAATGAAAGACTGTTGATTTAGTGGCTTCATTCTGGTATCAATTGTTTGTTGGGTTCTTGCGATTATTTGATTGTCTCCAATATGATGTTTCTTGGTTGTTTGAATTGAAGTATCAAATATATTTTCGATTAATTTGTACACATTTGTTGTTTCTGTGTAATTTGGTTTATTGGATTCTTTAAAGAAGAATTAAAATTCCTTTCAATCAATTACAATAATCTGGGAATGTCATTTGGGTCAGTAAGAAGAATCAGATAATTAGATTTGATATTCTACCTCAAGTAGGGTTTATGAATTACGCTCTTGCATGTTTATACCAGTTGTAAACTCATAGTTTTATGCCAAACAATTAGAGGACCTTCTAGACAGAAACCATTCATTAAAAGCTTTCATTTGACTCCGTTTTACCCAATAAGGCACTGGCCTCTCTCTTTTACATTACATTAGTTTTATTCATTTCATTTGTCATCTCTTAATTGAACATATTAATTCATACCTTGATATTGCATATACAATTTATACCAAAGTAGGATCATATCTTTCCACTGTTAAATTTCCATTTGTGGATAGTTAGATCAAGTAGGAAACATAAATTAAAAATCTATGTTGCTCATATAGGTGCACCCGCCTAGGTTTAGGAGCGCCTTAAGAGTAGAGGGTTCAACCATATTGGTTGGCCTTGTTAGTTGGCCATTAACATAGTGAGAGTGTGGCAACCTCTCGTGGTTCATTCAAACCATTGTTTTTGAGACCCAACAAATTGGTGAATCTGTTCGAGAAACTAGGGAATTGTTTGGTAGTAGACAACCTTTCCATATAAAGTCACTAAAGAAAACTATAATTTAAATTTGAAAGAAATCGACTCCGTTGGGTAAGATAACCATAAAATCATTTCTCACTTTTAGAAAAAGTGGGTGGTGACTCTAAATGAATAAAAACATTGAGACTGATACAATAAGATATAAATCAGAAAGGAATCAACCTAGAGTTCAGACCATCACAATTTCTCACAACATGCAAGGAAGGAGATCTTTGTACAAAGAGGGGGATGGTCCTGATAATAAAGGAAAGTCAAACTACAAAAATAATCAGGGCAATAAAGTATTTAATGACTTGGACACAACAACAAAAAACAAAGCATCAAAGTTATTGCTGGAAACACATAATTCATATGATACGCTTGCAAACAAAGAGAGCCCATCTAAAGAACTCCACACTCCTGAGGGGAGGAGAAATCCTTCCCACCCAGTAGACCTTGGGAAAGTTGACGAGCACATGGCTGAGTTTGAAGCTAGAAAAAGGAGAGAGTATGAAGATGAACAAGGAGCAGCACTCTATGAGGAAGGTTTGGAGTATGATGAGACATTTGAAGAAAATCGTGAACTTACGGCATGAGATGAAGATGATACACAGTGGGAGAAAATGAGGCAACATGCAGAAAGATTAAGGGTAGAGTATGAGCAACAACTTCAAGCAATGGAAGAATTAAGAAAGATGAAATTACACAAAGCTCAAATCAAAACATCAGTGATTGAGTCACCCAAATATACACCCCCCCATAAAAGCAACAATATGAAGCCATCAATTCCCCTCAAGCCCACTGAAATTAGCCTAGAAATCAATATAGAAACACAAATGCTCCACCACAACACCAAAATATTGAACCATCCCCTCATCAGTAGTATGTACCCCCACAAGGCCCACAATATATGACAAATAATAACCCACTCTACCAACATCAACATTTCCAAAATCCCCCTCCACAATGCATAACCATGATTAGACAATTTGGTTTTGCTGGATTTCAAATCTACCCTTACCCCCTGGACAACAATTGGAGGAACTTAGTCCCTAAATTCACAAGAAGTAATGTAGTTATAGCTGAGGAACATCTGAGAAATTTGAAAGCAATCATTCAGGACTTGGAAATGTAGTATGAGGATGTACAAATGAGAATATTTATGATGTCATTGATTGAGGATGCCAGAGACTGGTTCAACAGTCTACCAACTGCATCCATTTATTCAATTCAGGTGTTTCATGAACAGTTTCTTCAACAATATAGGAATCAGTGTGCATCAGATTTTTCCTTACATGAGTTAGTGACTATCCAAAAGCATTAGAATGAGTCAGCCTTTGATTTTAACCAAAGGTTTGTCAAATTACACAATAAAATATCTCAGGCATCCAAGTTGGCATATCCTGCTGCGTTGAGTATCTATTTGAAAGCCTTTGACCCCAAGACATGATATGAATTAAGAAATAGAGGTCCTAGGAATTTGGTTGAGGCCCAAAAGATAGCCTTAACTATTGAAAATAATAGGAAAGCTGCAAGGATGTTTTCTAAAAGGGAAAACCCTAGGGTTCCTCAATATGTTCCCCCAAACAGACAAGAGAACACATATAGGAATGAAAGACCAAGGCTGCATGACATGCCTTATAATACAAATTGGAAGGATGGGAAGTCGGTAAATGATAGACCAAGAAATAAGGAAACACCGGATCCACTAAAAAGAAAGGGAGCATATATGGTAGATAAGAGTCCATGGTGCACAGTCTGCTATGCACCACATTCCCCAGAGCATTGTGTAACAACTCAGTCAATACCGAAAGAAGACACACAGGAAGATGATGGTGGTGAAGACTAGAATTTCTACCTAACTTCCCACACTCTCAACTCTTTGGAGTAGGAGTATGCATCTTCAGAGGAGGAAGGATATGAATATAATGTTGATCACCAAAAATACATTGTTCACATGGCAGAGCAACATGTTTTCTCTAATCATGAAGAAAATGATAATGAGCAAGATCCCCTTGTTGCATCGAGTCAGACTAATAGATGCAATATAAGAAGACCAAGTGAAGAAGAGATTAAAAGACTGACAATTGCAGCAGTGGAGGAAGCCAAAAGCAAATACCATTTAAGAAACAGAACGGTGAATAAAGATGAGGGTTTCCCAGGAGGGATATTTATAAAAAATAAGAAGGCATTAGATGAGACATCAAAAGGGACTGATGCTAAACAACCAGACAAGAGAGAACATAAGGGATCTCCTAAGGAGGAAAGTAAGAAATTTCCCATTGAGAAGCAAAAGCCAGATCAAACATCCAAAAGGGAAAAGGAAGAAAACAAAGGAGAATGCACTGAACCTAAAAGGGCAATCAAAATTGAAGGTACATCTTTTGATTTTATACAAGCTTTATATCAATTAAAAATGTTTGTCCCATTAATTGAAATGATGAAAATCAAGGAATATAGGGAAAGCACCATACAATTAATTTCTAATGGAAATCAAAATATTAACCTTGAAAACAAAGAGGTCTCTGAAATAAATAATAAAAGGAAGGAGGTAAAAATCCCAGAGGCTTGCCTAATGAACACACCACAAATTGACCCATTCTTCACCACTTTACTCATAAGCGGAAAACTAGTAAGAAATTGCATGATAGACTCGGGTGCCTCCATGAATATCATGCCAGTAGGGGTGATGAAGTAGCTCAGTTTATGGATAGATGTGGAAGGAGGTAAATGCTACGCCATGGATAGTAGGCCTGTCCCGGTTGTGGGAATCATGAAGAATGTGGAAGTAAGGTTAGCAACTTACCCACAAGTTGCTTACACTATTGACATAACTATAATTGACACACCTCCCCAGTTTGGAATGCTTTTATCAAGGTAGTGGACTGCAACAGTAGGGGGCAATGTACAGTTTGACTTATCATATGCCACCATACTAGTAAATGGAGAAGAGTTAAAATTGTATAGAGAAGCTAGAATGAATCAAATTGTTGAATACACTCCTCAAGAGCCACTTAACTATTTCTAGGATGTTGATTTGGGGAGTTTTAGAGTGGAACTATCTCAACTTGAATTGGTAAGCAAAGATCCAATTGATCAAAATATTTTTGAAAATCAACAAGGAATATGGAAAATGTACTTTGATGGAGCCTGTAGCCAAGAGGGAAATGGAGCTGGGATAGTTTTTATATCTCCTGATGGTTCAACTTACAAATATTCATTTTTGTTAGCATTTGAATGTACAAACAATGTAGCAGAATATGAAGCTTTGTTGACTAGATTGAATTTAGCTATTAAACATAAGATCAAAATCTTAACAGTTTTTGGAGATTCGAAGCTGGTTGTATCCCAGATCAGATCAAAATATGTAGCAAAAAATAAAAGACTGAAACAGTATAGAAATGCAATATGGGACACAATTGAACTATTTGATGCTTTCTCCATTGATTGGGTGGATAGATCAAAAAATATAATGGCAGACTTCTTGGCGAATGTAGCACTAAAACAAGATGATATCACGCTTGCAGGAGTGTCCCAAGTTAAATTCAAAGCAAGACCTACTGTGCTAGATAATTTATATAGTTGGCAAGTTTTCAATGATGACACTGACCTTTTGAAATTCCTTCAATGTATAGACTAGTATGAGGCTTAGGAAATTGATTTCAACGCCTTTATGGAAGAGATAGATGGAGAACAGATAGTATTCAGAAAGAAAATCCTACAACTTAAGACTAATAGACTTCCCAAAGGGTGAGTGGCATTGGAAAGAGTGTATGATGGGAGTGATTGATCCTTTATGAAACAAACACCAGTCAAAAGGGAAGATATTGAAGAAATAAACTTGGGGACCGAACTGTCACCAAGGAAGGTATATATTGGGAAGAAGATAAGCCCTACTATCCGAAGAATGCTGATTTCATTGTTAAGAAAGTATAAACATGTGTTCTCATGGTCTTATGAAGACCTCAAGGCATATAGGGAGGATTTATTTCAGCATGAAATTCCATTGAAAGCATATGCAAAGCCATTTAGATAGAAACAAAGGCCCATTAGCCCCACTCTGGAACCAAAAATGCAGGAAGAATTGATCAAGCTTAAAGATGGAGGTATCATCAAACCTGTAAGGCACTCAACATGGGTGTCAAACCTTGTCCCTGTTAGAAAGAAAAATGGAGATATCGAACTTTGTGTAGATTTCAAAAATTTGAATGTAGCATCTCTCAAAGATAACTATCCACTGCCTAACATGGAAGCCGTACTGCATAAGGTAACTAGGTGTGAGCTGTTGTCTATGATGGATGGTTTTTCTGGTTATAACTATGTTAAAGTCAAGGAATGTGAGTAGTACAAAACAACTTTCACAACCCCATGGGGAACATATGTATATGTTAGAATGCCTTTTGGTCTCACTAAGGTGGGAGCAACCTTTCAAAGGGATATGGACTTAGAATTTTCTGACCTGATCAATGCTATAATGGTGGTGTATCAAGATGACCTTACGACTTACTCAAAAAGGGATGAAGATCATATAGGGCATCTTGAAAAAATATTCATTAAAACTCTAGAATATGGCATTAGTTTGAACCCTAAGAAATGTCATTTTGCTGTTATAGAGGGAAAACTCTTAGGACACATTGTATCAAAAGAGGGAGTTAGGATAGATCCTGAGAGAGTTGAGGCTATAGATAAGGTTCCCATCCCTAAAAATGTGAAAGCCATCCAGTCATTCTTTGGGCAGATTAATTTTGTTAGGAGGTTTGTGTCCAACTTTGCTAAGATTGTCAAACCCATATCAAAAATGTTAAAGAAAGGAAAAAAGATTGAATGGACCCTAGAAGCATTAGAAGCCTTTGTGTCCATTAAAAGAGCCATTAAGGAAGCTCCTGTCCTCAAGTCTCTTGATTTCACAAAACCTTTTCAAATGTTTTCATTTGCTTCCCTACATACAATAGCTGTTGTCATGTTACAAAAAAATGAGGATGGTCATGAGCAACCTGTATCTTTCTTTAGTAAATCTTTACAGGGATTAGAATTGAAGTATGACATAATTGAAAAACAAGCCTTTGCACTGGTAAAGGCCACAAAAGCTTTTAGGCCGTATCTTGTTGGAGCCAAACTAATTGCATATGTTCCTCACACAGTAGTCAAAGACATCTTGACACAATCAAAAGTGACAGGGAAAAGGTGCAAGTGGATTAACAAAATTCAGAAATTTGATATGGAAATACAGATTACTAAATTGATAAGAGGCCAAGGATTGGCTAGATTAATGGCAGAAACAAACATTGAGGCAAATCAAATCTGCAATGTACAAGAAGAAGGAAATGCAATTGCAAGTGTTGAGCATACACCCTGGTACACAGACATCATGCATTACCTTAGGAACACAAAGTGCCCAAAAGGATTCAGTGATAACCAGAAAAGAACTTTAAAACTGCAGGCTTCTAAATATGTATTTATAAAAGGAGATCTATTCTAGAAAAACAGAGATGGAATGTTGCTGTTATGTTTAGATGAGTCACAAGATGATCATGTTCTAAAAGAAATGCACGAAGGAGTCTGTGGTGGGCATTATTCAGCAAAGACAACTGCACATAAAATCCTCAGGGTAGGTTATTACTGGCCAAAAGTTTTCAATGATTCATTTTCATATGTAAGGAAGTGTGAAGCATGCAAAAAGTTCTAAGGGAAAATGAAGTATAAGGGAGGTCTACCACTTAGATCTATGCAGGTTGAAGCCCCTTTTCATTAGTGGGGGATTGATTTCATTGGGGAAATACAAGAGAAATCGAGTGGAGGACATAGGTGGATACCAGTGGCCACTGATTACTTCACCAAATGGGTGGAGGCAATCCCAACCAAGCAAGCAACAAGTAAAGTTGTAATCAAATTTTTAATGGATAACATTATTAGTAGATTCAGTACATCATTGAGAGTGATTACAGATAATGGCATGTGTTTCAGGTCTGATGAGTTCAAAGAGTTTTGTAAGACATATGGCATCAATGTTTCTTATTCTGCCCCATATCATCCACAAGCCAATGGTCAGGCAAAATCTAGCAACAAGAGTCTTTAAAAATCATAAAAAGGATGCTCGGTAAGAATAAAAATTCTTGGGATTCAAAGTTAAGATTGGCTGTATGGGCAGATAGAATTACTATCAAAAAGGCAATTGGGAAATCCCCATATGAATTAGTCTATGGAACACAAGCTAGGATGCCTTTGCAAAATTTATTGCCACTTTACAAATTTATCCTTCAATAAGATATAGATGTTCTCGAACCAATGGAGGAGAGAATGGAGCAACTTGAAAAACTTGATGAAATAAGGAGAACAACTCAAAACCAGAACATGAAATTGCAAGCACAAATGAAATATTTGTTTAACAAAAAATAAAAAAATAGAAAATTTGAAAAAGATGATCTAGTATTGATGTTGAATGCTAGGTGTCAAGAGAAAGGAAAACATGGAAAATTTGAGGCACTATGGTTAGGACCTTTTGTTATTATTGGAAAGCAAGGAGAGGATTCATATTATTTACAAAATATGAGTGGTGAAGAACAGGAGCTGCCTGTACATGGGCAATTTCTAAAAAACTTTTTCTCTTAAAAGTCACAGAGGATCAAGGGTTGCTAGTGCATGGACAAATCTTGAAGAAAATTTTTCATAAACTTTCCATGCACAGTAGTATAGGAAGTAAAGGATACATGAAATTGCTAGTACATGGACAATCCTGGAAATCCTTATTTGATCTTTTTTCCATGTACAGTAGTTTAGGATTATTTTCCATCTCCACTTGCTTTCATCCATAATGTTTGGTCTACTCACCCAGAGATCTGGATCCTTGCAATGATCTCACAATCATTCATCCCTAGATGGAGCCACTGTTGGAACTGTGAAATTTTGACAACTTCATTCACCCTTCATGATTACTAGTCTCCCAGAAAGGTTCATAATACAGACATAAAAATCCTCACATAGCATTTTTTACCAAAATCCAATTTAATTTTGCCATAAAGCCCCATAAATTTAATCTGGAATTAAACCTTTAATATATGAAAATATCAACATAAATTGATGCAGGTCTCATTGATGATAATATACATATCCTCAATATATCGGCAAGACATCAGAAGGGTCATACCGATAAAGTTATACACCAAGAGAATGCGGTTTTGTATTTCTTATCGGCAAGACAAAAGGTATCGACGTGACAATGTAAGGTCATATCGAGCTAAGTTACCTTTTTCTGATTGGAGTAAAGTAAAGTCTATTGGAGAGACTATGGTCATCAGAGAGAGATTTCAAAGCACTGCTCGAAGCGTTATTGGTCTTGCCGATAAAGCAAAGGGAGGACTCACTCGGTGAGACAAATGATGCCGGGGAGAGTTCAGAAAGTCTTACCGACCCCTCAGGTTACATCGATATAATTGAGCATGCGGAGATAAAAGGTGTTGAGAAGACGATGTGCATCGTTTCATCGAAGAAAAAACGTATCGGTGAGATATGTCTCAACGGGGAGATCTAAGAGACATTACGATGAGTATCATTTTGTCGGTAGGACAAATGCTTGGTCTCGACAACATAAGTCAATAAAGTGAAAATCTCGGTGAGATGAAGAGCTTTCGGAGTAAGGTGAAGAACCATTGGCCCGATTCATTAAGTCTGAGTGATAATTACTTTGGTGAAGGTCATGGCGATATAAAAAGAAAAAGGAAAGAAAGTATCGGGGAGACTTATGATGTCGGGGGAACTGCAAGACGTCTTAGCGGATGGGTGAACATTGAACAGGCGAATCGACCAAAGATTTGAAATGTCTTGCCGATATGATCTCTGATGTGATAACAAGAATTTAAAAAAAATTGCAGCATTCATGTATCAATAAAGATATTAATTGTGCCACGAAGCATAAAAGATTTTACATATCAGGGTATGCTCAATTAAAATCATTGTTTCATAGAATTGACAGCAACGGAGAGCAAGGGAACCGGCGAAAAAATTAGGGCATTCATCTATCTTGGATTTATAGGAAAAATATAGTAAGTTTAGAATCTTCTCAGCATTTGTGAATTTTGAATATGGAAGGCACTAGCTCAGACAAAATAAAAGGGAGAAAACCTGGGGAGGGTAATCAATCAAAAGCAAAGAAGCAAAAGACTGAATTACAACCAGAGGGCACTGAAAGAAAGTTGAATTAGGACCTCATACACCAGTTACCTGGTTTTGGGCCAAAAGCTAGGCGTTCTGTGCAACTCAAAGAGGAGATTGACAAATTAGATGACAAATGCAAATTAATAGGGGATGTTTGGACTCCAATTAGGGGGTATGAGTTATTCAATTTCCATTATCACATGAGAAATTGCTTTGAGCCAGTATGCAATCCATGGAGGTAGAATTTGGGAAAATTAGTGTGCCCTAATGTCTTTATTGATGTCAAACTGGTAAAATTGCTGGCTGGACATTATAACCCAAAGAATAAAGCTATATGTGACTTGTTAGGGAATCCATTGATACATTTTTCCAAGAATGCAATAGTTGAGGTTTTCAGATTGGAAGGAATATGCAATGAGAAAATAATATGTGAAGAACTGGATAGTGAATTCAGAAGAATGGACACCATTTATAAGGGATGGAGATTACCCCTACACAGAATAATATGTCATGGCAAACCTACTCCAATGGAAGACAGTGAGGGACCACCATTTCATGTAGATCTCTTCGAACCCTACATGAAGTACACTTATTTTTCAGTGGGACAGGTATTGGGGATAGAAGTCCTAGAACATATGGTGGTTGTGCCAATGGTGATTGCTACAGATATTCAGTATCACAATTCCAGACCATTTGATTATGCTTCACATGTATTTAAGGAACTGGATGCAGGGTTGATAGCGATAAAGAATGGTGCCTTTGTTCTCCATCTCAGGAATTATTCATTACTAATGCACTTAGTGTTGTATTTTGGACAAGAGTTAGGTTTATGGCCCCAAGAGCTGAGGATTTCACAATCTGACAAGGAAGGTAGGCCATTGCCTATTCAATTATGGATTGCTATTTGGGACAACAGGTTTGCCAATTCAAATTTCTCGCATTTTGAAGAATTCTTTGTGAAACCTTCGTGTGGATTTTTTAATCATCCTTGTGATTATTCCTTATCTGAAGAAGTGAAGAGGTTTCTTAGGCCTAGAGATTATAATGGACCAATCAACCACAATTGGGGGGATTGGTACTGCTTAGAAAATGCCACAATGATTAGGGTTTATGGCTTTGAGGATACACCATTCATTTTGCCTAGAACTGTCCCAGATAGAATTGTATATTTAGAAATGTTTAGGCAAATGGATTTCTCCAGTGTCATGAACTTAAGTTCATATGGGAAACAAGCCTTTATGCCCAGTACATTGTGTTTTGGTGATTTTACTGTATTGGCAAAGGAGGGTTACCATCTAATTCTGGATAAACTATTGCACGACAACATGAGAAGAGAACCATCAAGGAAAAAATTTGATCCTGAGGAATATATCCACTCTTCTAGACAAAGAATAAATTTTGGAGGGTACCAGCATGTACCCTCTAAATGTGATGATATAATCAGAAACCTGGAGGCAAAGGAAGCAGAAATGGTGATTGAGAAACATGATCAGGAGGTGGTGGATGCTGAGTTGTTATCCTCCATTAAAGGGATATCAAAAGATGACAGGCCACAAGGCTCATCTGAGAAGGTATCAAGAATAAGGACTCAGGATTATGCCTATGTTGCTAGAGAAATAGATGTTGAGGAAACTATGGATATAGATACGAGACATGAAGACTATAGGTCTTTTATATCAGATGATGAATTTGTAAAGACCTCAGAGTTTAAAACATTCTTATATAAGCCTAAAGGGAAAGAGATAAGGGGACTAGTTGACAATGTCACTCTAGGAAATGAAGATCAACTATTAGAAAGCTTAAGGGATGAGGTAGACAAGGAGATGATGAACATGACCCCTGAAAAGGGAAGGGAGATGCTAGAAAAGGCAGGTGTTATGATTTTCCCAGGTTTGGATATGAATTTTGTATTAGTTTTTGACTGTTTCTTAAAAGATAACAATGCTACCCACAAGCTTAGCATAGAGAAGGTGACAGAGGTATACACAGGATCAAGATACAATCATGATGATGAAACATTGATGATTTGGGCCTTGTATCCTCCTCACAAGAAATCAATTGTTAATGATACTGAGAAGGCATTTAGACATGTCATGACCCTGAAGGCTGGAGAAGTTGATCCTATTGCAATTGTAGATATTGGGATAAATATAGCCAAGTTGAATAAAGCCCAAATTCAAGAATTGATCAGGGAGAGGGAGATGTATAAAACCAATAATGAGAGAATGCTAAGAGAGAATGAACATCTAAAAGACTTGGTAGGTGCTGTAACAGGGCCAAAAAAGAGGCTCACCCAAGGTGAGAGTTCACAAAAAAGGAACCATTGGGAAGGATCAAGTGCATAATCATAAGGAAAAGTAGACGCACTCATTGCAATCATCAAAAATAGGCAAGCTGTTTTAAACACTTGGTTGAACAAACTTTGGGGAAAGCATTCACAATACGTGGATGCTATAAAAGAGCATAAGAGAGTGGATGACAGAATGTTAGAAAAAATTGAAGAAATGAAAAGGTGTTCTTGTAATGTTGCAAGAATTGAAAATGCCAATCGTATCATGGACAAGCACAGGGAATTCTTTGAGGAACTATAGGGGGATGTGCAGGGATTGGTAGAAGCTGCTAATGACAGATTGACAAAATTCTGTGATGATGAAGGAAAACTAAAAGAAGCAATTTAATGGAATGGCGAATGTGAATCGATACGCCAAGAGATATTGAACACAACCACTACAAAGGACATAACATTGAATAAAGCATGTGAGAAAAATGAATGAATGATGATGATGGAGATCATGATTCGTGATGTGTTAGGAGATGCAAACACATATGAGTGCTAGGTTTATAGGGAGCACATGTCTGGAGTCCATTTGTGGCTTAACAGAAATTAGTTAATGATGAATTTGTTAACTTTTTATGCTTTAAACTTTTTCGAAAAGGAACGTCCTTTTGCAAACTAATGTATAAATATCCGTTGTTGGATAAATTGAAAAGGGTTAGAAGAAAAATTTAGAGTAGGATATACTGTTGTAAGCATTACATTTTCAGAAATGATAACATTCAAGGAGACTATGTTGTATGTATGAATTTTGAAGGAGATAATGAAATACTGTTGATTTAGTGGCTTCATTCTGGTATCAATTGTTTCTTGGGTTCTTGCGATTATTTGATTGTCTCCAATCTGATGTTTCTTGGTTGTTTGAATTGAAGTATCAAGTATATTTTTGATTTATCAGTACACATTTGTTGTTTCTATGTAATTTGGTTTATTGGATTCTTTAAAGAAGAATTAAAATTCCTTTCAATCAATTATAGTAATCTGGGAATGTCCTTTGGGTCAGTAAGAAGAATCAGATAATTAGATTTGATATTCTGCCTCAAGTAGGGTTTATGAATTACGCTTTTGCATGTTTATACTAATTGTAAACTCATAATTATATGCCAGACAATTAGAGGACCTGCTAGGTAGAAACCATTCATTAAAAGCTTTCATTTGACTCCGTTTTACCCAATAAGGCACTGGTCTCCCTCTTTTACATTACATTAGTTTTATTCATTTCATTTGACATCTCTTAATTGAACATATTAATTTATGCCTTGATATTGCATATACAATTTACAGCAAAGTAGGATCATATCTTTCCACTGTTAAATTTCCATTTGTGGATAGTTAAATCAAGTAGGAAACATAAATTAAAAATCTGTGTTGCTCATATAGGTGCACCCGCCTAGGTTTAGCAGAGCCTTAAGAGTAGAGGGTTCAACCATATTGGTTGGCCTTGTTAGTTGGCCATTAACATAGTGATAGTGTGGCAACCTCTCGTGGTTCATTCAAACCAACATTTTTGAGACCCAATAGGGTGTCAGGTCATGACTTGCATGGGATATCTGATTTGATGTTCGATGTGATTTTGCTGGTAATCATAGGGAAGACTTACTTGAGTCAAGCTGGAAGAGGAATCGGATCTGCAAATAGAGTTTTTGAGGTGGGGAAGTTACTGTACATTTGCTGCTAGTTCAAACAACAATCTTGAACTCTATTTCTGTTTCAGATTTGGCTTTACAATGTGCAATGAACCTTAGCATAGGTCACTTCTTAAAAGAAAGAAAAAAAGGGCAGGGAAGAGAGATGGTTCATGGATCTACAACTACCAATGAACAATGATCATGGAGGTTTCTACTATGGATAGTTTCCTTAAAACAAAGTTCCACTTAACTAGAAATTTCAAAGTGTAATGAAATTTGTGCTATCTTCTAAGGACTGCAGATGTTTTATCATTCATTCACCATACATATGGATGAATAAAGATAAAGATTCAAAATCAGCTTCAAATCTAGGTCCAGACTAACTTTACACTACTATCTACCAGCAGTAAACAACCAAAAGTATGGACAAGAAAAGCATCTACACAACAAAAATATTCATAACCATGAAAAAAATTACTAAATCTACCAAAACTAACTGAAAGGAAACTAAAACAGCAGAAAAAATTCAACTAAATCATCCAACTATGAGAGAAGAATCATGAAACATGAGAAGAAATCCAGAAATGCACCAAAGTAAATGCACATCTATTGCAATTTCTACAGCATGTCTTTACAACAACTCAAATCTCCTTGAAAATGAGAGGAGACCCCCTATTTATAGTGTCCTAGAAGTAGAACATGTGGCCAAGATTGATTTAAATTTGTGTGGCCATAATTCACTGTAAACCAGGGCTCTACGTACCCCCCAATATATTACATACATTTTGTCCATATCCCTATTTTGTCTTCTAGTGGCAACACTGTAGCATTTTGTCCTCTTGCTAATTGCTCTTTGCTGCAACTATTCCTTTAGAAATTCTTCATCAATAACATGGTTGCCTTCTTGCTTCTTCGAAGCTGCATACTCCATGAATTTCAAGATCACTAGTTGGAGCTTATCGACCTCTATGATGTTGGATCTCAGTACTTGGTAGCTCCACTCTTTGGAATTATTAACAATCTTCTCCCAGTCCTCCTCATACTTGGTAATGTGATATTTGAATAGCTTGGATTGGGCAAAAGCTCGAGAAGAAAAGCTCATGAAATCTGTAGTAATTTTGACCGACATCTCATCTTCCATCCTCTTTTGGAAGTGAGGCTTTATATTTTCCGGATTGATCTGGACAACGGGCATTTCATATCCTGTCATTAGTTTCAGATATCGGAAGCAATCTTCTCTGGCTTCCTTGGCCCACTTGACATCTAGATTTACCCTTTCATGTACTTGTTCTAGCCTTTCCCTCTGATGATCAAAGTCTCATTTCCACACATCCATCAACCGATGATCATCATCCTTGAAGGCAAATTCCTTCTCCCAAATTTCACTTGGCAGCCTGAGGATAGCCTCAATTTTTGGGTAAGCAGCCCCATACTTCTTTGGGAATTCAATGCAGATTTTCCTCATACCTTCAAGAGACATTTGTAGTTCCAAGAACTTGTTTGTTGTCCGAACAAGAAGATTGATACCTATGCTCCCAACATCCAAGACCTATCGGAACCAATTTTTCGTGGTCTTGTCCAAGTTCTTTCTCTTCTCTAGCTTGTCAATCTTCTCTTTTGATAAAAAATGTGGTGGGGTTGAGGATGTGGTTGGTTGTTCTTCTATGGATGACCACTGTTGGATATAGGCTGTCAAATCAGCCACCTATGCCTTAAGCTCCTCCTTGGAAACTTTGTCCTTCTGAATGAGATGCACCACTAGGGCGACTGACTCTTGGAGATGATCAACCTTCTGCTCACTTGTGGCCACTCCCAAGTCGATGGTGGATATATTATAACTTATTTCTTGTTCTCCCACCACCGACATAGCTATTTGTAATGCTCTAGATTTGAAGGCATCCATCGTTACCTTTGACTTGATCTTTGGCTTCTTCTCCTTCCTGGTGCTGATTTGGGCTTGAACCAATGTAGCTTCCAGCCTGGCCCTTGGGTATTTTGGAGTGGGAGCCTTCTTTTCTAGTTGTATCCCCAACCAATTAGGCATCGAGAGCCTTTCCTTAGGTGATTCCTATTGATCCTCCTTTCCACCCTCACTTTCATCTTTTCTGACTTCAATGGCGCTATCACTGAAGGCCCCCTGCTTTGTCCTTTTATCCTCCTCTTCATTGGAGTATTGAATGAACACTATGCATCTGATAAGGGATTTGGTAGGTAAGCATTCATCGAGACTATTTTTCCCTTCAGTATATTTTTCTTCTTTTTCCTCATCATGCCTGTGCTCCTCGGGCTGCTCAATTTCTAGATCCTCATAATTTTGTCTCTTCATTAGGCTTATCTTCTTCCTTATCTTCTTGCTCTTTATGAGGGAAAACCCCTCAGCATGTGTAGGTGCATGGTCTCATTCTTTCATTGGAGACTTATCATCCTCCGTCCCTGTGACAACAACCTCTTCTTCACTAATAGGCTATTTTTCAGCCTCTTGTCTTCAATTTCCTTGAGTTGCCTAGCCCACTCAGCATCGGGCTTGGGATCAACTATCTCTTCAATTATCTTTGCATCTTCACTCTCATCACTAGAAGAATCATAGGTGACCTCATCAATTAATCAATACTCATATACTGGGTGCTCATGATATTCATATGCCTCCTCTTCCAATCTCTTAGTTGATTCTATTTGTTGTCGACGGTCCAATTCCTCAAGAATTTGCATTGTGGCTTCCATTGTTGGTGGCTTGATAGGAGGAGAAGGAACTGGAGTTCTAATTATTGCCTGATCTATCATAGCTTGTATCATCAGATTTGTAAACATTCCCGAGATCTCGGAGGGCACATTTTGTATGTATTTGACAAAGGATTCTGAGAGGGTAAGGGTAGACATTGCGGTTACAGTGGTGGTAGCTGGAAGAGAAAAGGAAGGAGATGTGAAGGATGAATAAATGGGTGAGGTAGTGGCAGAGGACGAATCAACCGATATTGCCTACGTAATAGGAGAAGTAGAATCAAGATGGATTGAAATGTCCACCGCAGGTGGAGAGGATGCAACTACTGTGTGTGGGATAGGCGAAGTGGTGACAATAACAGTAATGGTTGCTGCAGTAGATGAAATAGGTGGAGACTTTAGCTGATCAACCTCCACCTCCTCTCCCTCATGGAGTGGATCTTCTTGGATTATTGGAATTTTGGTGACGTTACCCATTCACTTATGTTTCTTGGGAGGTTCACCCTCCGAGGCCTTCCGAGCGTACACCTTTGGGTTGGACTGCTGCTCCTCCGTCTCCTTTCTCTTTTTCAAATGAACTGATGGAGGGGACTTAGATGTTTCTCCCATTGATGTAGCAACTATCCCACCACTTGAACCAATTGGCTTGCTCTCGAGTCCCTTGAATGTCAAGACAACCCTTTGTTGCTTTAATTGAGCAACTTGCTCATCTATCCATGCCTTTGTTTGAGCCTCAATAGGCTTGGTAAGTATGTAGAGGTCATCAACCTTCGGCTCATTCCAATCAATTAGTGGTAGTGACATGTTTGTAATGGAATTATACCTGGGGTCGATCATGGTGCTCTCATCCTCCTCAAGCTGATCGGGCACCGGGAACAAATTCACTCTCTTTACAAAGTATGCAGTCATTCGCATATAGTGCCTTAGCCACACTTCAAAGTCATCCTTTCAATTGGCCCATAAACCTTCAACATTGTGGAGGTGGGCATACTCCTGTCCAATCAATTTTTTGACATGACCGCGTGGATCCATTCGTGGCCTGGTCGTGTGAGATTTGAAGTGATATTCCACCAATTCCTTCTTTGAGTTTCCTGCACACTAGGAAGTATTAACCTCCTACATCCCCTGGCCGAGTGTAAGTGGATAAGGGATCCTCGCTAGATGCTTGCTACTCAAAATGTTGTGAATGTGGTGCAACTACCAAGAGAGCTCTAACAATAAATCTGGTCATTAGGGTATCGGGGCAGCTTGTTTGGATTTTTTGAGAAGCCCTGGGTGTGGATGTATGTGAACTTAGGGTACTGGATAAATAGGAAAGCATAATTTTTTAGAAAATCTCGAGCACTGTGGGAGACTCTTCTCTCAAAATCATCCCCGAGTAGCCTAATGATGTAAGTGATGAATGCATTGTTTACTTTGCAATAATCTTTCTTGAAGTTCCTAAACTGTAGTTGAGGGTGCTTGTCAAAAGCCTTGAGTTCTCTACTAGGCACTTCATTTGGAATCCTAAATAATCTATTATAATGGATCCTATCGACTAGTAGTATACCAGGTAAGAGGTCATGTAGAACTTGGATGTTTTCTTGACGTTCATGAATTGATCATGAAAGTGGTCACTGATTATTCCTCCCCAGTAGAACATGGTGTCCTTCCCATGAAGAATGTGCTCAACGAAGTACACCATCCATTCTTGAAATAGGCCGCAGTTGGGAGGCCTATTACTTTGCTTAGCAAGGTGACCAAATCATGATAATCCTTGAAGAGGTCACTGTGAAAGAGTTCTTGGGGAACCTTTGCAGTTCTGCCCCATCTATCCTTTAGCCAATACTGATTTATGAGTTTCTTGAATCTTACGGGGTCTTCATCCCACATTTCTTTGCATTCTTGGATAGTAGGCAGCTCCATGTTTTCGAAGATAGGAATGTGCAAAGTTTTTGTTATTCCTGATGGCGACATGTTAGCCATGATGTTTCCATCCCTGTCGACAATAGTTCTTGTTTCTGACTGATATGCCTCTCTATAGGCCATTACCAGCTCAGGGGAAATCAAGGCGGGAGGGAAACCCACAACCTTGGATATTCCACTACTCCTGATGAGTCTTGCATTATCTATTTTGGGGCTTATTCTAACCCTTTGTATGAACTCATCAATGTTGACATGCCCAATATTCATGTCAGTGATGTCCTTCCACCTGGTTTTGACCTTGGAGTGCAATGACACTCCCTAGAATTGGTATTTCATCTGATCCTTATCCTCCTTGCCTCAAGGAGCTTTGGCAGTTCTCTTTCCTTTGTCTTTGGCTGCCCTCGAGGCTTCTGCACCCAATTCCATATATCTCCCACATAGAGGCGAGGTTAAATACAATCCATCATGATGATATAAATGGTTAGCCAAATCCCTGCAAAACAAGGTTATGTTGAATAATCTATCATTCAAATGTCTAACACTTAGCTGAATTTTTCACTGAAGGTTCACTAGAGGGAAAATGGATGACCTGGGCCCCAGAGGCCGAACTTCCCCTATCAGAATGTTGTTATGGAGGGTGAACAGAGTGGGAAGACCCAAACGATTTCTCCCGATCTTAGGTTTGGATAATGAAGGGTCCATGAGGAAGGTGGTCACATTTTAGCACGTGGTTCATCATTCATTTTTAGATTAGAGGTCATTTAGGTCACCATTAAGGCATCCAAAATCAAACCAAGGGAAGGCCGTCAAGTGTTAGCTGTTTGGAACAGCTTTGGAGAAACAACATTTCAGAGGAGCAGTTTCAGAGTTTGGAGCTTGGGAGGTGGAAGGCCGTGGGACAAAGCCTCTGCAAGTTTTTAGTCATTCGAGGGCCGAGGCCACGAAGGCCAGAAGGCTGCTATGTGATAGCCAAAAGAAATGGCAAAGTGGGGATGGAAGTTTGAGACTCACAACCTGGTGGACCAAACCCGAGAAGAGGTTTCGCCTTACATTTTCATTTGTTAAAACTTGGCGGAGATTGGGATGTCGGGGTCCGAGGGCCAGAAGGATGGTTTGAGATTGTTGTTCAGGATGATTGAGATGGGACGGAAGCTCGATGGCAGAAGTTCAGTGGGCAGGGTCCGACGAAGGCAAGGACTTAAAGATTTTCATTAAAATAATTTCGGTGGGGAAGCACTTGGGACCTGAGAGCCAGAAGGTGGTCACCCGACGGGCGATTGAAACAGTAGAATGGCAGTGATGACCCGTGGATGATAGTCCACAAACTAGGGCCCAAGGGTTGCTTGGAGGTGTTCACTCTTTGTTGAAGGTTTTACGTTAAATGGAAAGCCAGGGTTCAGGACCCGGATGGGTGAGGTGAGAACACCGTTTGAATTAGCAGAGGTGATGTGACAATCCAGAAGCAGACTCCCAGAGGTCGGAACCCGTGGGGCATTTCATCATTTGAGGCAAGTTTGTTTTAACTCTAAATTTTGAACGACAACGGCGGTCGAAGGTCTCGAGCCCAGAGGGCACGATCGCCTAGTTCGAAGAACAACGAAAGGAAGACAAGGTTCCAAGTTTTATTTTCTAAGTTTTGGAGGGATGTTTGGGAAATTTCAACACATGGGTTTTGTGGAAAGGTGTTCCCTCTATCAAATTCATACAAAAGATTCCCCTATTATCCACTTCTTAAGCATGAAACCATGAAAAGATCAAGTAGGCTATCGGATGACGAGCATACCTTTAATACCCAATGAATAGTGCTATTGAATCCTCAAAGAACGGCAAAGGGATAGCTTGGGTGTGAAGGCGGCGATGGCACCACTTTTTCGTTGTTCCTGACATGTGAAAATGACATGTCAAACCCAATATTTATACCCCTAATCACAATTAATGTCCCTAATAAATGCATGTATGATGATTGGTGAGGTTTGTGGATTTAAATTAAGTACGGAGGTGAGAAGTTCAGAGCTCGAGGCCCAGAATGATGTTGGGTCATTGCCATCCAAAAAATTTCCAAGTGAAAATCCGACGGCCGAGAAGGCATCGGGGTCTAGAGACCGGAACGACGACCATCCAAAATGATGAACATCTGAAGGAAACCTGGGTAGGGAAACCCAAAGGGTCGTGTCTGGAAGGCATGACAAAATGTCTGACTTGATGCAAGTCACCAGATGGAAAACAGGAAGCAGGGACCCTAGGGCTGGAAAGGCGCAGAATGAAAGCCATTAGAAAGGAAAAACGTACAAGGAAACTCGAGAGGGGAACTTGGACAGTCCGGGCCCGGGAGGCCCCACGGATGCCATCAAAGGGTGAAATTCCCAAGAAGCTTTAGGCCTCAACAAATTTCAGTGGGAAACACATGGTCAACCTATGATAAGACTTGAGATGCATGTTGACCATTATAGATACCAAAACGGGGCACACAAAATGAGGTGGCAACAAAATAACTCGGCATGGCATAAGAAAGAGGGTCCCTGTTCCGAACGGGGCGTGTGTGCGATAGGCACAAAAAAGTGCAAATGACCTTATAAGAAGTACACAAAAGTATATGTGGAGTCCACTCTAGTGGTCCTACTCTAGCTAAGAAGATCATGCATGCTGGTTACTATTGGCCCATGATGGAATGCAATGCATACCATTTTGTCAAGAAATATTGACAGTGTCAAATTCATAGAGACCTTATACATGCACCAGCTCAAGAGCTACAACCGATCACATCACTGTGGCCCTTCACCTAATGAGGACTTAAAATTATAGGTAAAATCCATCCCACTTCATCCAATGGCCATAAGTTCATTATCACAATGATCAAATACTTCACCAAATGGATTGAAGCTATTCCCATGACATAAATTACTAGCAAAAAAAATCCAAATTCATTCTTAATTACATCATTTTATGATATGGTGTCTCATAGTCCATCATCAATGATAGCGGTCATCCCTTTAAGAGCCAAGATATCTACCAAATATGTGAGAAATTCCATATCCAACATCATTTCGCCACCCCATACTACCCACAAGGTAACAACCAAGCCGAGGTGTCGAACAAGACCACCATCAAAATCCTCAAAAAGACTATCAATGACACTGGTCATGACTAGCATCTTCAACACAATCTCATATTATGGGCCTACCACACTAGTATCCATACTCCCAAAAAAGCCACATCATATTTCTTAGTCTTTGGTTCTGAGGCCATATTACCTATCAAGGCTGAGTTACCTTCCTTGAGGGTATCCATGCAAGGGATTATTGATGATGAAGAATATCACGTATTTGTTGCAAGTATGGATGATTTTTGTGGTGTTATCATTAATTTTGTCATTGATGTCAGCGCTGCACAGGTTGAGTAAAGTTGGATTTTTCCAAGTGCTTTTGAGAAAATTTGAAAAATAATGAAAGTTGTGTTGAAGTATGCTCTAGTATTGTGGTTCACATTTCTTCTATGTTGACCCAATGCCTATGAGGATTTATAGGTGTGTTCATAAGCTTAAATGGATTGTATATTCTGAGTTTCAACTTTTGGTTTTGTGGAGAAGAAAAGTTATGGTCACCGGTGTGTGAATTGGTTTTTTAGAGTTATCTAGTTAGTGACTAGGAGAAATGTTTTGGCTCCGTAGTATTCTGATATTTGGTCTTAGATCTTGTGGATCTAGGAGATCACACATTCTGATTATTTTTGTGTTCTGACAAATTTTATTGTGGTTTGGCGCTCTGGAAGACTTGCTCTAGAGTCTCTGTGTTTTTGCTGGTAGTCTCGGTTGAAATGGTGAAGTGTTCTCTACAAATGAAGCTTGTTGAAGTTGTTGCGGATGTATTTGAGTTGTTCTCAGAGATGGTAAAATGACTGGTGAAGCATGTTGAGAAATTCGTGTATGTTTATCCTGTTGAAGATGCACATACTTCAAATTTCATTGGTGTTTTCATTAGGTTTGGATGACTTGGTGTCTACACACTACATTTGGAATTTGCATCAACTTGAGGAAGTGTGTGCATGATCCAAGATGTTGTTTGGGTCCTAAATTAAATATGCATTTTGTTCCCTCACATTCTTATCCATCATGGGAATGTTGAGTTACCGACCTAGTTTGAATTTATAAAATGAAATTGTATAGTCGACCTTGGAGAATGTTCCTAAGGTTGAAGATGGTATAAATTTAGGTTAAGTTGTAGCGAATTTCATATCCATCCATCATTCGATCTAAGCAACAATACTTCATTGTATTTATAATATCCTAATCAAGTTGTGAAGTGTGTGGAACTCCTAGTGGTGGATCATTATTTATTTCTTTATATTTTCTGTAGGCAGTGAGCCTCTCTTGTGGACAATGAGTCTTAAGGCAGTGAGCCCTTGATTTGGGTAGTGAGCCTTTGTATTTGGGTAGTGAGCCCTCTGGCAGTGAGCCTTTTTGTATCTGGTATTGCATTACTACTATACTGTGAGTTAATCCTAACTGTGGTTTTTACCTCATTTGGTTTGTCATGAAAATTTGGTGTCTCTGGTGTTGTGTTTCTATTATTTTCATTTTCATGTTCACACTTAATAAAAAATTGAAGATAAAGTGGAATTTATTAAGTTAAGAAGGAAAGAATTTGATACAACTGATTCATCCCCCTCTTAGTTGTCTTGTGCTTTTCAACAATTGGTATTGGAGCTCTGGTTCCTTAGTGAAAAGCTTAACCACTTGAGGTAGATTAGATGGCACACAAGTTGCAGATTCCCATATTTCATGGAGCTGATTATAGTGACTGGAAAGAGCAGATGAGGAGTTATCTGATTTCGCTCAGTTTTAATACCTGGAAAGTTGTAGAGACAAAGTATGTGATTCCAATAGTTGGACCTTACTCTACTGATGAGGTTGCAGCTTTTGAAGAGAATGAAAGATGAAGATATAATTGAGAAGATCTTGATGACCTTACCAGACAATTACAGTGACAAAGTATTTGTACTTGAAGAATAGTATGATCTGAAGATATTCACTAAGGAACATCTATTTGGTGTCTTGGCTGCATTTGAGATGAGAAAATTTGCAAGAGACAAGGAAAAGACTGAAACAACCTTTAAATCCATGAAGATAGAAGATGATGATGATGATGAAGCATAATATTTGGAGGAAAATTTCACAAGGATATTGAAGAAAGGTACTGGTAAATATAAAGATAAGTTGCCTTTTAAGTGTTTCAGTTGTGGAAATATTGGTCATTATGCATCAAGATGTCCTAATAGAGCAACACAAAAGAAGAATAAGGATAATAACAATAATTACAAGGATAAGAAAGATAGAAAGTTCAAGAAGTTGTATTATGTTAAGGAAGATGCAAGAATTTTTGATGATGAATATGACCTTGAGGAAGATAAAGATGAATGTTTGTTTCTAGCCTTGGAAAAAAAATGTGCAGAAGAACCTAGTCCGAAGTGTAAGAAGAATAAATTAGAAGGTACTCTGGTAACTTCTTTTCATGCCAGACAAGATGATGAATTTTGGGTAATTGACAACGGATGTTCAAATCATATGACTGGAGATAAGAGTAAGTTCACTAAACTTGAGAAGTAAGATGGAGGTATAGTCATGTTTGGAGATGACTTTGGTGCTAAGATTATTGGTAAAGGAATAATTAGCTTTGATGGAAAACATAACACTGATGATGTCTATTATGCAAAGGGTTTAAGGCATAATCTTTAAGTGTTGGACAAATTTGCATCAAAGGTTTTAAGCTTGTGTTTCAGGATAGCACTTGTGAGATCAAAAAAGGATCTGGAACTATGGTTGCAGTTGGAAGAACTCATGGAAACATCTATCAACTCAAAGGTGGTGATGGTCAATGTTTTGTTTCCCAGATTAGTGAGAGTTGGCTCTGGCACCGAAGGATGGGACGTGTGAATTTTGATAATCTAGTTAGGATCAGTTCTAGAGAAGTTGTGAGAGATCTGCCTAAAATCATAAAGCCTTCAAATTCAATCTACAGAAGTTGTCAGATAGGAAAACAAACAAGGAATAGTTTTAAAACAAAGGATCAATCATCTTCCAGAATGCTAGAAATAATCCATATAGACCTTTGTGGTTCTACAAGAATAGGAATCCTGAATGGTGATAGGTACTTTATGCTTTTAATTGATGATTACTCTAGGATGACATGGGTTACATTTCTTAGAGAAAAGTCTCAAGCTCTTGATAGATTCAAGGCATTTAAGGCAAGAGTAGAAAATGAGGTAAACATGAGAATAAAATGTTTGAGATCTGATAGAGGTGGAGAATTTACATCCCGTGAGTTCAATACATTCTATGAAGAACATGGTATAAAAAGACAATATTTTTCTCCTAGAACCCTACAATAGAATGGAGTTGTAGAAAGGAAGAACCAGACTGTGCAAGAGGCTTCCAAAACTATGATGAAGGAAGAAAATGTTCCTGATATGTATTGGAGAGAATCCATTCACACCGTTGCTTACATTCTTAACAAAGTTCAAGTAAGAGGTAACAACACTAAGACTCCTTATGAGTTATGGATAGGTAAGAATCCTACCGTGAAATACTATAAGTTATTTGGAAGTAGATGTTACATTAGAAGAGATGAAGAAAATCCTTGAAAATTTGATGCTAGATGTGATGAAGAAATTTTCCTTGGATATTCAAATGACAGTAAGGCATATAGATTTTTTAATAAGAGACTGAGAAAAATCATTGAAAGTACTAATGTGAAGGTTGATGAAGCTATGCATAGACTGGTGGAAATAACTAAAGTTGAGCTTGATGAGCCTATCTATGTGAAAATATAATAAGAAGAAAAGGAAGAGAAAGAACAAAGTGAAGAAGAAGAAGAAAATCCAGAACCTGCACCCAAGACTCCTAAATATGTTCAGAAAAATCATCCGGAGGAACAAATAATTGGAGACAAAAGTGAAGGAGTGAAGACATGAAGCAAAGTGGTTGAGGTAAACTTGTGTTTAATTTATAAAATAGAACCTCAGACTGTGAATGAAGCATGTGATGATGAAAGTTGGTTTAGATAAATGAAAGAGGAACTAGAACAGATAGAGAAAAATGAGACATTGGAACTAGTCCCTAGACCTACAAACAAGAATGTAATTGGTTCTAAATGGGTATTCAGAAATAAATTGAATGAAGATGGTGAAGTGATAAGAAATAAAGCAAGAATTGTATGTAAAGGATATTCACATGTTGAAGGAACAGATTTTGAAGAAAATTTTGCACCTGTAGCAAGAATGGAAGCCATTCAGATGTTCTTGGCATTTTCAGCTCATAAAGACTTCAAAGTTTATCAGATGGATTTCAAATCTGCATTTCTGAATAGAGAACTAGAAGAAGAAGTGTATATGGAGCAACCGAAAGGTTTCTCTTTATCAGATAAACCAAACATGGTCTATAAGTTAAATAAATCATTATATGGTCTAAAGCAAGCTGCCAGAGCTTGGTATGCTAGATTGGATAAATACTTGAATAAGTAATGATTCAGCAAAGGGTCTACATACATCAATCTTTACTTCAAGGTTGAGAGAGACAAGATACTGATAGTTGTGGTCTATTTTGATGACATCATTTTTGGTGGTAATGAAGGTATGTGTAAGATGTTTGCTGAAGAGATGCAAAAATAATTTGAAATGTCTATGATTGGTGAACTAAATTTCTTCCTTGGACTTCAAGTTAATCAAACTAACAAAGGGATATTCATTTCACAATCTAAGTATGTTAAGGAATTGTTAAAGAAGTTTGTGATGAATCCAAACTGGTATGTACCCCTATGGTAATTGGATGCAAGTTAAGTAAGGATGATGAATCTGCAAAGTTGATTTGAGCATGTACAACTCCATGATTGGTGGAATTATGCATGTAGTATGTTTAGTTGCAAGATTTCAAGCATAAAAAAAGGAAGCACATGTTAAAGCTATGAAGAGGATATTCAAATATCTTAAAGGAACTCGAGACTATGGACTATGGTATTCGGAGGATAATGATTTCACTTTGAATGCCTACACTAATGATGATTGGGCAGGATGTGTGGAAGACCGAAAGAGTACAAGTGGAGGAGCATTCTTTCTTGGAGGAAGATTAGTTTCATGGTTGACCAAGAAACAGGATTCCGTTTCTTTATCCATTGCAAAAGAAAAATATATTTCAGCAAAATATTGCTATACACAAGTACTTTGGATGAAGTGAACTTTGATGGACATAGGTGTGGTAAGTGATGAACCTACTTCTATCTATTGTGACAATAAAAGTGCTATAAACATTTCAAAGAATCCAGTGATGCATTCTAGAACAAAGCATATATCTATCAAGTATCACTTCTTGAGGGAGAAATTATTGAGGAATGAAGTTAGACTTGAATATGTACCTACCAAAGAAAAAGTTGCAGACATATTCACTAAAGCCCTTCCAAAGGATACTTTTGAGTATCTCAGTGGGAAGCTAGGGGTTTCTACCCCTCCTTCTTTGATTTAAGTGCATATGGAGGTGGATCAGTCCAGTGGATTCACAAACCTTCTTTGTTCTGGACTGATGATTAAGGTCTACTCCTTAGGAGGAGTAGAGAAGTGTATTGTTGCAGTATGTGATGTGGATGTACTCCTTAGGGGGAGTGAATAGAGCTTTGTATGGAAAGAATGTGATTTTCCATTGATGTTAAAGGGGGAGAGAGGATCATGTGAAAATTGTATGCTTGGTAGGTTGTCGCTTTTGAAAATCATGTAGGATGTGGGAGAGAGAATCATGTGAAACTTTTATTCTTGGCAGGTTGTCGCTTCTAAGAATCATGTGTGTTGTATTTGATGGTTTTTCACATCATCTGTTACCATCAATGAAAAAGGGGGTGATTTTTGCAAGTATGTTTGAGTTTAGTGGCATTGTCATTAATGTTGTCATTGACGTCAACACTGTATAGGTCGAGTAAAGTTGGATTTTTCCAAGTGATTTTGAGAAAATTTGAAAAATAATGAAAGTTGTATTGAAGTATGCTTCGGTATTGTGGTCCGCATTTCTTCTATGTTGAACCAATGCCTATGTGGATTTATAGGTGTGTTCATAAGCTTAAATGGATTGTATATTTTGAGTTTCAGATTCTGGTTTGATGGAGAAGAAAATTTATGTTCACTGGTGTGTGAACTGGTTTGTCAGAGTTATCTGGTTAGTGACTGGGAGAAATGTTTTGGCTCCGTTGTCTTCTGATATTTGGTCTCAGATCTTGCGGATCTGGGAGATCAATCATTTTGATTATTTCTGTGGTTCAAAAAAGTTTTTTGGGGTTTGGCACTTTGGAAGACCTGCTCCAAAGTCTCTATGTTTTTGTTGGTTGTCCCGGTTGAATTGGTGAAGTGTTCTTTGCAAATGAAGTTTTTTGAAGTTGTTACAGATGTATCTGAGTTTTTCTCAGAGATGCTAAAATGAATAGTGAAGTGTGTTGAGAAATCCGCGTATGTTTATCCTACTGAAGATGCACGTATTTCAAATTTCATTGGTGTTTTCATTAGGTTTAGCCAACCTAGTGCTTACAAGCTACATTTGGCTTTTGTGTCGACTTGAGGAAGTGTGTGTGTGTGATCCAATATGTTGTTTGGGTCCTAAATTAAATATGTATTTGGTCCCCTCACATTCTTATCCACCGTGAGAATGTTGAGTACCCGACCTAGTCTGAATTTGTAAAATGAAATTGTATAGCCGATCTTGGAGAATGTTCCTGAGGTTGAAGATGGTATAAATACAAGTTAAGTTGTAGCAAATTTAATATCTATCTATCATTTGATCCAAGAAGAGAAGAGTGTGTGAAAAAGTGTGAAAAGAAGAGTGTGGAAGAGAGAATTGTGGCAATAGTACTTCATTGTATTTATAATCTCCCGATCAAGTTGTGAAGTGTGTGGAACTCCTAGTGGTGGGTCATTATTTATTTCTTTGTATTTTCTGTAGGCAGTGAACCTCTCTTTTGGACAGTGATTCCTAAGGTAGTGAGCCCTCTAGCATTGAGCCTTTTTGTATCTGGTATTGCATTACTACTATACTGTGAGTTAATCCTCACCGCGGTTTTTTCCTCATTGGGTTTTCCACATAAACCTGGTGTCTCTAGTGTTGTGTTTCTATTATTTGCATTTTCATGTTCACACTTAATAATAGATTGAAGATAAAGTGGAATTGATTAAGTTAAGAAGGAAAGAAGTTGATACAACTGATTCACCCCCCCTCTTAGTTGTTTTGTGCATTTCAACAATATCTAGACTGCATGAGTCAGAATTATTAGATGAGCAAAGAAAAAATGCATTGGCCCATTTTCTATTCATGGCTGTATCTAATTCTAGCATGATGAATGGCCTATAGAGCATGAAATGTGCCTCTTGAGATTATGCTAGACTATTTTTAATGCTTGAATCCATAAAATTAATACATTGTAAGCATAAAAAGCAATTTATTGCATTATGAGTGGTTGCAAGAGCTCTTTTCCCTATTATGTACGTTTTGAGGTTGATTATATGCTAATTTGATATTGTCTATGCCTAAATGTCTAAAATAGGATGCCGGATAAGCATGATTAAGGGTAACCTCAATTGTAAAATAAGAGGACATGAACCCCTATGTTGTAAAAACATGACTTACAATTTTATATAGGCAATTTGTATTGTAAAGGGTGATCTCAGATTTATTGGTAGCAAGGTTTCTTCTCATCAGTATTAAGATGTGTTGTATTCTTTTTATCTAAATCTATATTCAAGCCCAAAGCAGGGTATATATTTTTGTAGGCAAAGGAAAACTAGGCGTGATCAAATTTTTGAGCAAGATGGATTTATACAACTGTCAACAATGTGCTGAATCTCTTTGAAGTTGGCATATATATAGTTGATTGCTTAGTTTGAAAAGGTTGTTGATGGGTTGGCTACATGAGGTAAATATTGTAATTAGGGTTCTTGTCATTATCTAATAGACATAAGGCTTGTTTATTCTCTTTTAAGTTTGAATTTCAATTCCATTCTATGACTACATCTGTGTAATCATTGAAGGAAGTTCTGTAATGCATAATTGCCAAGAATGTGAGGGTCTCCATGAATGTAGGTATTCTTTTGTGAACAACTAGTTATACCTGTGTTCATATTTGATAATTTGAGTGTTGTGGTTGATAATGTAAAATACTTGTAAAGCCTTTTGCAAGGTATATTTTCAATTCAATACAAGAAGTATATATGTTTGTTCATGGATTAATGAACTAGGCTCCATTCTTTATGTTGTAATTTTATGTTGTGTCATTTTGTATACATAGAGCCTAGCTTATATTTATGAATTCAATATTTAGTCCTTGTTGTTGTGATATCTATATTGTAAAATTGTGGATTGCACATACATTATCTTTGATTTTAAGAATCAACACTATAGCCCAATAGGATCAAGGTACCAATATACAAACAATCAGCCTCTCATCACACCAATACCATATAAATAATGTATAAGATCATTTCACATCTATTTAATATTATGAGTCCTACTTGAATTGCACATCTCATTGCTTTAGAAATACAATATCTTAGGAAATTTGTTCTTGTATCATTCTCAAAGAGATGTACATTGTAATTCATTTTACAATAATGCATGATCTATAATCCTGAAATGAATACATCTTTGGGATAGTACTTGATGTATCTTTGGTCTCTTGCATGAAGTTTATTCTTATTTAAGGAGCTTTATAGCCTTGATTATGGTAAACTAGAATTTTGGAGTTTATTGAAAATATTTGGGGTTTTCTAGCGCATAGGGTATAGTTTACCTTCAAGGTATGATATCTAAATTTTCATTTCTTTTTAATTATCCCTACCTAATCATAAGCAACAAGTATTTTTCCTTAAGTCTGCATCCCCTGGGGGCTAGGTTTTAGCTTATCTTTAGGGTTTGGAAGTTTACAATTTTGAGAGCCAATAGATCCTTGGACAATTACAAATAAATGTAAAAAAATTCTAGTCAAGAGGATGTTGAGAAACTTTCTCTAATGGAATCCTTTTGTGTTTTGAAGGAAAAAAATTAGACTTATCCATGTAAAGGGTATGCTTTATTTTGACTAGCAGTATATGACTGCATTCCACTCCTTAGATTGTCAACGTGACTGCCATCCTCTCAAATCTTGATCATCACCAAGATCACTGGAACAAGCATAAATCAGTCATATATGAACCTTAATCACAAATCATAGTCAAAAGATACCCTTATCACAATCCTCATTCAATATTTTGTCTTCTCCATATTCATGCATTTCACTACAACATTTAAAGAATGAGATCTACCCCACATAGGTAGTTGCCTCATTTATTTTTGATGGAAACCCTCATAGAAAATCCTAGCATTAGTGATTGTCATTGTATCTTTGAAACAGTGCCACCCACTTTAGGAATGTATTTTAAGCATTATTGCTATTGATTTTGTATTCAAGAGGAAGCTTTCCATTGTGATCACGTTTTATTGGTCAGAATGCAAATGGGAAAAAACTACCATTTTGATACATCATCATAGAATTTTTCATGCTATCATCTTGAGACTGTCACAACACTTGAAGGATTTTGCTTCACACACAAAATTTCCTTCAAAGAAAACCTGTATAGGTATATAATCAATCATACCTTATAGCACACCATTTTTTGCTCTTCGTAACTGCATTAAAATAATCATTTGAAAGAGTTACCTTTCATGCCATCCCTTCAACCAATGCTTAATTCATGCATTGCTTCCACATAGCACTATGTTTTCAAAAGGAAAATTTGTCACTGTATTGATAATCTACTAGAACTGTCTTGCATCTTTGACCTTTCATAATCCATGTATCTTTGTATCTAAGTCATTAAACCCTTTCTTATAAATCCTCAGATACTGTAATACCAAACAAGGTAATTGTCCCTTAAAAGAGATTTTGTGCTTCCCACAATGTGTCCTTGCCTCCAAATGCATGAATGATAGAGTTTTCCTTTTGCTCATTACATTTGGAAACTCAACATTAAACTTCACATTGATCTGCCACACTCTCAACACACACACACTTATTGAATAGAATCAACATCACATCAAATTGCACTTTCTCTTCTCTCTTATTGCTCTTCTTCTTCACTCTTGCATCTTGTCTTCACCATTAACTCATCTTGCATTTATACCATCTTCAAATTTGAAAATTATCCAAAGTCGGTCATCCAAATTCAAATTCAAATTAGGTTGGTGAATAAACATCCTAGGGTAGAATTAGAATGAGGGAAACCCAAACACACACTTCCCAAACACACACTTCAAGAGTTCCAAAAATATCCAACACGCTTCATCATCCTCAAAAGTAGTATTTCACACAAGGTTGGCCAAACCGGTGTAAAACACATAGAACCATTAAGCAAAAATCTTCCAAATGCTAAAAATATCTTCAATAGAACCAGGGCAACACAAACCTAGAACTACAAGTCATAAGAATTCATCAAAGTGAAATTTGAACCAACAACATTTCTGCTAAACCTCAACCAAAAACATAGAAAACCATAGTTCATAATTGGTGAACACAACTTGCACTATATAATGAATCAACAATAAAAAATATGGATATAACATCTACTAACAAGCATGAACAACATGTCTAAACCACACAAGAAAATCCGGACCAAAAACTAGAGAAACCACTGAACACATGCAACATATGTTTATTACAATTTTCTCAATATCCTTTACATATACAACCAACAACAATTAGTAGAGAACTAACTGATTGGTTGACATCAATGACAACACCTGCAAACTTTCCACAACACCTTCAGCATTTTCATTCTTGCAAAAATCTCCCCTTTTGTCATTCATGGCAACATAAGATGTGAAAAACCATCAAAGACAACATACTACCTCTAAATACATTTTTCTATTTTCTCCCCCTTAGAAGATAATCTCTTATATGCTTCTTCTCCCCCCCTTTGAAATCAATGGAAAAGGCAAAAGAATATTTTCCATTGATCTCTCCTTTGACATGACAAAGAAAATACAAATAATGACACCTGATACTACCTACTCCCCTGAGAGGTAGCCACCAAAATATCAATCTAGAAGAAAGATAGGTCCATAGATCCACCAGACTGATACATCTCCATATGCATCTAATTCAAGAAAGGAGGGGAAATAACCCCTAAATTCTCTTAGAGATACTCAAAAGTATCTTTCAGAAGAGCCTTCATTAAAATATCAACAATTTGATCCTTTTTCAAAACATACTCAATCTTTACTTCATTCTTTATGATTTTCTCTCTCAAGAAATGATACCTGATGGATATGTGCTTCATCCTCTAGTGCATCACAAGATTTTTAGAAATGTTTTGATTAATAGGGGAAAACTAGGTTTTGAAGGGACCTTGAAACCCTTTACAAAAAAAGACACAAAATGCTACCTCAAAGGATAATCAAAATAAACCACTAGCAACAACCCATCAGCCAAAAAATGCCAAACGACAGATACTGAACAAAGATAAAACAAAAGGCAACCAACAAAACCCACCAACCAACCAACAAAAAAACAAAACCTAACCTACACCCCAACCCAAATAGAAAGCAACAAGAAAAAACTAATTCAAGCCATCAAGAGTATTGGCCATCTCCAACTACTAGTTCTTATGCTTTTCAACCATATCTAGCAGTTCCTTTTTCTCAGCATCAAATTTTTTCTTCCATTCAACCGATTCTCTAGTTGCAAGTCCCTTATTATCATCTTTAGAAGTCTTCTTACCCTTGCCCTTATTCGTGCATTCCTTATCCATAAGCTCAAACAAGTAAACTTGATCTTCTCGGAGTTTACTGATTTTCCTAAATAGGATTTCTAAAGACTCTGCACTGTTCTTTACAAAAATATGACATGCCTGCATAAGTTTTTTGATGTCCACATTAATTCTAGACACTTTGGCTTCCAAAGCAACAATTATTTCTTCATAAAGAGACTTAAAGCCATAGTAGGACCCATCAAGGTCCACCATCCTATCAATTAGGATGTCCAACACAACAAATTTAGGGACACTCTTAAGATTTTCCTTTAAGTCTCTAGTTTTAATGTTTATCTTATTAAATTCCTGTAAAGACCATTTTTGCTAGCTTGAATGTACCTATAGCCCCAACTCTGGCCATATCCAATAGATTAAACATGGAGGTCTCATCCTCATCTAAATAAGAAAAATACTCAGAAAGAGGATCCACTTTCCATGGCTCCTGATTCGCTTCTGGTTTTTCTGCGTCCTCCTCCTCTTGACATCTATATTACTTATCCTCCTCCTCCTTAGGCACCTCTTGTGAAGGGGAATCCATGATGGTCACTATCTTGTTGCCAAAACTCTTATCCTCACCAACCTCCTTAGGCTCCTTTGTCATAAAATCTAGGGATTTACTCCTCAGATTTGTAATGCGTGAAGAAAGCCGCCTCGGTTTAATAGCTCCTACCTCTTTAACCTTGGACCCCACCTCACCACTAAAACAAATAGCATCTTTACCATCTACCACCTCCTCTAGCTTGGGAGAGGTATCATCAGACCTCACATCCATCTCATCACTCCCAGAGTGGGAAATCCTTTTTCACAGACCTATTACTCTTCGCACCACCTCCCTTCCTTTTGTTCGAAGATGTGGCCACAATAGCCGAGGAAAAATCCTCCTCCTCTGAAGAGGAATCCTCACCCGTTGACCTAGAATCATTAGATAAACTCTTCTCCTTGCCTTTGATGGTAGGGGCTGGGAGAAGGGTCTTGATATGTTCCATTATCAAAAGAATTAGTCCCTCATGGAGGACTAGGGCCTTTCTATTTTTAAGGTGCGCATACACTGAAACCTCCAACGAAGATAAAAGAAAAAATGGAAAAGAGATAAATAAATCATGCCTGAAATTATTAAGGAGCATGAAATGATGACCAAGGATGACCTTAAATCTCCCTTCTAGGGTTACATACCTCATCATCACCTCAAAAAAACTTTCCCAAATCTTCTCCAGGGATGTTCTTCCATATCCCTAGGTTTCCAACTTGATTAACACTTTCCTCTCGTCATCTTTGAAGAACTAAGTCATCACCACTTCATTGATTTTCTTATCCTTAAAGATTCTTAGAAATGTGAATTTCACTTTTATTATCACAAAAAATAGAAATGGGATCATGATATAGCACTGTGATATATTTCAATGTCTATTTCATCAATAGAACTTGTGTCCAACAGGATGAAACAACACTATAAGAAGCTTCAAGAGTAGCTTTGCTTCTAGTTAACACACCTTTTGTCTTATCTCCAAAATATAAATTTTTGAGTGATTGTTTTGTACATATCTAGGTGTCCTAGGGGACATCACTGGAGCATCTTCTTCTCTTTCATTATGTTCATCTTGGTTCTCTTGCTCATCTTTTTCTTGTTCTTCCATAATTTCTTCTGTTCTTGCACAATCATGCTCATTAGATACATATTCATCAGTGTCAATAGAATTGTTCATTGTCTCATCAACCTTCAAATTCAAGCTTTCTACAATATTTCTCAGTCTTTTATTGAAACATCTATATGCCTTTCTTTTAGTGGAATATCCAAGAAAAATGCCTTCATCACTATTTGCATCAAACTTTCCTAAAGTTTCTTCATCTCTTCTGATATAGCATTTGCTCCTAAATACCTTGAAATATTTAATTGTAGGAATTTTTCCATACCATAGCTCATAGGGAGTCTTTGTATTTTTTTCTCTCACTTGAACTCGATTGAATACATAAACAACAGTATGAATAGCTTCTTTCTAGTAAAATTATGATAAACCAACCTCAATAATCATTGACCTAGCAACTTCTTGAACTGTTCTATTTTTCCTTTCAACAACTCCATTCTGCTGAGGAGTTCTCAGAGCAGATAACTGTCTCTTTATTCCATGCACTTCACAAAACACATTAAACTCATGGGAGGTGAATTCTCCACCTCTATCGGATCTTACGAATTTTATCTTCAAATTCACTTAATTTTCAACCATTGCTTTGAATTGTTTAAATCTATCTAATGCATTTTATTTCTCTCTAAGAAATGTAACCCATGTATATCTAGAATAATCATCAATTAAAAGCATAAAGTACCTTTCACCAAGTAGACTCTTCACTCTTGTAGGAACACAAAGATCTGTATGAATTAAATCTAGTAGTATGGTAGTAGACTGTTCTTTTGATCTATAATGATTTCTTGCTTTCTTTCCAAATTGACAATTCCTGCAAATAGCATTAACAAGGTTTATAATTCTTGGTAAATCTCTCATGGCTTGAACAACACTACTCCTTAAAAATTTATCAATATTCATGTGACACATTCTTCGATGCCATAACCAACTGTCATTTATTTGAGTCATAAAGCATCATCCATCAACACCTTTTAGTTGAGAAATATTCCCTTTAGATTTCTTTCCTATAGAAACCAATGTTCTAATCCTTTTTGGATCTCACATTTCTCATCCTTGAACACAAGATCATATCCTTTTCTGCACATCTAACCAACACTCAACCGATTATGGCTTAAACCCTTAACATAGTAAACATCGTCAGTATGATGCTTGCCATCAAAACTTACCTAACCTATCCCACATATTTTAGCACCAGTATCATCTCCAAGCATAACCAAGCCTCCATCATATTTCTTAAGCTTAACAAACTTACTTTTATCACCATTCATGTTATGTGAACAACCACTATCAACTACCCAATAATTTTTCTCTTGTTTAGCATGTAGGGTAGAGATAGTCGTACCTTCATTTTTCTCCTTCTCTGAAGGGCTTTTCTTTACCTATTTTTCAAAATTAGCAGTAGGTTCATCCTTAATCACCAAGAACAAGCATTCATTGTCATAAGGATCTTCATATTCTGAATCCTCAATAGAAATACTAGCATTCACATTCATATAGTAAGTTTTATTAATATTCTTTCCTTTCTTTTCCTTCTCATATCTTTGTTTATTCCTTTTTTCTCTTTTCGAATACTTTGTAGCATAATGACCTATTTCTCCACAACTAAAACATTTAAAGGGAAACTTACCTTCATACTTACCAAAGCCTTTCCCCATTATTTTTACAAAGTTAGCTTCTATTTCATCAAAGTTCTCTTCATCAGGATCTTTAACTTTTGTAGCTTTAAAGGTAGTCTTTGATTTGCATCCATTCCTTAGACTCGGCTTCCTCATCTCATAAGATGTCAAAAATCCTAACAGTAAATACTTAGTACAAGTCTTATAATCTATAGTCTGCTCAATAGCACTTACCTTCTCACTGTAAGCATCAAGAAGAGTTATGGGAATTTTCATTACAATCCTTGTTTCATAAATAGTAGCACCAATTCCCCACATACCGACCACTATCTCATCCAATCTCTATACACAAGATTTGACATTTTCTTCTTCGTACATATGTGGAAGATCAAACTGTGTCTCCAAATTCTATAGTTTCACCTCTTTAACTCTTTCATCACCATCATCTGCTCTTTCTAAAGCATCCCAGACTTCCTTAGCTATCTTGAAATTGTGAACCTTGATAAACTCTGAATGTACCAGACTATTCTTCAAAATGTATTTCACCTTATTGTTTACTTCATGTGCTTTGATTTCTTCAGGTGTACTTAGACCATTAGTAGGAGTATAAGGATTTTTGTAAGATTTCTCCACATCATATCCACAATACTCCAGATATTCTTCCATCAATACTTTCCATATACCGTAATTAGTTCCATCGAACCTCAGATAATCATAAACCATTTTTCCAGCCATCCCAAACCTTCCTCAAGTGATTAAGCTCTTCACCAAGGAACCAAGCTTTGATACCAATTGTTGAAAAGGACAACTGAGAGGGTGGGGTGAATCAATTTTTTGGGGAATATGGGTCATCTTAGAAAGAAACATCCAAGATCAGAAGTGCCTTCGGTAGCTTTTATTTCATTAGATTTTCTCAAAGACACAAACTACTATGCCACAAGGTGGAACCAAACATAGTTCATTTCCCACATTGACCCTTAGAGAAAAATGAATGCTAATTAAACCAGTTCCAAACAACACCATTAAATAGATTCAATCATGTAGAACCATTAAACATGAAAGATGGAACAAAAACACATAAACACACAAATTTATATGGGGAAAATACTTTCGAGTAAAAAACCCCACTCTCCAAAAGCCTAGATTGCCATTTATTATTTAGCAATAGAATACAGTTACAAATATAATTCAAGATTTAAGCCTTTATAGAGTTTACATCTTGTTCCACCTAGAGAGAATCTGGAAGAATAAACCTACTTCAATTTCACCTCATTTCATTGTAGAAAGTTCTATGGTTTTTTAACATTCGTTCTTAACCCTAACCCTAGTTACAACATTCCAACAAGAAATGGTTTGGTTGAATCTTCCGCAGATAAACGATTACAATATAATTCAAATCTACTGAGTTGATCATCATTTAATCCATTAGCAGTTGGCAACCAACCATCACTTTCCAACCATCAATTCTCCTTCATATACCGCTTGTCATGGCCAGGGTACACCAAGACACGCGTACACCGCTTGTGTAATTCTAGAGAATCAAAATGGGAATCTACAATATTCACAACAAGTCTCTTGGACAAGACTTAAATATTTAACTCTCAACATGAGATCATGTGATCACCGCTTACCAATCTGACACCAATTGGGTCGACCATGACATTTGTCTAAATCCTACATAGCCCATAGAAGTCTGTCGGGACTCACCACACGGGGTGTGGGGTTAGCGGGCACCGTTGGATCAAGCACATCGCAACCGTAGATCAAGATCACCTTTAACTAATACACTGTGGTCCCTATAGTCACCGTGACATCCACATCACTACTGAAAAACCAATGCCCACTTAGGATTGCTATGTCCCAAAACTCACAACATGTCAATAAGCACGAGAACCCCAATGTCGCTAAGTCAGAAAGTTATGAAGATTCAAAACCCCACAACATAGGTTTCTAAGTTTCAACTTTCCATGATCTAGCAATAGGTCTATTAGAAAGTCATGAATTTCCTCAACCCCAAAACATGAGTTCTAAAGTTGGGATTTTTAGCGATCCCATGACATACAGGCTGAATAAGGGAAGAACAAAATTCCTCTAGGAAGTCGATCAAGCTAGTAAATTTGAGTCATATTTCTCAACATTCTCCCACTTGACGAAGAACTTACTGGCTCCTTCCAAAGCTAGAAGTTAATGTATCATCCATCCATGCAACCAACAAGATCTGCACCCAATGCTTCCATGCTCCACTAAGACACCTACAACAACATCTAATATGTCCACCATCTCAGGCAACAATTCCTACCATCCTCCAAAGGAAAGGATCAAGCCATGGTGAATATGCACCAATCTAAAGAACATAAGCACTAGATCCATCTGATAGAAAAGGCTATGACATACTACCACCACTTCAGTGTGCTCACAAGATATACATAAGCATCATAAAATCAGCTTCAAAAGCCCTCAACATGAACACATTCGTGAAGACATTCTCTAGAAATGAGATAGAACACTAGTTCGAACAACAACAAGAACACTGACTACGCCCATCCAACTGATCAACCCACACAACTGAAAATAGCACACACAATAAGTGATACTCCATCCAATCATACATACCTCCAACCTATCCACATCAATAAACTCATGCCACTTCATAACCAGCCCATCATCTACAAAAACAAGCTCCATGTGCCCACCAGTTGAAGAGGACAAAAAACACATCCAGGAAATCCCACTACATGGGTAATAAATCTGACAAGATCAAGGCATACCAAGTCTACTAATAGCATAACATAGAGAGTGTAAACATGTAGTTCCAAGGAATCATCTACAATGATATGCACAACCTAGAAGAAAAACTCTCACTACAAGTCTTGACAGCTCTCTGAAGTTCTCCATACCCAACAAAAGAAAGAGAGTAAGAAACTCCATGTCATCACCCAAGAACATGAGTGAAAAGACATGACCACAATCTAGTTATCACTATAGCTCCGACCAAATCTCAAACCAATGTAATGTGAAAACAAACATCCAGGAAGATAACCAATACCAAAGAGAGCAACTCTGCACATCATATACATGTAGAAAAAACCTCCTACATACACCTCTTAAATACCAACTATATCAAGTATGATGTCCTTCACAACCCCAAGAGAAAATCCTTAACAATATCCAACCGTTCAATCACCAAGATGAAACATAACACATATATCTCATTAAATCGACATGGATGTAAGCCTCTCACAGAAGATCAAAACTATTTCATTTCCTAGTTCAGGAAAAATTCCCAATGCATCTCCTAAACTCAATATCAATGAATGTACTCACAATGCATAAGGAGATAACCATTCTATCCATCTTTCATAATTAATCCTTCAAAATAATCTAATAGCAGTTCAAGATCCATATCCATGAAAGAAAGCATAAAACACCTGAGAGAAATAATGGGCAATACCTCTCAAGTGATAAAATTCTGAGTAGACCAAGAATGGGGAACGAGAGTGCTCCTCCAAGATATGCAATCCGTCATGACTTCTCCAAGAGAAATCTCCTCATTGGTCTCTATTGAACTCACATCCAACCAAGGTGAAGGCTTCTTAGACTTTCTGCTAAAATCTTCATCAAGAGTAACTATTGACACTTCTCTCCTCTCAAGAGAAATGTAGCTTCACCTTATTCTTCATGTATCCATGGGCACCAACAAATGATCATCTCAAGCTAAACTCCAAATGCATCACTGCACTATCATGAAGTTCTCAAGCATATGACCAATACACCCAATACACAAAGAACTAGCACACCACTATCAAAGATCTAAATATTTGAACCAAGAACTTATCATGACATCATGATCTTATCATATCCAAGTAACGTTACCATGGTCTCAAGAGCAATTCCTCATGCCAAAACTCTAATGCACAAGCAAGAGTATAATCATGACAGGAAACAAATCTAAACCAACATCACGTGTCAAGCGCCACCAAAACCTCAGCCAAAGACTCCAAATTTCCTCCATTATTTCAAGATGTTATACATCCTCAAATAGTGTCCATGCAAATGTGAAAGAACCCTTCTACAACAACAAGATCTAAGAGTCCCTCTTAGTAACATCTGCAACACTAAAGAAGATCATTCACCACCAAGTGATGAATCCACATTCATTGCTAAAAGTTCCCACAGAATCATGAAAACAAAGCTCTCCAAGCATCATGACCAAAAACAACTGCTATTTTGAAAACCCTTCGGGTCCACAGAACAACATGTCCATCTAACAACAATACCAAGTGGCACCAAGATCTCCAAACCAATCTTACAACACCATCACTTGTCAAAATCTTACACCGATACGTATATCAAGCTCTTCATGACATCGTGATAGAAAATTCTATAGGTTCCCATAATTGACTATTCAAGTACTCAACACCATCCATCCTCACATCTCAAAGAAACCACACCAATCCACAAGGTACCAAAGACAAGGCCAACTAACAAGTTTGCACAAACATTGAGTCAACCTCATGAATATAGATAGTCCACTTCTGAGTTATCTCACTCCAACCAATAGGTAGCTAATCCACCAAACCGCATAACTCAAAGATCAATCACAATGAATGCACAAACCCATCATAACACTAGAAATAGCAACACTGAGATCTCAAAGAGAATAACCATGCAGACAACATGACTCAAACACCAGATCAAGTTCAGATCCGATTTGCCAATCATGTCCACATTGAGCGCCATAGTTAGGGAAACCACCAAGAATCACCACAAGAATGTTGAGTGACAAACCACATACCGACCCTCCTATATAGAGAAAGCGACTTACCTCCTCATACTATGCAGAAAGCATGTATGCATAACTAGAACTATATCATCCAGTACCACCCAAAAAGACCAGGTTCCAGAAAATATCTTTACATCAACTCCACATATTCACAATTTTTTATTTTTGACCATGTAAAACTTATAAAACTACCGTGTTTGAGAATACCCATGCACACCCATATCCATTTCACATCTAGAAAACTCAAAAGTCTGAAACATAATCACCATAACAGTTACACCAGAATAAAGGATTATCATGAATATGAATAATCATAGATTCTTTAAATGAAAATCTATAAAACCTCAAATGCAAAGAACATGAATTTGAGCAATGCAAGTACAACACATTTTTGAAAAGAAACAACAATTCAGAAACTCCAAGTCCATATCAAGACAACTCCAAAAGCACCAACATGCACATGCATTTGAGAGAGACAGGCTATTTTAGAAGCTTCCTGACTATCCAACATGATCAACTCCATAGCCTACATGCAACCGGGGTACCAAAAAAATTGTGGCTTCCAATAACAAGAAAAATACCCAGCATATGCACATTACTCCATGACTGAACAATAACCCAAACTTCTCCATATCATCAGGGAGCCTCACACATAGACACCCAATGTGGAATCTTACTGCAACACAACCATAGAGAAAATAATATTCCACCCCATGCATAAAAAATATACCGCTACCAACTCACAAGATTCAGGACACATAATTTCAATATGACCAACTCAAGTTTCTCCATCTTACCCATCCTTCATACTATGTGTTGTCTCTTGGAACTCAAACAAAAAAGCAATAATTTCTACTCACCAAAGGATGAATCCATCAGTCGATTCCTTCAGATTTCCTCAAGCCTGTCACACTAAGAAATCTTCACAGAAGGAATACCCAAAACCGGAAACACCAGGAATTCATACATGCATCAACATTTGAGCACATGCAAGCCACATGCCAGTCCATGCAAGTACATGGAACACACATACAAGTACATGTAACTCACAAACCTGCACATGCACAAAAAAAATAAATCCCAGAAGAAGGCTTTGATACCACTTGTTGAGGAATATGGGTCATCTTAGAAATAAACATCCAAGATCAGAAGTGCCTTCGGTATCTTTTATTTCATCAGATTGCCTCAAAGACACAAACTACTATGCCACAAGGCGGAACCAGACATAGTTCATTTCCCACATTGACCCTTAGAGAAAAATGAATGCTAATTAAACCAGTTCCAAACAACACCATTAAACAAATTCAATCATGTAGAACCATTAAAAATGAAAGATGGAACATAAAAATATAAACACACATATTTACATGGGGAAAACCCTTTCGGGTAAAAGTACCCACACTCTAAAAGCCCAGATCACCATTGTATTATTCAACAACAAAATATAGTTACAAATACAATTTAGTCTCTAAGCCTTTACAAAGTTTACATCTTGTTCTATCCGGAGAGAATCTAGCGACATAAACCTACTTTGATTTCACCTCATTTCATTGTAGAATGTTCTAGGGTTTTCTAACATTTTTTCTTAACCCTAACCCTAGTTACAACATTCCAACAAGAAATGGTTCGGTTCAATCTTTCGTAGATAAACGGTTATAATATAGTTCAAATCTACTGATTCAATTGCCATTTAATCCGTTAGCAGTCGAAAACCAACCATCTCTTTCCAACTATCAATTCTCCTTCATATACTGCTTGTCATGGCCAGGGTCCACCAAGACACACGTACACCGCTTGTGTAATTCTAGAGAATCAAAATGGGAATCTACAATATTCACAACAAGTTTCCTGGACAAGACTTAAATATTTAACTCCCAACATGACATCATGTGATCACCACTTACCAATCTAGCACCAGTCGGGTGCACCACGACACATGTCTAAAGCCCGCACACCCCATAGGAGTCTGTCGAGACTCACCACACAAGGTGCAAGGTTAGTGGGTGCCGTTGGATTAAGCACATCACAACCATAGATCAAGATCACCTTTAACCAATACACCGTGTTCTCTATAGTCACCGTGACATCCATGTCATTGCTAACAAATCAATGCCCACTCAGGATCGCTATGTCCTGAAACCTACAACATGCCGATAAGCACGAGAACCCCAATATCACTAAGTCAAAAAGTTATGAAGATTCAAAACCCTGCGAAATAGGTTTTAAAGTTTCAACTTTCTGCGATCTAGTGATAGGTCTATCAGAAAGTTATGAATTTCCACAACCTCGCGACATGAGTTCCAAAATTGGGATTTTTAGTGATCCTGTGACATATAGGATGAATAAGGGAAGAACACAACTGCTCCAGGAAGTCGATCAAGCCAATAAATTTGAGTCACATTTCTCAACAAAGTTGTCATAGAATTAAACCTTTAACTTAATCACTAAAACCAATTCTAAATACTACTTAAATGATTAATTATCAAATGCTAATGCAAAAACTTAAATCCAACACATAAACACTAGATTTATGTGGAAAATCCAATAAGGGAAAAACCACAGTGAGGATAGACTCACACTATAGAGAATATCAAAACTGATTATAAAAGGCTCACTGCCTGAAACAAGGCTCACTGCCTGAAATAAGGACTCATTGTCTGGAACAAGGACTCACTGTCCAACAAGGCTACAACTCGGAGGGCTCATTTCCACAAAGATACAAAGAAGACAAAGAAGATATTTTATAGACAGACTAAAATCCCAATACAACAAAGGATTCAACCACAATTATTCACATACATGCATGAATGATAGAGTTCGCCTTTTACTCACTGCATCTGAAAACTCAACATTAAGCTTCACATTAATCTACCTGTTGATGGTGTTTTCTGCACAAAAACAATTGAGACAGAATATTATATCCTATCTCTCTTGAAAGGTAAATCTCTATGGGAAAAGAGATAACCCCAAGGTCTCTAATTTCAGGTCTTGACAATGCAACAAAACAACTCAAAGATAAATGTGAAAATACTGGTAATCACAAAGGGACCTTACTACAAGAAAATGCTGGACTTTGAATTTATCAGATCTAAACAGTGAATTGATACTTGGAATCCTCAATTGAACCCAGATAATAAAGAAAATAACAAAAAATGAAATGTTTCAGAGATAATTTTAAGACTAATTCTAACCCTAAGATCAATAATACAAAATATAGGATGCTCAAAAAATACTGTTCTCTCATAAACTACTTTCTGTTTGATCTAGATAAATCTGCAATTTCACAAAAATAGTGCAATCTTTTGAGGCATTTAAAGATTTTCAAATCATAAACATTCATTCAAAACAATCCTATTACAATTTGAAATGAAAAAAACATTTATAACTAAACTAAGAACAATTTTAAGTCTAGGCTAACTTTGCAAAGCAGCTAACAATTAGCTAACTGCAAAAAGTATGGACTAGAGATTGCTACAAACATTCCGAACATGAAACCCTAAGCATCACCAAACTATCTAACTATGAACTTAAGCAATTTTAAAGATAGAACAATAAGAACCATACCAAATTAAACTCAACACAAGAGAGATACCAAATCAAAATATCCTTTCTTATATTAGGTCATCCAAAATGGCAATAATTCCAGCCTTCTATTACAATACTTGCTTGAAAATAAACCCTAATTCGCTCAAATCTATGTTCTATGTCTATATGCCTATCATGTACCACTTATCTATATTACAAATGAGGCAACATGCCCAATTTATAGAGAATCCCCAATATAGGAAGGTCAAGACACCAAAAAGCGAAAACAAGGGTCTCCACTTTCAGTGGGGCATGTGTGCAAAAACTGCACAACAAATGGCGACTCCACTGGGGAAATGCTCCAGAGCATTTCAAGGAAAAACTAGAATCAAGAACCTAGAATCTCTGGTTTCAATCCTTTCATCAAGACACCTAAGAAAAAAGTTTCAAAAACCACAAGCAAGAAGACCTTTTCATATACCAGCGTCCAAGTGTGTGTATTTTGCATTTATTTCCTATTCCTTAGGTGCAATGGGAACCAGAGAAAATCTGACCAGCCTACATAAAATTTCTAACTCCAAAAGCAACCTAGATAGAGCCTCATTACTCATCAAGCATCCATAGCCTCAGCGAGGTTATCGCTGTGACCCTCCCAAGCATAGCTCTACTGCCAGCCAGGCATCCATAGCCCTGGTAGAGATACTAGGATACCCCTGATAAGGTGAAAGTTATTTTGATTTTTCAATATTTCCCTTTTCTCTCTTTTTATTTTATTTTCAAACATTTAATAGAACCTTTCTTTCACCTCGTAAGTAAAAAAACTCACACTCAGGGATGAGGAACATAGTGACACTGAAGCAGAATATAATATTTTTCACCAGGGCAAATTACACTAGAGCCCTATGCAACTCCAAATTTTTTTTTACTTTAGTGTGAAAGTGTGAGACCCAAATATATTCCAAAGTTTATCCAAACAAGTGACTCTAATTCTAAGTACAAGGGACATCAGATAAATGAATTCCACCACTTGACTTTGAAAAGCTGATTAGAGTTTATAAAAGAAATTTCCAGAACAATTCCAGGCAAATAGCCCATTATACAGATGCAACAACCCCAAGAAAGCAAGAAACCAAAATTGAAAACCAAAATGGAAAGAAAAACGAACCAAAGAAAACCTATACTAACCAAAGTAAACAAGCAGAGCAAAGCAGAAAGAAAAGCTACTCTAAGCTATGTATAGGATGAGCTATAAAATGCTCAAATTTGAAAATAATGCTTCAGATACTGCCCATTGATAGGCAGTGGGATATCCTCACCAGTGAGGGTTTTCAAACAAAAAGCATTATCTCCTAGAATTTTTGAACTTTGGTAAGGACCAGGCCAAAGTTTATCAAATTTACCATGCTCTCCCTTATGGTCATGGGCTTTATCCCAGTAGAGAACTAAGTCAGAGATTCTAAAGGCTTTCACCTTAGCTCTCCTATCAAACCATATTTTCACTACACCTTGATGTTTAGCAAAGTTTTCTAGGGCTTCATCTCTTTTCTCTTCAAGGTGTAACAACTCAGCCAAACGGGCTTCACGTTTATCTTCCTCATTATAGTATTCGTTAATAAATTGCAGGGTAGGGATCTTCAATTGGATAGGGAACATAGGTTCCAAACCATACACTAGGTGATAAGGAGAGGTTCCTATGGATGCCTTCTATCTGGTACAATCCGTCGAGAGAGCAAATCGAAGCTAGGTGTGCCAATCCTTAGAATTTTGTTCTAGCAACTTACAGATAACTATCAATAGGTTCTTATTATAAGACTCAACTAGACCATTACCCTGGGGGTAGTAATTGGACAAAAAATTAATAACAATCCCATGACCAAATGCCCAATTAGAAAATTTCAATGATGCAAATGCAGGGCCATTATCACAAACTAAAGATAGTGGACAACCAAAATGATTAATAATACCTAACTCAAGAAAATTGATTACCACATCCGAAGTACATTGTTTACAAACAAGAGCCTCTGTTCATTGAGTAAAATAATTAGTTATGGTAAGAATATACCTGTGGCCCGCTCATCGAGTAAAATAATTAGTTATGGTAAGAATATACCTGTGGCCCGCAGAAGATGGAGGATTACTTGAACCTATGAAGTCCATGCCCCACTGAGCAAATGGTTTTACCTCTATTACCGGATGAAGTGGAAGAGCTGCATGTTTTTCCTTACTTGCTATAGTTTGAGAGATGTGGCAAGTCCTCACATGTTGGTGTGCATCCTTGAAAAAATTAGGCCAATAATAGCCTGCTCTCAAGATCTGATTTGCAGTGGATGATGCAGAACCATGGCCTATGCCATATTTCTCATAAATTTCAATCATCACTCTGGCAACCTCTTCCTTCCCCAAACATCTCAGGTATATACCCTCATGATTTTTCTTATATAGGATAGATCCTTTCATCATAAAACTTGCACTCTTCAGGCGCAAAGCTCGCCTCTGAACTATATTAAGGTGATCAGGACATTGTTGGTTCAGTAAATAAAAGATGATTTCATCATACCAATCTCCTGGAGATACCTCCTAAAGATAATAGTGTTGAGTTGTAAGATCAGGACCTGTCTTAGCCATTGTCTTTGTGAGTCCCTGTCCTCTGACTAATTTCATGGGTTGAATCTCCATATCGTATTCCTGCAACATAGTCACCCATTTGGCTCTTTGCTCACCTAATTCATTCTACATTAACAATAGCTTTACTATAGGATCAAGCATTATGGAAAAGACCTTATTCCTCAAAATATAGTGTGTGAACTTTTTCACTACTCTGACCAAAGCATATGTCTGCTTTTCAACATTATGATACGTTAATTCTGCATCCTTTAAGGGAGTACTCATGAAGGCTATAGGATGCTCATCGCCTTGGTCAGAATTTTGGGTTAGAATTCCAGCATAGGAGTGATCAGAAGCGAATGAATATATGTAAAAAGGTTTAGCATAATCTAGACTCACCAATATTGGAGCCTCAACAATAGCTTTCTTGATTTCTGTAAATGCTTCCTTAGCGTCTGCATTCCACTCTACTTTTGCTTCTTGTTTCAAAATAGCATTCAACGGCTTAACTATCTCTACAAATCCAGTGATAAATTTTCTAACAAAGTTAATCTTACCAAAGAATGACTTCATCTCTTTCTTACTTGCAGGAGGCTGAATCTTCAATATAGCTTGTATTCATTCGAGGTCAATAGCAATACCCTGTTCTGAGATAATTTGTCCTAGCAATATTCCTTCAATGACTCCAAAAATGAACTTCCTTGGATTAAGTGAAATACCAAACACCCTGCACCTTTGGAATACTTTGCATAAATCTGCTATATGATCATCCTATTTTTTAGAAAAAACTCTCAAGTCATCCATATAAATAATGATGCACTTACCAATTATATCATTGAAGGAAATATCCATAGCTCTTTGGAATGTAGCTCCAGCATTGATCAACCCAAATGGCATCCTTCTGTAAGCAAAAGTTCCCCATTTTGTAGTGAAGGTAGTCTTGTGCCTATCCTCATACTGCACCGTAACTTGGTTGTATCCAGAGTATCCATCCAAAAAGGACATCATTTGAGATCCATTAACAATCTAAAGCACATTAGTGAAGGAACTGGATAGTTGTCCTTTTTTGATGCTCTATTCAGATTCCTAAAATCCACACACAGTCTGATTTCTCCATTCTTTTTTCTTACTGGAACCATATTTGCAACCCAAGTAGAGTGTCTTACTGGAAATATAATTTGTGCTGATAGTAACTTCTGCACTTCCTTCTAAATAATGGGTTCTAGTAGAGCATTGATTGGTCTCTATCTTTGTCTAAATGGTTTGACATCTGACTTTAAAGGGATGGTGTGTGTAATGATTGAAGTATCATATGTTTTCAAATCTTCATAACTCCAAGCTATCACATCATGATATGCATGTAAGGCATCAATAATTCCTTTTCTTTCTTCTAGAGTACATACCTTGCCAATAAAAAAATTCTTCATGTCATCTGGTGTCCCCATATTATATGTTTCACACTAGCTGTTGAGGGATTCCCTTTTGACTTGTTGTGCCTAATATCTTATCTTATCCAAATTGAAAATTCATTCAAGCTGCACCATACCTCTTGGAATGGTGTTGGTCTTCAAATTAATGATTCCTCCCAAGTCTATTTTTGCTTCTTGGGGCTCTATCTCATCAATGAATTTAGAAGCAAACACATCACAACTTGTAATAAAATCCAAAATATTCTTATCATCCTCAAATACTTGGAAATTAGTAATGTTGTTAGGTACTGAAGGTAATGGAGTGAGTTCAACTGTAAACTTCTTCAGTCCTGAAAGTGACAAAGGTTGCAAGGTGCTAGCAGCTTGTGTGAGAGAGTCAGCAACCTAATTCCTGCTACGAGGGATCAACTGGATGTTGAAAGCATCAAACTCCTCAATGAGATCCCACACACCATGCCTATAATTGGTCATTCTCCTATCATGGCATGAATACTTTTTCCTTACTTGTTTGATTACTAATTGAGACTCTCTGAAGACTTGAAGTACCTTAACTTTCTTCCTTGATGTCATTAGCAAGCCATGAATCAAAGCTTCATATTCAACAAAGCTATTAGTGCATTGAAATTGGAGTCTGTGAGCAGAAAAATAATTCTTACCTTTAGGACTAATCAACTCAAATCTTGGTCCAACACCCTACTTAGATTTAGATCCATCAAATCTAAATGTCCAATAACCATCAGGTTCCCATGGTCTTAATTTATCTTGCTCTTTGTCACAAATGGGGGGCTTCTCAGGAAGCATTGGGTTCTTACCCCTATCATTATCTAACTCCTTCTGTATATTAAGTCCAGCAGTTGGGACTGGATTAATGTGTTCTTGTATTTGCTCCACAATAGTTTGACACAAGTCACATTCTAGCTCAGAATGAGGAGCATCATGGACTCTGCACCAATTGGGAAGCAATATTTCTTCAAAAGTCATTCTTCCTCCCAGTTGTATCCGATTCTCCATACATTTCTGTATAAATTCTTGAAAGTTATCCAACAAACTAAGCTACCTGTCCCCTTGGTCATCTGTTTTATCTGTTTGTTTAGTCAGCAGTTTGAAATTATTGATCTTTGATATGAATTCCTCTAAGGGGCCTTGTAGCATAAATACTTCTTCATTTTTTGAAGCTACTACAGCCAATACATAATTTCCCATGCTAACCTCGGACACCCACACCTCATTCAAAACATTCTGGTATTCAGTGATTACATACTTCATTCGAGGTTCTCTTTCAATTCGGATATGATTTGGAACTCCTTTCCATGGTAGCCACATGTGAGAATGATCTGTAGATGTATACCCATTCAATGCCTTAGTGAAATCCCTACCTAAAATCAAATCGTAAGTATTAGGAATGTTAACAACCTGGATCTTGATCACTTGTTGGACCCTAGGATCTGATGCAAGTTGCGTGTGGATCATGTTCAATTCTCCAACTACACTTACCTCTGTTTTGTCCAATTCAGTAACCTTCTTTTGAGAGGCTATAGGGGTAATAACCAATGCTTTGCAAACAAAAAAAGGCATAACATTTGTAGATGCTCCTGAGTCTAGAAGACAATTATGCATATTCTTTCCAAAGATACGAACAAAAATTAAGAAAGGAGGGGTTTCCATCTTGCCTTGAAACAAACTCAACTGAGTGTCAACTTGTGCAACTTGACCCTTATCTTTATCTCTCCCTTTGTCTACAAGTGGGACCTGACCTCTAGGTGTCTTTGAATTAGAAGACCTAGTAACAGCCTCATTGGTGGTTACCCCCTACAGTACTATATTTGGACTGAATGACCCTAAAACTGCATTCCTAATAGCAAGGACTCTTAATAATTCAAAAGCAGAAAGACTTAACTTCACTTTATTGAATTCTTCAGTCACATATTCACCGAATTTCTCCAAATTTAGATCAACATGGGTTTCCTTGTGGCCACCAGCCTTCCTATCTTTCAAAACTTCAGCATTGTTTCCCTTTGCCAAGTACTGTGTTGGTACATGAGGATAAGGTGGATTATTACTAGGTTGCGGATCTAGTGGAGTAGTGAAATTGTTAAGAGGGATAGAAGTAGTGAAAGGACCTCTAGCCTATGGGTTCCTGTTAGGTCTATTCCTCAGATCATATTTCTTTGCTTGTTGTTGAAACATCTGAACCTCTTCAACACTAACTTGCTCCACATCCAAAGGGCCATTATTGTTCTCATTTTCCTCACTAAACAACTGAGAGATCTCATCTTCATTCAACACTTGTTCTGCCTCATCCTCTCGGTCATTGTATTCTTCTTTTGGTTCATTTTCTTCATCTTTTGGGAATGGGGCATGGTTGAGTACTAGCACTGGAGAATCATAGGGATTTGAGGGCATAATTTCTCGACTACTGGAATTATTCTCAAATTCATACTGAAAAATGGAGGCAACAGTCTGGAATTCGGTACAATCTAACTGAGAGTGTTGGCTTGTCTTATGGAGTCTGCACCAACCATATAAAGCTGCCTCTACCAAGTACACACCATTTGGAGGCTTCTCCTAAGTAGAAGGATGATCCAATGGAGTAGGAATCCCTCCATTATTAGGTCAAGTATTCCATGACCTATTCTTCCTAGGTGGTTGCCCTCTGTCAAATCCTTGTCCACTTTGTTGATTTCTATCAAAATTTTGATGAGAGCCTTGTCTTCTATCGAAATTCTGATTGGAGTCTTTTCCCCTATCATAATTTTGATTTCTGTCAAAATACTGCCCTCTTTCGAAGTTCTTGTTCTCCCTACCATAGTTAGATTGCATGTTCTTCTTAGAAGCCTGAAGTTGGCTATTCTGATTTCTTAAATAAGTTACCTCCATATTCAGTTTTTTCACCTGTTTAGATAACTCATCCAACCACTCCTTAACTAGACCATTAGGTGGTGCCAAATTCACACTACCAGAAGGGTATCCAGGCATTCCTCCAGAACCAACAACCTGATTCAAAAATTCTGAATTCTACAAATATGTAGTAAAACCAACTTGTTGGTGATGAAGGGGTTGATTAGCTCTTTGCTGAGGATAGGAGGTCATGGGGTGAGCTTGATTTAGTGGAGGAACTAGATAAGGGACCAAAGGCAATGAAGGTATTAGTTTCATTAGGGGAGCATGACTGGTCAAAGCTTGATTGAGGGCTTGAACTTGCCTAGGGTGAGCGGCAGGTCCCAAGGATGGTAGAGGTCCTGATAAGTGTTGCCTCAAATGTGTGTTGACCTTCACAACTTCCGCATATGTAGTGAGTAAAGTATTTGGAGGATTAGTCCTTTGCTTAAGGAAGGTGGCTATAAGGCTATCCAAGGCCTCAAGGCAAACCTCTAGGGCAATGTTTTTATTTACAACATAAGGTGTCTAGATTTTGGTATATGATCGATGGAACCTATCATTGAATGACCCTATTGGATCATTAATCTCTCTTTTCACCCCAGTAAATTGTAGGTATAGCTCATTAGAACTAATGGGAATTTTAAGCTTATGCAAAAATGCAATCTCTAGTTCAGTCCAATTATGGATGGAAGCAGCAGGTAAGTTATTATACCAATAGAAGGCTTCTTCCCCAATGGAATAAGGGAAAATCCTACACACAACATCCTCATGCTTAATTCCTCTATCCCTCAGACAAGTCTGGAAAATTCGAATATACTCTTTTGCTATCCTATTAGGGTCATGAGTATGGAACTTAGAGAAAAAATGCTCAGGGTTCTTGGGCATGACAATGTAATTATTAAAGATTAATGGGGATGGATTAATAGCAAGGAAAGCCATTGGCGAGGGTGGGGGTGGTAATGGCTGATTTATGACCGGTTGTGGCTGTGGAATTCCTTCAGAGTCAGAGTTAGATGAGGATGATGGAGATGATGGAAGTGGCTAAGTAGATGATGATTCTTCCCCTCCTGTGGTCCTTCTTGACTTAGTAGGGGCTTGTAATTCTTGAAATTCCTCTTCTCCTGGAGTAGATCTAGTTCTTCTTCTAAGCCTCTCAGGAGAGATGGCGTTTAGAAAATGCTCCAACTTGCTTATTTAGGGCCCTCCTTCTAGCACTAATCTGTTGATGGTGTTTTCTACACAACAACAACTAAGACAAAATATTATATCCTATCTCTCTTGAAAGGTAAATCTCTATGGGAAAAGAGATAAACCCAAGGTCTCTAATGTCAGGTCTTGACAATGCAACAAAACAACTCAGAGATAAATGTGGAAATTTTGGTAATCACAAAGGGACCTTACTACGAGAAAATGTTGGACTTTGAATTTATCAGATCTAAATAGTGAATTGATACTTGGAATCCTCAATTGAACCCAAATAGTAAAGAAAATAACAAAAGATGAAAGGTTTCAGAGATAATTTTAAGACTAATTCGAACCCTAAGATCAATAATGCAAAAGATAGGATTCTCAAAACAGACTGATCTCTCATAAACTACTTTCTGTTTGATCTAGATAAATCCATAATTTCACAGAAATAGTGCAATCTTCTAAGGTATTTAAAGATTTTCAAATCATAAACATTCATTCAAAACAATCCTATTGCAATTTGAAATGAACAAACATTTATAACTTAACTAAACACAATTTTAAGTCCAGGCCACCTTTTCAAAGCAGCTAACAATTAGCTAACTGCAAAAAGTATGGACTAGAGATCGCTATAAACATTCCAAACATGAAACCCTAAGCATCACCAAACTATCTAACTATGAACTTAAGCAATTTTAAAGATAGAACAACAAGAACCATGCTAGATGAAACTCAACACAAGAGAGATACCAAATCACAATATCCTTTCTTATATTAGGTCATCCAAAATGGCAACAATTCCATCCTTCTGTTACAATACTTGCTTGGAAATAAACCCTAATTCACTCAAATCTATGTTATATATGCCTATAATGTACCACTTATCTATATTATAAATGAGCCAACATGCCCAATTTATAGAGAATCCCCAAGATAGGAAGGTCAAGACACCAAAAAAGCGAAAACGAGGGTCTCCACTTTCAATGGGGCGTGTGTGCAAAAACTGCACAACACTACCAAACTCTCAACACAAACACACTTACTGAATAGAATCAATATTGCATAAAACTACACTTTCTCTTTTCTCTTATCGCTCTACTTCTTCGGTCTTGCATCTTGTCTTCACCATTAACTCATCTTGCATTTATACCATCTTCAACTTTGAAACATATCCAAAGTCGGCCATCCAAATTCAAATTCAAAGTAGGTTAGTGCCAAAACATCCTAGGTTGTAATTATAATGAGGGCAACCCAAACACATGCTTCAAGGGACCCAAAAAGATCCAACACACTTCATCATTCTTGAAAGTAGTATTTCATACAAGGTCGACCAAACCAGTGTAAAACACATAGAACCATTAAGCATGAATATTCCAAATTCTGAAACTATCTTCAATAGAACCAAGGCAACACAACTCTAGAACCACAAGTCACAAGACTTCATCAAAGAGAAAGCTAGACGAACAACATTTCTCCTGGACCTCAACCAAAACACAAAAAACCATAGTTCACAACTGGCGAACACAACTTGCATTGTATAATGAATCAACAACCAAAAATCTGGATATAACATCTACTAATAACCATGAACATGTTTGAACTACATAACTATAGGAGAAAATCCGAACCAAAAACTGGAGCAACCACTGAACATATGCAGCATATCTTTATTATAATTTTCTCAATATCCTCGACATATACAACCAACAACAATTAGTAGATAACCGGTTGGCTGGTTGACATCAATGAAAACACTTGCAAACTTTCCACAACACCTTCAGTCTTTTCATTGTTGGAACATAGTTAGTTCAATAAAAAATAAAAATAAATAACGCAATGTAAATTAAACTAAAAATCCATACACTTACTGCAAATTTTTCCATTTTGGCATGCAACCCACCTTGACCAAATGTATATCCAACACTCACATTACCTCTTTCTCTCTTGCCTCTATAACTCTTTGCCAAATATTATTTATAATGCATACTTTCTCTCAATGCCTCCCACTCTTTGGGAGATAGACTGGAGTCAAACCTCTCTTTTCCCAACATGATTGTTTTTCTGCAACTCTATCTATAATTGTTCATCAAAATTCTCATCCTTTGCTTGTAATATTTTCTAGAGATTTGTCCACTAGTAGTCTCAAAAATGTTTTCTATTTTTTGTGTAACATTTTCCATAGCCGATAGATCTTGCTCTACAAAATTTGATTTAAAACTATTCAAATGGGCCCTACATCTTACACCCAACTCGATGGCCCACTTTGCAGCATTTGGCCCAATGGGCTCACCATCTCTCAATACCTCAAGCAAGAACGACTTCTTGACTTCTAATTTTCTTTCTTTTGCATTCCTCTTTATAGATATGTACAAATCTTGACTCAATCTTTGTCTTTTGAAAAAAGAATCCACATCTTTGTTGATGTGTGTTTTTTCACTTTCTCAACATAAACATCATACAAGTATTCTATCTCTCTTGAAAGATAATTTCTGCAACTAAGTTTTAGAAATCACCCCAAGGTCTCTCGGTTGTTAGGTCATGACTTGCAAAAACAACTCAGTTGTTGATGTGATTTGTTAGTAATCACAAAGGGAATTTATGGTTTGTAAGCATGGAGGGAATTGGGCTTACAAATAGAGTTTTGTAAAGTCTGGAAATGAGTGAGCAACTGTTGCAAGTTCAGGACAACAAACTAAAACTCCATCTTTTCCATTAGGTTTGGTTTTACAATGATGCTAGAACATTGTATTAACTTTAGATTTCAAAGAAAGGTCAAAAGGGAAAAAGGGTTAGAAGTTTCCTAGACCTACATCTAATGTTGAATAGTAACAATGGAGGATGCTACAGTGGACAAACTTCCTAAAATTGAGTTCCACTTAACCAGGGACAACTCATAGTCTCATGAAGCTAGTGCAATCTTCGTAGGTCTACAGATTTTCAAATCATTAATTCACCATTAAAGTATGAATGATAGTTTAACTTAACTGAAACAATGTGAATGATTCTTAGACTGACTTTATACAATAATTTATCATCAATAAACAACCAAAATTATTAGCTAGGAAGACATCAAACACCCTAGCATACTTCACCATTAAATCACAAGATGAACTAATAACTGAAAGGATCTTAAAACTTCAAATAGCAGAGCTAGAATCTAATATTTGGAATAGAATCATGCATACATGGAGAAGGAAACACAAGAAACCATGAAAACAATGTTTTTCTCATTAATTTTTTGTAGCATGCCTTTACACAACAACTCATCTCTCTTTTGAAAATGAGAGGATGCCCCTATTTATAGTTTTCCAAAATCAAAATGAATGGACAAGATTCATTTACATTGTGTGGCTTGGATTCATTTTACATTAGGGTTTCACCTACCCCCAAATATATGACAATATAAAATAGAATTTTGTCTTTTCTCTATTTCATCATGTAGTCTATTTTTTCTTCTAGCTACTTCCAGCTTTTATAACTATATTGTCAAATAATCATCATCTATAATTGGAATTCTAGCATTCTTTTGGAGAGTAGCATACTCCACGAACTTCTCAATCATAGCTCAGAGATTTTCCCATTCCATGAGTTTAGATTAGAGGATCTAAAAGGTTATCTTCTTGAATCTCTTGGTGACCTACTCCCAGTGCTTGGTGCACTTTGGGGTTGCCTTGATAACCTGCTCAAACTGAGAGAAAGCCCTTGCAGAAAAATCCATGAAATCCGGTGATAGTATGTCTCCAACCCCTTACTCCATCTTCTTATGAAATAATGGCTTGATTCTCTTTGGATCTAACTCCAAGGCAGGCATCTCATAGACCGTTATCATCTTCAAATAATCCTCACTATCGGTCTGGTGCTTTGCTACCCATTCAAGATCAAGCTCCAGCTCATGCAAAACCCTCTCTAGAATCTCCTTCCTGCAATCCAGGATCATCTTCCATGTTTCTATGAGCCAATTATCATCTTTTAGTAGCTCCAACTCTTTCTCCCATATTCCTCGGGAAAGCTTAAGGATGCTCACGAGCTTAGGATAGGTGATCCTAAATAGCTCAAAGAACATATTGCACATTTTTATCATGTCCTCCGACTACTTCTGTAAACTTCAAAATTTATTGAACATCCTAGCAGCATGGCAAATGCCCATATCACCATTATATCACTTGACTGAACCAATCCACGATGGACTTGGTCCAATTTTTCATCTTTTTTATTTTACTCAGCTCTTCTTTAGATAGGATGGCTAGTATAGACAACTTCACTAGAGCTTATTCTTTTGTGGACGTCCACTGTTGAATATAAGCAGTGAGATCCACCATTTGTGCTTTCAGTTCTTCTTTGGTGGACTGATCTTTATTCATTTGTTGTATGATGATGGACATTGATCCCTGAAGATCATCCATCTTTTTCTCATGAGTCGTCGGGCTTAGATTAATAGTAGATATTTGGTATTCTTTCCCTTGTATTGTTCCAATGTCCTTTCCTACTATTGGGGTGGCAACTCATAATGTTCGGGACCCATAAGTGTCCATCATGATGTGTGATCTAATTTTGGACTTCTTCTCCTTTTTGGTCCTTGTTTGTGCTCTAGCTAGTGTCACCTCTAGCCTCGCCTTTGGATCAACAATCATAGGAGCCATCTTTTTCAATTACTACTCTAGCTAGTTGGGAACCTCTATTTGTCCCTTTGGTGATTCATGATCACCTTTTTCTTCTTTTTCCTTTTGAGATTGATCCTCTTCATCACTAGGATCCTTTTTATCATTCTTATCTTCTTCATCGGAGCTCCCTTCTAGAATGACTTTCCCTTTTTCAAGCTCATCAATAGCTACATTTTCTTCAATAATTCTTTCTCTTTGTGGTGCCCTCTCTTCTTCATGTTCAATCTCAATGTTCTACTCGGGCTCATAGCTCTTTTCTTGTGCACCCTTATCCTTTTCTTTATCTTTCTCTTCCTCCCTTTTTGGAGGCACTTCTTCTTGCACTAGACCCTTATCTTGGCCAATTAATGGAGGCTCCTTTAGTATCTTTACATTGGGATCCATGTCTACATTTCCCTCCTGGGAGCGGTTCTCCTCTGGGTGGGTCTCTTCTTCTAGTTCCTGATCTGATGTCTTTATTAAATAATGCTCGCTAAGAGCCTCAACATCTTCTTCTGATGTTTGTGACTTCTCCTCATCAAACGCCACCTTGTCCAAGTTTATACTTAGTCTGCCCTATATATGTTCAAATTAACCATCCTTATTGGAATCCTCAGGCTCCTCAACTACATCATGTGCAACTTCTTGGTATTTCTCTGCATGGAGTCTCTCCATCTCTTCCGATATCTGCATTGTGGCTTCCATTGTTGGTGGCTCAGTAGGTGGTAGGAGAAAAGGCAATGTAGCAACAAGATTAGACATTAGTTCTCAGACCTTGGGGTCAAGGATTACCCTAGAGAGCTTGATAGGCACACTTTTCATTTATGCCGTGAAAGCTTGCAGCAAGATGGGCAGTGGAAAAGAATTTGATGGAATATATGGTGGAAGAGTAGAGAATGTAGGTAATGGAGTTAGGAGTGAGGAAGAGGATAACAGGTAAGTTGTAGAAGAGGAAGAGTTCAATACCATGAATAGAGTAGTCGGTGAGGTGGAGGCGAGGTGGAAAAAGATGAAGTGGGTAGGGTTTGAGTTGGAGGGGGTGGAGTGTTAGTTACAACAACAATGGTTGTAGGAATGGAAGTGGTTGGTGGTGGTGAGTGAGTCCACTCAGACTCTTCTTCCTCTTGAATAGTAGGCATTTCTACCTATAAGAGAGGGGGAACAACTGTTAGAGTAATAAAGTCATCACCTAATTAATTAATTAATCATTAATTAATTGGGTCACTTTATGCTTTATTACACTTAAGGTAAACTTAGGAGTGATTTTATTTTATTATTAGCTTTTATTAATTAGTTATTTTTTGCATGATTAAAGATTCTAATATTAGATCATGTTGTCTCATTCATTCTTACGAGGACACTTGTCATGATCTAATCTAATCTTGATCCAGGGTTAGGTCTCATCCTTTTCATAAGGATTCATTCATTGTAATTGAAAATAATTCTCTACAACAACATACTCAATGTGACAGTTGCTCACATAATGCATATTTGATGTTTTATCAGATTTGAGTTATTGAGCAATAATATCTTGCTTATTTCTTCATAGTGTGATAGGTTTATCATTGTAGTTGATTCTTGGAGCTGTGGGAGTACATACATCTAATCTAACATGGTATCAAAGCACTAGATTTGCAGCTACCTTATCTTCTTTTTTCAAAGAAATCAACTCATGCATTAATATTCATGATCCGTGGTCAAATTTTGAGCATTCCATTGAATCCAGAGTTGTCAGAATAGTCAGGTTTGCCTTTCGTTTCGTCGAAAAAGGCCTTTGTTTGTCAAATCTAAGAGGGTTTGAAGTTTATGAGGGTTTCCAGATCTAGAGCGTACCTACAATTTTGGAGCATTTTCAGCGTGAACAAACCTCACCATCACGTTCAGAGCACCCAAAAACCCCTAAATCGACTGTCAAATCATCGAAATCGAACACAATGACTCTGGGAGGCAAACAAATTTCATTTCTAGGTTGTACGACCTAGTACGACACACAATCTGAGATTTAAAAAAAAAAACAGTGTTAAATGGGTGCCACCGTCAGTAAACCACTAGTGGTTAATCCTAGCTGTTAATGCTAGCGGTTAGTCTAACCTCAAGGCTTTCCCCCAAACCCTTTTAGAGCAGTTTTGGTATTTTGGCCATAACTTTTGCATATGAACTCGGTTTTTCAAAAATGAAATATTGCCGAAAAGCTGATTCCAACCCCAATCTAGTGGTGCAAGTTCTTGTTTCTGGTTTTTCTTTTTTTCCTGCACGTTTTTCCAGTCAAAGTTAGATTATCATTTTCACACTTCTGGGGGCATATATTTTGCATACGGTCTCCGTTTTTTGAAAACGAATAGGCGTTGGAAATATCTTCCAGTGCTCTATCTAGATCTATGATCCATTTTTCTAGAATATTCACCAGGTATTTTATTTATGTATCAGAAGTTAGATTTTCCTTTTTTGGTGTATTTCATGGGAAACGTGCACAATGAATCAAAATTTTCAATATAAAGAAGATAATTTTTTCATTGTGAGTTATATACTACTGTATTTTCATCCCATTACTATATCATTCAATTTAAAAACATGGAAAAACCTCAAAACATTCTCCTTACACCATACAACTATTATGAGTGGAAGAAAAACATAGAGATCAGTTTAAAGAAATTGGGGTTGTCAAGAGTAACCATGGGTACAGAGGTTGAACCAACATCAACAACAAAGAAGAGAAAATGGTTTAACAGATGTGATGAAGCTTTTTGAACACTATGCATGTCTATGTCTCTTGATCTCTTATTTCACATTGAATCTTGCACTACACCTAACCAGATTTGGACCCAATTGGAGTCCTTGTTTGGTAAGCAAGATTCTTTGAGGGGTTTTCAATTAGAGAATGAGCTTATAGGTCTGAATCCTAGATATTTTAGCACCATCCAAGACTTTTCCACAAAACTTAAGTCTCTCAGATTGTAGTTGTCACAGTGTGGTACTACTAAGCAGGATTCACAGTTGATTCTTTCCATCCTTGCCAAGTTGGGCTTGATTATTTAGTATTTATTTCTATTTTCTATGCTACATGAGATGCACTTGGCACAAGATTTACCAAGCCTTCACTTGATGATTTTGCTTCTTCTCTCACTCGAGAGCAAGAAAAATTGGTTCAAATGGGTACTCTAAAGTCTTCCAGTTCACAGGCTCTAGTTGCCATTCAAAGTCCTAAGGAGAAGGCTTCACCTAGCAAAGAAAAGAAACAAAAAAAAACATGGGAAAGCAAAAGAATCATCTTCACATGCATCTTCTAAGTACTCACCCTCTTCCAAAGTGGGATCATCTAGGAGGGAGAGACCGACTTGTGCTTATTGTCAGAAGCAGGGACATGATGATCATCGTTGTTATGCTAAGTAGATTGATCATTTGACACATATTCTATAGAAGAACCATATATAATTATCATCTTCTATGTCTCACAGTCCATCACCTTCTTTCACATCACCATCACTATCACCATCTACGCATATAGGTATAAAAGGTATTGCTAATGGATCCGATAAGATGAAAGGCCATACCTTACATGCATCCACAAGTCTTTAGTCAGACAAAAGGTTGCTTGATTTAGGAGATTCCCATCATACGACATCTTCACAGGATATGTTTTCTACATTTGGTGCAAGCACCACACCACACATTTTACTGGGTAACAACACATATGCTAGTGTTAGTGGGAAGGGTACAATTGCCATTGATGATGGTATCCTTTAGGAGGTACTATCTATTCCATCTCTATCAACCAAAATCCTCTCCATCTATCAGATTACTCATAATGGATCAAGGAAGACAATGGATATTGATGGACTATTTGATGGGAGCTACTATAATTGCCTATGTACCTAGTGCTACTGTGAAGGACATTTTTACATAGCAGGAAGTGTCAGGAAGAAGATGTAGATGGATGCATAGGATCCAATAATTCAACATCTAAATCCAAATTACCACGCTGGTGGGAGGACAAGGATTGGCCAAGCTTATGGCCCAGAGTAATCTGGAAGCAAATTAGATAAATTTGCTTGAGGAAGAGAATAGATCACACATATGTGACATGGAACATTATGATTGCTACAAAGGTGTAATCTATTGTTTACAAAAGATGAAATGTCTTGATAATTTAAATGAAAATGAAAAGAGGACATTGAAGTTACATGCTATCAAATATGTTATCGTAGCAGGAAAGCTCTGGTGGAGAAATGGAGAAGGTGTTATGTTGAAATGTGTGGACCAAGATCAAGCACAAGAACTCTTAAATGAAATGCATAGTGGAGTTTGTGGAGGGAATTATATGGCCAAAACAACTGCACATAAAGGAATGAGGGTTGGGTTTTGGTGGCCTACCATTTTTAAGGACACACACCAATTGGTGAAGACATGTGATGCTTGTCAACGTTTCTCTGGTAAGTTGAAATTTTCTGGTAACTTACCTCTAAAACCAGTTACAGTGTAATCTCCATTCTAGCAATAGGGTATTGATTTTATAGGAGAGGTAGCATGTAAATCAAGTGGAGGCCATTCATGGATATTGGTGGCCACTGATTACTTTACCAAGTGGGTGGAAGCAATTCCAACAAAGAAAGCAACTAGTAAGGTGGTAATTGATTTCTTAATGAGTAACATAGTTACTAGATTTGGATGTCCAAAGAGGATTGTGTCAGACAATGCAATGTGTTTCAAGTCTGAAGAATACATGGAGTTATATGAGAAGCATGGCATCCAAGTCTCTTACTCATCACCTTACCACCCACAAGGAAATGGACAAGAAAAATCAAGCAATAAAAGCTTGATGAAGATTATTAAGAGAATCCTAGATCAAAATAAGAAGGCATGGGATTCTAAATTGAGATTAGCAGTCTGGGTAGACAGGGTGACTATGAAGAAGGCAATAGGTTGTGCCCCATTTGACTTAGTTTATGGGATAAATGCAAGGTTTCCCCAGAATAATCTGATGGAGATGTATAAGTTTGTCCAGATGTGTGATAATGAAATAGAAGATGAAATGAAGTTGAGAGTGGAAGCTCTCATAGAATTGGATGAGGCCAGGAGGGAAGCTCAAACGAAAAATGCCAAATTGTAGTTACAAGTAAAAAATTTGTATGACAAAAAGACAATTGCAAGGAGTTTCCAAGATGGAGATATGGTCTTGATGTGGAATGCCAGGTTGGAAGATAAAGGAAAACATGGTAAATTTGATGCAATCCGGTTGAGTCCATTCCTGATAAATAGTAAGTGGGGGGAAGATTCATATTTCCTCCAAGAAATGATAGGTGATATTCTTGAATTGCCAGTTCATGGACAATTCTTGAAGTTATACTTCAGTTGAAGTATTATTTTCCATGAGCAGTAGCTTAGGTTTGTATATATGTTAGTTGTAGGTTTCCTTCTTGTTGGATTCTTTTGTCCGAACAATCCTTTTTGGTTGTCTTTGCAATTGGTTTGCTCTACCTGAGATTTTGTTATTCTTGCTTCATTCTAGTGGAATGAAAATCCCCAACTAGAGCCACTGATGGAGCTTCAAATTTTGTTCTTTGAGTTCCATTATTATCTTACCTCTGTACTGGTCTATCATACTATTCAGAAGAAACCTAGGGTTGGGGGTTTTATTATTTCCTTCATACAAATCCTAATGTTCTATCTAGCACCTTGGGTAGGATCTATTCCGCCATTACCTTTTTGAAAGAGGTTTTAAAATGACTTATGTCCCATTGACTCGTCTAGGTCGGGCCCCTTTTAATAAAAAATGTTAAACATTTTTCCTAACTTTATTTTCTCTTAAGTTTAGGTTGGCCCGTGCCCCATTTTTAAGAATAACATTGAGCCATTTTTTGTCGTTGACCTAGGCGATGTCCCCTTGTGCCTTTAATAATTGTTTTATATTTTGCAAGGAACATTTTTTAGTGACTGTCGATCATCCAATAGTTGATCCTAATCATTCCCCATGATCTTGTGATGGCCTCACCGCTGAGTTTCAACTAATTGTGAAATCACGAGCAGGCACCACGTGTCTCAGCTGCCAACGTTGAAAAAGATTAGCAAAGTTTTTTAAATTTTATGTTGGGATTTAATATATTATATAGTGGGTTACTAAAATCGTTGTGAGATGCATGTGCTCGAGATCGACAGTGGTGTTATAATCTTGATGAAAAGTTGCTCAACGGTTATGTTCAATGCTGGTGATTGCTGTGAATGAACATGATTGCCGATGGTGGAGATCAATGGTTGCTCACCATCACGTGATCCAAAGATGTAGGATGTTTAGTGATTGCGATATCACGGGTAGGTGCCACGTGTAGTCCTTTGGTGCTGCATACTATGGTGGGCCCTCAATGTTGAGATAGAGATTACGTCAGCCTTTTTGAAGGTGGTCGTTCGATGATCTGACAAAGGTAAAGGATCGACAGTTGAAATTTAAATTTGCATCAAATACGATTCGAGCTGTTGGCGCAGCATGCAAGTGAGCATTAATGGCGGATGAGACGTTTATTGGCTCAATTCAATTGACATAAGTATTTTCCTTCATTCTATTTTAGCACAAAGCATTCAAGTATTTTTGAAGCAGTTACACGGCCAGCGACGAGTTTTCGAGCAATCACAGCGAGGGTTTTGGTCTTTTGCAAGGCACATAATCCCGTGAGTTATTTTTTGTATTGTTTTAGTTATTTTGGCTGTGGTTTTGTGAAGGATTGTAGTGTGCTAGTCAAGGGGTTTGTTGATTATTATCGTAGGGTTACTGGTTCAGTTGAATTGTGGAAATTGCAAGGGTTTGTTGTAATTTCATTTTCTGGGTAGCCCTATTTTGTTCAAGAATTTGAATTATTTTAAGAAGCCCTAGTTCATTTGAGATGGCACCACCAAAACAACATTCCATCCATATTGATTATTTACAGAGGAATTTTCATGACCATTTTATGGATCAACTCCCATTATCAACAAATGACAAGAAGAGGGGTTTAGTTTTGATGAGTGGAAGAACCCTAGGCGAAGGATTACTGTACAAGAGTTATAACATTGTAGATGCCAGGGTTCCTATGACTGGTTTGGAAATGTTTAGGCTATGGTATGGAAAATGAAACTTACCTCACCCCTTTTCTAACGGCTAGAGATACAACATGGGGAAGCTAGCAGTGCCAAATATATTCCCTGATGTGGACCTACTCAGAGCGGTGGCGACACGATATGACCCTGTTACAAGAGTGATAAGGGATAATGATGGTGGGATTTTGCTGAGTATAAATGTGGATGAAATTCAACAAGTGTAAGATTTGAGTGAATCTATCTCATTTTTGGTTCCAGTTGAACTTGAGGAGATGAAGTAGGAGTATGCAAGATCAAAGCCTCTTTTTAGATTGAAGCCGCTTCCTCCTCACCTGGCTAGGGCAGGCAGTTCAACAATTCATATCAGCCCAAGTGACCAGGAGCTTTTTAGGCTGAGTTTCTTTGCCAATCCCTTTTTGGCTACATTTTATTCACTATGCTAGATTTTGGGATTCAGCCCTAATACTATAATGCCAATTGCATACATGTTCATGGGGGCCCAAATTCAGCATCCCAATTTCTCTGTGGTGTATGACTTTGCATCTTTTCTAGTAGAAAAGATACATGAGGGCTTGCTAAAGTTGCAGGTGGGGGATACTGACACTCCTTTATTTTTGGTATTCCTTGTTAATGCACATGTTCTTGTATAAGAATGTCGACTTCTCAGAAAAGATGAAGTTGAAGCAAGATGTAAATGGAGAAAGATTACCAGTATAGGTTTGGAGTGTTGATTTATCATACAATAGGGGAGGTGCCAGTTTTGTACAATTCGATAATTGCTTTTCCTCCAGACTCAGGGCTTGATTGAAGTGAATGTGCCTAGAGTCCCTAAAGACCTACATGACTTACTCAAACCAAGGGTGAGGAAGCCTAATTTGAATTTTTTTCACAATTGGGGTGACATCATCTTGTACCATGTAAGTACTGTGCTAAGAGTATATGGTTTCCAGGGAGCCCCACATATCCTCCTATTTAATGTACCATGAAGAATGGGGTTTGTCGATGTCACGTGGAAAATAGGTTGTATTCACGAGGACAACCTGATAAGGAGAGGAAAGGGAACTTTGTTCCCTGACTACACTATTGTTTCTGATTTTGTTTTTTCCAATGGAGGATGGGTCCACTTTGGAAGATATTTTGATGACTTTCATTTGAGGAGTGGTCCTAGGAGGCAACATGACCCTGAGGGTTTCTTTTCCTTGTTTAGGTAGCGAATTAAAGGTGGCAGGTTTGTACATGAGTTCAATTTTTTGAGGACCTAATCAGGAATGAATTTGATTTGAATAGGTAGGAATTGAATAAGGAAAAATGGATTGGATATGAGAAGTTGTTGGCTATGGTGCATAAAATGGATCTAAAGTATGATCCATTAATGGAGTTCACTCCATTCCATAAGAGAATTGAATTCTTGATGGACAATATCAAGGAGATCATGGGCACCTTGATGACCAAGAGGGTCAATTTGGAATTAGATTTTGGTATACAAAGACCAGAGGTGAGGCATAAAGAAACAAGGCCAACTTATCAGCCCTCAGTGAATTAGCCTCTTTACAAGAGAAAGAGGAATGATAGTAGTGATGAGGAAGAGGGGGATAAGAAAGGAAAACAGATAATGAAGACATCATCACAGCCAGGTCCAAAGATCAGAGCACCTGGAGGGATACAAATTATTGATTTGTATTCACCACCGAAGAGTGATCCTGCATTACTACCATCAGAGCCAAGCCCTAAGAGGTAGAGAGTTGAGGAAGCACAAGAGACTCTGACAGATGAGATAATTGTTACAGATCAAGACATGCAGGTTGGTATTCCTTCCCCTCCTAGATCAACATAGTTGGTGCTATTTGATATGGATGTGAAAGGACAATGTGTACAAGATGCCAGAATGGAGGCCTGCAAGGAATTATTGTATGATGATGCATTTGTGAAGACTCCAATATTCTTGCAACTAGTGTGGAGGATGAAGTTGGAAGAATACCAAGACAAATGCAAGAAGAGAGAATCAAGGCCTGATAGGTCTGATTAGGAGAATGATGATGAGGTGAAGGCTAAACTGATGGAAGAGTTCAAAAGCATCACTCCTGAGGAAGGAAGGATACTAATGACTTAGGCTGGTGTCCTAATTTTTCCTAAATGGGACATCACTGATGTAGTAGCATTCAATGCTATTTTACAATCCAAGCATCCTATATAGAACAATGAGGAGGTTAAGGCATCCCTGCAAGACTCCGACTTTAGCGAGAAATATGAAACTCTGGCAATTTGGGCATTGGCACCCCAAGGCAGAAAGCCAAATGTGACTGATATTAGCCCAAACCTAAGGGGAGGGTTAATCATCAAGAGAGCTTCTGAAACTTCAACTACAAAAGCTACAAGCCTCATTGTAAATGTGGCCAAATTAGCCCAGAAGATAACTAAAAGGGAAGAGGTTGAAAAGAAGAGTTTGATGGAGAAATATAACATCATAATTGGAGAGTATAATAGGATGCAACAAAGAAATGTTGAACTGCAATTTGAGGTAGATAGGTTGAAATATAGGTAGGTGGGAGAATCCTCCAGTGCTCTTGGTATCATGGCATTACATTCTACATCAAGATCAGTACCCCTTACTTCTCCAATTATTTCTACTCTAGGATCCCCCATCTAGATGCCTGCTCTCATTCCTACATTAGGACAAGTTGAAGAAGAGGTTGAATACTTTGTGGATCCCACTAAGAAGTAGATGTTAAATAAGATCACAGAGTTACAGACTGCTTTAAAAGAAAGTGAGGATGGAGCAGTTGCTAAACAAAATAAGGTTGTTGATACATTTTTGAGACACCTGAATGAGAAGGTTGATGGTAGATCAGAATCGATACATTCTTTATATTCTTTATTCTTGGATGAAATAAGAAATATTAATAGGGACCGAGAAATAGTTTTTCCCTTGGCTAAGAAGTGGATCCCTAGGGCCAATGATCTGGATATTCTGTATAAGGCCTCTAGATTTTATGTAGATAATATGCCCCAATCACTGAGGCCTACTCAAATATTTGTGAAATCACTGAAGGGTTTCCAGGCCCTACCTGGTGATTTGAGTAGGAGAATTAAGGAACTGGTAAAGAGTTTTGATTATTGGAGTGATACATTTTTTCCAGATATAATTGATGCATAAGGAAATGTTAAATCACTACAATAGTGGTAGGATAGAGCGAATGAAGTCATCAACGCAAAAATCAAGTTGATTTGTGATGATTTAGATTATGATTTGTTGGTGAGTAGCATGGATAAGATAATTAACACCAACACATTTTTGAAGTCTTTTGAAAGAGAGGCCAATCAGGTAGCAGTGAAATACACACCTTACAATACTAAGGTGAATGAGGTGGTGAATTTTGATTGGCCAATAGATGAAGAGTATCAGAGATGGGTGGAAAAATATTTAACCAAGGAGGAGTAAGACAGTGTCTACTACCGACAGTTAACATCTCAACGGTTATGGTTATAACATATTTTGGTTTTGTCTCAATAGTGGTTTTTGGCATAGGTTTTGAGGTTTGGCCAATGCAACAACTATTCTCTAATGAGTGGGATTAAAATGAAGTTTCTCCAGGGACTCGGTGGTTGTAATCATTTTTGTGAGGTGTCATAGAGTGGTCCAATTGACTAGTGACATGTGTATTTTTGGCCCGATGCTTGTTTGCTCCTTCATTCTCTATAAGAAGGATTTCAAGGCTAGAAATACGAGTTAGCAAGTTAGATATTTTGAGGTCGAGTCTAAAAATAGTTGCAGAGAAAGTTGTAAATCCTGCTGATTTAGTGTAAATGAAATTTAGGTTTTGGTATCATTCTGTAGTAGAATTTTGAATTTATGAGGGTTTGATGTTTCATGACAGTACTAGCATCTGAATTAGAATGATTCATTTCGAGCTCATGTCTCTCCCTTGTATAAAAATATCATAATATTGAATAATATAATCAAGGGTTATTGCATTCATCTTGTTGTTGTGGTGTGTATGATTCTCATTTTGGCTTTAGTTCAAAGAATTAATTAAAATGCTTGAATGAAATTATAGGTGGATATGTTTATGAAGGGATTTGATAAGAAGTATTGGGTTAGGATATAAATGGATGGTATTGTAAGGCAATATTGTTAGAGATCTTATATGCTATGTGTTTGAACCTATCACAAATCCTTAAATGTTTGTGAATTCAACTCCCTAATGGTATATGGAACTGGTCTAAATCGTATTTGTTTCTGAGGTTTTGTATTTTCTTGTCTTTGCTTAGAACTTGCTACAAATTGCAAATCAGTGACTATATTAAGTTGTGAAGTATTATTGTAATCATCTCATGCTCCAAGTAGTTGATATTATTGATGAAAAGCCAATTCTATTTAGTATTATCCTATTATGTTGAGCTATTAAATGAGATTATCTGTTAGTGTTAATGATTGTTTACAAGTTTGGTGCAGAGATTATAAACACATTAAGGGGACCACCCTCTCAGGTCTTGCAGAGGCTGAAGCATAAGAGGTTTTAGTTAAAATCCTCATCAGTTGGTCCAAGTCCTTCAAGCTTCCCTTGATTAGAATTGGCAATTCTATAGGTAGAATAGAAGATCAACCTAGTTACAATAAAAACAACCAATAGGTACAGTTGCCATTGATGATGGTATCTTTCAGGAGGTACTATATGTTCCATCTTTATCAACCAACCTCCTCTCCATCTATCAGATTACTCATAATGGATCAAGGAAGACAATGGAGTTTGCTCTTGACTCAGTTCTCATCAGGGATTTTCACACTAGGAAGATTGTGGCAGTTGGCACTGTTGATCATGTTTCTAGGCTTTATAATTTTTCTCATTTTGCATCTGAGGATCCACCATTACCTATACCTAAATTCACTATCCACCATCGAGAGTACACATGGAGAAGAAGTTTTGTCACTTGAACTTGTGCATGCATTCATCCACCACAGTTCCTGAGATTCCTTCAAAGCTTCTTTTTCCTCCTCTTTCTTATTCATAGATCATACCTATTGAGCAGGAAACTAGTCATTCATTTTTTGTATTGTCAGATGACTATTTGCCAGATATTGCACAACTATTTTCTAAGTCACACATTGCAGTTATTCATACCAGTCATTTCCCACCATCATTCGTGCCTTCAGAGGTTGCATTTCAAGAGTCTTTAGATTTGTTTGGTCCTAGCATCATTTGTCTTGGTTTAGATACAGAGATCCAACAACATCCTTTCAGGGCATCCATCTTCAGGCTTCTTGGTCGTTCACTCTACACTGAGGTTCTTCAACATCATCCTTTGGATTTGTTTCTTCCCAAGGGGAGAAACAATGTTTTCCATTCTTGGATCAGTTTCTACATCCTACATCGAGCTTACACCATTGTGAAAAAAGTTTATTCATTATGGGGGGCCCTTCTAGTATCCTATTCTTTCTCCTATGGAGATTCTTATATATGTATTGATGAGATAGAAGTTGTCTTTGGGGGGTATCATGTAATCCTCCTTCTATCCTTCTCTCACTCTCATTAGTGCATTACATTCTTTTCTTTTCCTTTCTCTATTTTGTAGGGGAGTTTTATTACAATGAGGTTTTCTCCCTTTCTCCTCTTTTATGAGAGATTAGCTTGTTGTACATGGGTACCTCATCAGCCGTTAGGGTGGGACCCATTCATGCATCTATTCATATATTTCTTTATCATAGTTTAGTTTCTCCCTAGTTCATCTTAAGGGGGGGTGTTAGAGTAATAAAGTCATCACCTAATTAATTAATTGGCTCACTTTATGCTTTATTACACTTAAACTAAACTTAGGAGTGCTTTTATTTTATTATTAGCTTTCATTAATTAGTTATTTTTTGCATGATTAAAACTTCTAATATTAGATCATGTTGTCTGATTCATTCTTATGAGGACACTTGTCATGATCTAATCTAATCTTGATTCAGGGTCAGGTTTCATCCTTTTCATAAGGATTCATTCATTGTAATTGAAAATCATTCTCTATGAAAACATATTCAATGCGACAATTGTTCACATAATGCATATTTGATGTTTTATCAGATTTGAGTTGTTGAGCAATAATATCTTGCTTATTTCTTCATAGTGTGATAGGTTTATCATTGTAGGTGATTCTTGGAGCTGTGGGAGTACATACATCTACTCTAACATTAACCACACCAAGTCTCCAAGTCATGGAGAGCCAAGAGAAGAGAGTTACTCAAAATTACCTCACTCTAAAGGGGTGTTTCAAGTTGAGGTCGAGAATAATGAGGACTATAAATTACTTCAATCACTCTTCAGACCCAAAATCTGGGTTTAGGCTAGGCGAGCTGGTTTTCAGAGTCAATACTATACCTCAGAAAACTCTCTGTTCAAGGATGACAGTGCAGTTCTGGGACGACAATGCGGTGTGCTAGCATCTCTTAAGTGTGCTAGCATTCGTACATCCAAAGGATAGAAGGTATAGTATAAAATACCAAAAAATAAACTAACAACCTAGCTAGTAATTCTTAAATGAACAAAACAAAACAATAAAGTACAAAAAGTACAAATGGAGATGGTAAAATAGATAGATGAGAGATAAAGTGACAAAGCTGATCTCACCAAGATTCCAATTCGCTAGTTAGCTCCAAATGCACACTCGCCTACACATAGGAAAGAGGGGAAAATTGTTGGGGCTGTATAGGGGTCTGCCTCAATCAGACCCCCATTTTGGTGTTTCCACCTCCATGGACAACAAAAAAGCAATGAGAGATAAATATGCGATAAAGAAGTAGAGAAAGTAGAAATGCAATAAATACTACAAAAAAATAAATAGATAGTCAACCAAATCATAAAGGAGAGGAGAAAAACGTTACCACCTCCACCCAAAAGCTCACTAGCCAATGAAGGAGAAAGTGGACTTGGCAAGGTCACCACAAGCTTGATTGTGATGAAGGGAGGTCTTGCAAGACTCTAAGCCCACGTTGCTATGGATTTCTTCGCATTTCTCCATAGAGTGGTTTTAGGTCTTGTAGATCTGGAAGAGTGTTGACAATGTGTGTATCTCTCTTTAAATGATGTTGCTCATTGTTTGGAAGTCAACTTGTTGAGCTACAGTGTATGACAAAGTTATTTGAGTGTACTGGGCATGTATATTCTTCAAGTGAAAGTTATTGTGATGGAACTTGTTGGATTTTAGGGCATTTATGGAATATTCTAGATCGTGTTCAAGTGTTATGTGGTGTCTATGAGTCATCTTTGGATTTGAGGAAGTGTGTACTTAAGTGTTAATGGTGTTAACACATGTTCAATTGACCTTGGGTGTTTACAGTACTTGTGAAGTTGCTTTGATGATTTTGGAAGCATGGTGTGGTGTGTATGAGTGGATTTAGGTCCTAGCTAAGGTGTGTTGTGGTATAATTTCATTCCTTTCCATCACAAGAATATTTTGGTGCTTGCCTAATTTGAATTTTCATAGTTGAGGTACATAGCTAACCTTGGATAATGTTTTCAAGGTTGAAGATGATATTTAAATAAGTGGTGAGTTGTTGAGGGATGATAAGATAGATGAGTATGATATGAGTGATGTAAATTTTAAAGTTGTAGGGTGTGAATTTGAGAATTGCATTGCAAGTTTTTATGTGTTATATTATTGAATGTAGTGAGCAAAAGGTGTCTACAATTCTTCAGAAAGACTGTTAAGGTGTTGGTGATGGTGTGATGGTGTGGTGGATTTTTTGATTTTTTGAGAGGGATATCTATTTATAACACTCTTCTCTATCTTCCTTTCTATTCTAATAGTGAGCCCTATTGTATTTAGTGTTGATATTACTTTATATTGTGAGTTAACCCTCATCGTGGTCTTTCCCATCTTGGGTTTTCCATGTAAATATAGTGTTCCTTTGTGCACGGTGTTGATGTGTTTTAGTTTTTGTTATTTTCTTTTATGCTAAATCATTCTAATAGATTAAGGGTAATTGATTCTATGTGGGTTTGAATGTTTGTGAGGGTTTTTTAGGTTTTAAGGTATAAATGATTCACCCCCACTTTCACACTTCTCTAGGCTTATCATCAATAATTGGGCTTTTTTATGCTTTAATAACACACTTTCACACTTCTCTAGGATTATCTTTAACAATTGGGCTTTTGTATGCTTTAATTGGCCCTATTTTGTATCTACAAGCCTCATTTATTGCATCTTTTTGAGGATAATCCTGACACAAACCAATAGCCAATCATAATTCAGGTGTTTCATGTTTGAATGGCCTAGATTTAGTGATTTTGGACTCATTTTCCACCTTGGGTGAATAAATCCCACCTGGATCTTTTGGTCCCAAACCTGGTTTCACACATTTCTAGGCATTTTAAATTTGGTCCCAAAAATTAAGCTTGGTGGGACTCATTCACCACCTTGGGCGAATGAGTCCTGTGTGGCCCAAAATTAAAATTAATTCAAATTTATGGCACAATTTTATCCTCCTAGATCTAATTTCGGCTTTTAGTGTTGTAATTTCAGGAATTATTGCATAATTGAGTATGAATACAAGTTTCTTTATCTCATTTTACACCTAGCAACTTGGAATGAGCATCCTTATAGAAAAATTGAGTTCACAAGAGCATTCAGGAATTCACAAGAGAATTCAAGGGTAGATTATCAAGCATTCTAGAGAATTATTCAAGCATCAATCATCATGTCAAATATTACATGCATCATGTTTGGTTTTGTGCTAAAAATTGTGATGTAGGATTTCATGATTCAAGCAAGTGTTCGATTCAAGATCTATCACCTTCAAGAAAGGATCAAGATCTAAATTAATTGCAGCCATCTCGAGCATATTTGCAACCTCTTATTTCTAGGGTTTGTTGAGTTTCAACATTGTTATTTGTTCATTCATCATTCTCCATTCCTATTTGATTTCATTTCAAGGATTGATTTCCAAAATGGGGTTTGACCAAGGAAAACCCCTATCCACTAACCCAACAACATTTTCCCTTATCCTTTTTGTGTGATTTGTAGGTCTAGGTTGCAGATTTCCTAAGGGGAAATATTGGAGAAAAGTTGTCAAGAGATCAAAGTTGTCAAAGTTGTCATCAAGCCTTGGAGAACCTTGGAGAAGACCTACAGGTTGTAAATTGGAGATTCAGATCTAGAAATTATTCAGGAAGAATAGAGCAAACATAGACGAGCAGAATCAGCCTTTGAAGTTTTAGAAAATCCCAATTAGACTAATTCACCACTTATAGTGAATGATTCCTAGTTTCAGTCAATTTTTAGATTTTTGTAGATTCAAATACCCATTTGGCAGATTCTTGTTCCTGCATAATTTTCCAGAATCTGGATTGATTTTCCCAGCTTGGTGAATGAGTCCTAGTCAGCATTAAAATTAGAAATTCTAGTGTTTCAGATATCCTTCCAATCATTTCCAGATTCCCTGGTGCACACATTTTGCTTAGTAGTTTTTTGTGTTGTTTCATTCAATACTTTTCTAGGTCATTTTATGTTACTTTTCATTCAATTAGGGTTTTGCATTTCATCTTGTATTTCATTTTTCATTTCATTATCTTTTCCAAGTCTAAACTTGGTGGTGAACCCCTTATTGGATCATATTCAGCCCCTAGAACAACCCTCTTGCAATATCTCTTTCTCTTTTGCATTGAGATCTCAAGGGTTTGTTCTTGAGTGAAAGTTAGTGAAAATTGTCCTCCTAGGTCCTAAACCCCCTAGGTGGAAATAAAAAACCAATTTTCCACCTTTCATTTTGGTGAACGTGCATTTAGAACATCATAATTTTGATTTGGAGTGTATTATCATCCTAGATTTGGCTTGCATTAACATTGTATTAGGGTTTGCATTAGTTAATTTGCATTTTAGGGTTTTAAATTTTGCATTAGTGAAAGCTCATATAGCTAGAATTTTTGCATCTAATTTTATTAAAAATCATTTAAAATCTACATTTGCATCTCCGATAAAAATCATAAAACATAAAAATCATACAATTCAATTGAAAAATTCTTTTTTTTTTGAAAAAATCCCTATTGGGACTGATTTTCCACCTTGGGCGAATCAGTCCCTATGCATATTTTGTATTGCATTTTTTGAGTTTTTGTTTGTTGTTATTGCCTTCATGTTTAAGTTTCCATAATTTTTGTTACAAGCATTTCATTTTTCTTAGCTTACATTTCATTCACACTCACATTGCATTTAGTAGCCGTTCTATGAGAATTTGGTGTCCTATTGCTAATACTGTAGTGAGACAAAGTTTGAGACTCATGTCATTGATAGGACAATCATTGTGGATCTTGGGTTGTCTAGCTCTTTCACTCCTAGTATTGACACTAGTACGCTAGTTATGGAAAACACCCTTAACAACTCTTTGCCTTCAAGTATTATGCAAGTTGAAACAAGGAATGATAGTGTCTTGCAAGAAAACATAATCCAAATTCATGAGGACCTAGCAAACTTACAATATCAAGTGCAAAATTACAACATTTCAACCACTATCATACCTACTATAGATAACATTCACTGCATGCTTGAAAGTGAATATGGGCTTGACCTTGTGAAAAACATAATTCAAATCTTTGGAAAACACCTCACCTCCACCACTAGTTTCCCTTTACCTACAAGCAATGTCACAAGCCAACCTAAGGAAATCAAATTCCTCCTCCGACAACAATTTCCTCAATACCTACCTATACCAACCCTCAAGTCACAACAACAATGAAAAAAGCTAGTAATGTGATTCCTTCCTTGGGTATTCTTGCTAGCATCCCTAGTTCCTATGTGGCATCACATGTCATATCTCCCACCACCTTACCACCTATAAGCATTCTATTCAATTTTCCTTTGAACACATACACTCCTTCACCCTTTCCACTTCCATCTCATAACATAAGAAATGATCCTCTCATAAACAAACTTTTCCAAACCATTTCATCCCTTCAAAAGAAAATTTCCACCATAATCCAAAATCGAAATGACCCACCTACATATTATTTCAAAAGCAACCCATTGTCCTTGGAGATATTGTAAAGAACAATGCCACAAGGTGTAGAGGTACCTAGATTTGAGAAATATGGAGGGAAGGGAGATCATTTTAACCATGTTAATGCCTATACCGCATTGTGTTGTGACTTTGTCCTTGATGATAAACTTTTGGCTAAGATTTTCCCTAGGTTGTTGGAGGATACTGCCTTGGAATGGTTCTCCTCTTTACCAAACAACTCAAATAGTTCATTCAATGAAATTTTTGATGCATTTGTAAACCATTTCCAGGTACATATGACTCCTAAGATGACCTTGGCCGATTTGATGAGATGTAAGCAAAAAGAAGAAAAGATAATTGACTTTATCTCATGATATCAATGTCAAGGTTCCCAACCCTCACCTTCAAAAGATGTTCATAGAAAATTTGCAAAGAAAGATTCAAGACAAGCTCACCATGATGAAATTCCCATCCTTCATGCTCTTGTGTACTGCCCTCCATGATTATGAAAATTTGGTTAGTAGTCGAGATACAATGTCCACTTCTACCCAAACTAAGAAATTTGAGCCCATAAACCAAAAAAATTCCCAACCTTTTAGAAAACAAAAATAAGGGTTCCTTCAATTTAATCCCCCTCAACAAACAACTCAAAATGTCAATAACCAAGTAGTTGCTATTAGAGCCACGATACCCTTTAGCTGTGGGGACCTGAAAAGACAATTCACTCTCTTACTCGATACCCTTCATAACACAATGTCCCAACTATAGAACAATAAATAATTACCTTGCTTCCCATCAAAACACTCGATCCTAACAATCCTTTACCCCTGAGCTTTAAATCAAATGCTTATTGCCATTATCATCGACAAAATAGACATGACACAAAACATTGCAAGCATCTTAAACATCTTATGCAATACATTGATTTTGGTCGTCTTTTCATTAGAGGTGTTAGTCATCAAGGAAATAAGTCTGTTGCCCCTCCTAATCAAAACTTGTAAATCTTTACTAACCCCATGCCAAAACATAGTATTTCATTTGTCAAAGCCACTGAAACTACAAAGAATGATGTGATGAATGTTGATACAGATGATGATAACAATGATTCTATTCAACATGATCCTATAGATGATGATCCTATGGATGACATGGTAAGAGTGATAGAAATCATTCCTCATAAGGGACAAACTAAGAATCCTCTTGAAATTGCTTTCTCCTCTAAGGATATACTTAAACATGCACTCGATGGTCCACTTTACATAGTTGAACGAATCTATGACAAGGCCACTAATGGGATACCAATAAATCCCATTTGTGGAGAGAATGTGATCACCAAGGAATTCTTACTTTTTCATGAACTCTATCAAGACATATATGATAAATCAAAAGCATGGATCAAGACAAACAATGGTTTTGCTTGCCCTACAATGGGATCAGTCAATATTCCTTTACAAATAGGACTAAAAACATTAGATACTTCGTTCTCCATCATACCACAGTCAGACCAATTTCGTGTGAAGATAGGCTACCCATGGCTTTGCTCCATGAAAGCTATCCATTTAGTTGTGCATAAATAATTAAAGTTTCCCTTTGACAATGAATTTTTCATCATCCATCATAGTGGCTTTAACCCCTTGTCCCCCAAAGAAATTTTTTCCTTAGATTTATTTTGGCTCGAGCCTATGGAACCTATAAAACCAAGAGAAGACTTCTTTTTCTTGTTCTATCAAAATTTCAAGGCAAAGAAAATAGAAGAACTATCCCTCTGAAACATGTCCCCATCCACCACTAAGGCTAGTATCCTTGAAGAAACCATGCTTGAACCTAACGAAAATCCAAACAACCAAGACCAACCTAAGATAGAAACTTCACCTACCTCCTACAAATGACCAAGAGATAATGAAAATAACCTCGTCACACCTCCTAGAATAAAACAGGTTTACAAAGTCAAAGAGAAAGTGGTCAAATAACCTCCCGTGGTTCCTTCCGTTCCTCCCCTTAGGGAAGAAAAGAAACTTATGGTTGATCAACCCGCTCCCACACAAATGCAACTGAAAAAAAAAAACTAAAAGAAACATAGGTGCTAGAGAGCGTAAGAGTGGATGTCATGCCCTTGCTCATAGGTTACATGAAGAATTAAATAAAGAAAATAAAAATCCAAACTTGACTGAAGCAATGCATGATGACTCTACCCCTTCTCCAAAACAAAACAATCCAATACAAAAACTGCAACAATAGTTGAATCCTTCTTTAGACATTATCATTCGACCTCCTATTGTGATCAATTTGGATGATGATGATGATGAGGTTGATAAAATTGATGAAGAGTTGCATAATGAATTGAATACATTTTTTTCCACTTACATGAGCTTAGATGAAAAATATCCTACAAACAGTGTTGAACCTGGTGTTGGCCCTAGTCTGACTCTTGCTATTGTCCCTTTGGCTAGTTGTCTGTCCTCGATATACAATGAACATGATTGGGATGCAGATGACCTGCTCATAGGTTGACTCACATGTGCCTTACTAGTATTTCATTTTCTTTTGTGTGATTACATGTGTGTGATGTGGTCCCTTGTGACATTCTATTTGATGTATCTCTCTCTCTCTCTGTACCTTCATTCTTCTCTATGTCGTAAACCTTTTATCTTTTTGCATTTTACCTTTTTCATTTTTCTTGTGTTTTCCTTTTGGGGAAGATGCAAGGTGTCGAGAGATTAATGTCTCTTTCATGTTAACCCAAAATGATTTTTTCTTTGCTTTTATTTCTTTTTCATTTTTCTTGTGTTTTCCTTTTGGGATGACACAAGTCGTCGAGACATTCATGTCTCTTCCATGTTGACTCGAAAGGTTTTTTATTTGTTTTCGATCTCTTTGTGTCACTCTTCCAGTTCTATGTGTATTTGGGGAATGATGATAGCTTCAAACTCTCTCTTAAAAACATTGCAGCAAGAACATACTGACCCCAAATCCATAGATCCCTTATGTGATTGGTGTTTTCATTTTTGGGGCACACCCCCCTCTTTTCTTTTCTCTTTGGATTTAATTGGAAACATATGAATTGGCATAGGGATTTCCAAGTTATCTCTCATGTCTTCTTTGATTGCATTTATAATTTTCTAATTTAAAGTAATTTCTCATAGCATGATGTTTAGCAATTTCTTTAAAGTGGGGGCATACATTAGCATTATTCTTTTTCATGGTTTATGGTGCAATTTCCTTATTTCATATAATGATTTTTGTACTTTATGGATAATATTGGCTGTGATGTCCCTCAAGAGTGTGATATATCTTAGCATATTACATTCCTCTCAGTGGCTTGATGCGACACACTGCATCCCCTAAGTTGTGAATATTTTATTCTTTGATTGGTTCTATCTTGGAGACATTAGGCACAATGTTCCCTAAGTTAAAGATCTCACATGAACTAAGAAAGACTCCTTTGAATGTTAATTATTTTGAATTTGTAGTTATATGGCCACCTTGCATAACATAGCTTGCATGCCTATGAATCCATCATATTTGTTCATGAGCTCCAAGAATACAAAGTTTTGCTTGTCTCATGAAGCTCAAAAATCATTTATTTTGTGTGGCACCTTATTAAAGTTATCGAGAGGTATAACTTTGGTATGGTTTGAGTAGGAAGCCCAAACAAGGCATGACTTTCCCCATAGCCACTTGTGTGTGTATGTGTCTCACCTTCTAGGACTTCTCACCCAATGGACAACTAGGAGTTCCATTGCCTCAGAGTGAGTATGCATTTTTTGGACAAATAGCCTAGATCTAATCCACATCATGATGGACAAATGTTTGAAGCTTGATATGACTCTTTTATCTTTTACCATTTCTCTTTTTCATCTTTGGCAGTCCATGCTTTTTCTTTGTTGTTGCTATTTATATCATTCTAATGTGTGTTCTTTTGTTCCTATGTGGGTTTTTCATGGGATCTTGATCCTAGGGGTTTGATCACCCCTCTTGATCATTGTCCTCCCATATTATTGGAATTGGTACATTTGAACCCCTCTTAACGTGTGTGCTTGTCTACTTTAGTGTGAGTTTGAAGCAAGTTCATCCCCTCACTAAAGTGGGGGTAAAATGTAGTGTCAAAAAATGTCGTCGGGACATTTTCACACTTATTTGGGCCCTCCTTGCTGAATTAGGCTTAATTTTGCCTTGATTTAGTGTTGTAATGTGGTTAACACATTCACATTAGGTCTTGGGCCCTTGTGAACTAATGGATTTAAATTTTACCTTGCTAAAGTGTTGTAACTCACTTTCACACTTTTCTAAAGTTCTATTAATTAATTAAATCTAATAAACCACTTTTTAACCTTAATCCTACCTTATTTGGAGTGTTGCAAAGTGTTGTAACACACTTTCACACTTCTCTAGGATTATCATTAATAATTGGGCTTTTGTATGCTTTAATTGGCCCTATTTTGTATCCACAAGTCTCATTTATTGCATCTTTTCAAGGATAATCCTGACACAAACCAATACCCAATCATAATTCAGGTGTTTCAGGTTTCAATGGCCTAGATTTAGTGATCTAGTACTCATTCACCACCTTGGGTGAATGAGTCCCACTTGGATCTTTTGGTCCCAAACTTGGTCTCACACATTTCTAAGTGTAGACATCTAAATTTGATCACTTCCATATCATCAAAATCGTCTACTCTATTCATCTATGTCATTAATAGTGATTAAATAATTTATTTAATCATTGTTTCATTTCTTGCCTAAGGTTCCTAAAGTATGTAATTGAATAATTAAATAATTTACCTTACACCTTTTCTTCTCTAAATTAAATAAATAGGACAATTTATTTAATTTAGTCATTTGACCTATTAGGATTAAAACTAATTTTTAATTCCTCTTTTTCTCTCTCCTTGTCACATTCTCCATAGCCCTCTTTTAATCCAAATTAAATTAATTAATCTGTGATTAGGATGTGCACCACTTAATCAAGATTAGTGTCACATCCTCCATAATCTCCCACTTGCCTCTAATCTCTCATTAATTATCATAATTCTGTGTTTGCACAACCTTAATCAAAGTCATTAGCCACATTTAGCATACCTTTTTTCGTCAACCTTTCCACTTGCCTTTCTTGGCCTCGACTCTCTTTCCCATGTGAATTTTTAATTCACATTTATTCACCCAAATCTACTCTCTTCCCCATGTGAATTTTTAATTCACTTTTATCTTTCCAAGGTCTACCCTATCCCCATGCAAGTTCTAGAAGGCTTGAATTGTCACTTTACATGTACCAAGGACTTCTAGAACCTTTGACTTGTCACATCACTCACATGTGACAAATCCCTAGCTTCTTGGAAACCCTCTCTTATCTAATAGACTCTCCTAAGCATGTGAATTTTTAATTCATATTTATTTCTCCAACCACTTCCCCTTTTCCCATGGAGATTTTTGAGGAATTCTAAAATTCCTCAAATATCTCTTTCATTCTCATTTGAGGATAAGAAGTTCCTTTTTGAGGGAATCTTCTCATCCCCCAAGGTACCTACAAGGTACTTGTCCTTCATCCACATCACCCCACCCTAGGCCATCTCACATTCCACATGTCAAGATGTGAGGGCTTGTGAGTCCTCAAATCACCATAGCCCTCCATCTTGATCTTGTTGGCTCAATCTCAACCATTGAATTCTCTAGAGAATTCAAATTGTTCTATAAATACCCCCTCATTTCTCTCATTTTAAGGATCAATATTTTGCTATCAAAACTCTTGTAAAATTGCCATTTGAGCTCTCATCCTCCATAACATTTAGCATCTCACCATTACCATGTCTTCACCCATCTTGCATATCACTTTGCATGTTTAATTTAGCTTGTCATCCAAAGAGCACACAAATCTTCAAAGATCAAAGGGCCAACCAAGGAAGAAGCAACATGAAGGTATAATCAGTCTTAATTTGTTTTCATCTTGCTTTCATGTTTATCTTTCCTTAGTCTAATCATTGAGGTGTCCTCTTTGTGTTATTTATTTTTATTGCATCGTTAGTTTGTTTAGCATCTCATATTAGGACATAGCATTTTAAGGGATCCCACTAAACATTTTTAAATTTGGTCCCAAAAATTAAGCCTGGTGGGACTCAGTCGCCACCTTGAGCGAATGAGTCTCGTGTGGCCCAAAATCAAAATTAATTCAAATTTATGGTGGGATTTTATCCTCCTAGATCTGATGTGAGCTTGTAGTGTTGTAATTTTGGGAATTCTTGCATAATTGAGTATAAATACAAGTTTCTTTCTCTCATTTTACACCTAGCAAGTTGAATGAGCATCCTTATAGAAAAATTGAGTTCACAAGAGCATTCAAGAATTTACAAGAACATTCAAGGGAAGATTATCAAGCATTCTAGAGCATTCTTCAAGCATCAATCATCATGTCAAAGATTACATGCATCATGTTTGGTTTTGTGCTAATAATCTTGATGTAGAATTTCATGATTCAAGAAAGTGTTTGATTCAAGATCTATCACCTTCAAGCAAGGATCAAGATGTACATCTATTACAACCATCTCAAGCATATTTGCAACCTCTTATTGCTAAGGTTTGGTGAGTTGCAACATTGTTATTTGTTCATTCATCATTCTCCATTCCTATTTGATTTCATTTCAAGGATTAATTTCCAAAATGGGGTTTGACCAAGGAAAACCTCTATCCACTAACCCAACACCATTTTCTCCTCTCCTTTGTGTGTGATTTTCAGGTCTAGGTTGCAGATTTCCTAAGGGGCAAGATTGGAGAAAAGTTTTGAAGAGCTCAAAGTTGTCAAAGTTGTCATCAAGCCTTGGAGAACCTTGGAGAAGACCTATAAGTTACAAATCAGAGATTCGAATCTAGAAATCATTCAAAAAGAACAAAGTAGATAGAGAAGAGAAGTATCAACCTTTTAAGTTTTAAAAAATTCCAACTAGACTGATTCGCCACTTTTTGCGAATGAGTCCCAGTTCCAGTCAATTTTCATATTTTTGCAGATTTGGATACCCATTTGGCAGATTCCTATTCCCGCACAGTATTCTAAAATCTGGACTAATTCACCTAGCTTGGTGAATGAGTCCCAGTCAGCATTAAAGTCAAAAATTCTAGTGTTTCAAATCTCTTTCCAGTCATTTCTAGATTCCCAGGTGCACACATTCTGTTTAGTAGTTTTTTGTGTTGTTTCGTTCACTTTTCTAGGTCATTTAGTGTTACTTTGCATTCAATTAGGGTTTTGCATCTCATCTTGCATTTCATTTTCTTTTTCAAGTCTAAACTTGGTGGTGAACCCTTATTAGATCATATTCAGCCCCTAGAACAACCCTCTTGCAAGATATCTTTCTCTTTTGCATTGAAATCTCAAGGGTTTGTTCTTGAGTGAAAGTGAAAATTATCCTCCTAGGTCCTAAACCCCTAGGTGGAAATAAAAAACCAATTTTCCACCTTTCAGGTGGCATGATGAAGAATTTACTCCTACTTGATTTCTTTAAGTGTCTACTTATAGGAGAAAATTCAGTTCTTATACACTTGCTATAGAGGGTTTCTATGAACTTACTCAGTGAAATGATAGCTATAGAGTCTTCCCCTTTGAACTCCCTTGCCTTCGATACACTGATTGTGTTAATGATTGCAAAAATATCATCAAATTCTAAGTATATTTGCTACTAAGCTTAGTCACCTCATTATTAATTTCAATTTGTGCAAAATATTTCATAATCTATCCATATTTTGATTTTTAATACATGCCTTTTATCTTGGTAAATCAAACGGTTCATGTTTAGAGGTGTAATCATTTCCACTAATGATTTAAATGCTTTGACAACTTGTACCATAGTACCACTCTATCATATCAAGAACGCTACGGGGTAGCGGTATGGTAGGGTTAGCAATACCGCCACCCCTTTGGACTCTCGTGGGATGACGGGTTAATTATAGCGATTGAGTGATTGTTCACCGTCATACCATAGTGTCACTATTTACCCCTTGTGGAGTTGTGGTTTACTTTAGTTGTTAACATGTTCTCACCACCACCTACACTATTCATATTTGGTTGCCATGGTATTGTGGTAAGCATTTATACACTGAACTATATGTCCCACCATCCCACACATACCTCTATTGAATGCTACAGTAGTGCAAAATTGGATTTTATTATGAATGTAATATTCTAGATATCATTTTACTGAAAAAATTGAACAATTTTCGAATTTTGTAGTCTCTCAATTTTACTTTTCAGTGTCAGTCATACCTAAGAGATCATTTCTTTGTTTGTAATGAGGAATCTTAGTTCACCAAATGTTAAGATATCTATATGTATGATTAAATTATAGATGTTCATTATTGTTTCCTTCACACAAGCATATTCAATGCATGTGGAGGCTAGAAGTTGTATTGCAAACTAAAGCTATCCAAATATTTGAGAAATGACTAAAATTTATTGCCAAGATTTTAAAGAGTTGTTTACTTTCATAGGTATCTTGTTGAATTAATTGATACATTTAGACCTTGCTTGCTTCTTTTCATATCTAGCAATTCTAGAGAAGTTACAAAAGTCTAGCATCTAGAAAACATATAGGACATACAAGAAATTATATTCTAAATAAAAGAAATTAATTTTAACTAAAGTAATAAAAATAAGAAGAATGATTAAACCTAACATTAAATGCACTTCAAATTAGCAGTGAACTTCTCAGGTTTTCTATACAATGTACCAACAAAATAATGATGATTACATTCATAAATGTATCAGTAAAACAATAGTGAATAAACATACCTATACTTAGATCTTTATTACATTCAATAATAAATTACACCATATATAACCAAAGTATAGGTGACAAGCTAAACTCTTAAGGTGATAGGCTAGTTAAGGTGACAAAACATCATCATAATCATCTACACTGCCAACAAGATCAAAATCCTAATCAGTCGTGTCTACATCTACTTGATTTTCTTCCTCATCCTCATCTATGACATGTAAAACATTCTCTCTCCCAATATCTTCATTGGTAATAAAAATCTCTTCTTCAAACACCCCATCATCGTCTGTATCCACTTATTTGAATGTTTCTTGTAAATTAACATATTTCCCATTAGGCATTATATCAACAACTTCCATGAATTCTTGTTTCAAACAAGACTCTGTTTGAATGACATATGACCATCCTAGGCTTCTTACATCATAAATTAGAAAGGATTGGTTAATTTGAAGAGGGGAAACATACGACTCATCCGTGTTTGATAAAAATTGTCGTGTATTTGTGCATACAAATCCATACTCATCTAATTATACTGTGGATGCTCAGATCCACTTAGATTTTAATAATATAGGAATATTTTCACCAAAATCCACTTGAATAATTTCATGGATGAATCCAACATAAAATTTCTTCTCAGTTTCGTGAAGATATTCAGCACTAACAACACAATCACAATTTGTCTTTCCTTTGTCTTTTTCTTCCACTCTTAAATTATGACTATCATAGGCCCATATTCCACTAAAACACATAGCCCATAAATTTGGAGATTGTGAAAGCTCACTTTCCTCTATTGTTATATCTTGACCTTCTTCTTTTGCATCATTGAATGCATTAGCAATCCATTCTTCAAATTTTGGAAAAGAATTAGCTCCAATCAAATCATGACATTTGTACTTTTGAGGTCGATGTTGCATCCAAACTTGATTCTCTTCTTCATATTTTCTACATAGAATATTAACATACAAATAGTAATATTAATAATATAAATGTGTAAATGCAATTGAGTAAATAAATTATTGTGTAATTTTGTTTACCTAAGCCACTTATCGAACAAATATGTGTTTTGAAGAATATAGGCATGTATCACACTTCTTTCTTGATGTGATAGCTTGAAGTGACATCCATTGCCTTCTAATACTTCACCTGCAACTCTCTCATCTTTTTCATCATCCCATACACACTGATTGACATTTTTAAAATCCTTCATATATTTTGTGCAAAATCCCTTGGCCTCTTGCATTGAATATCCCTCAGACATGTTGCCTTCCAATTTTTCCCTAGTATGAACAATTTTTTCCCAAACCTTCATATATTGTTCTTTAGGAGACATCCATCTTGTTCTTACTAGACCACAATGCTCTAGTTCATATTCTTGATGTATCAAAATATTCATAGAAATGTTAAAGATTGTTGGTGGAAATTTCCGTTCCAATAGAAAAAGGACTTCAACAACCTCCTCCCTCAAACTATCAAAGTTTGAAGGATCTAATACATGTAAAATCATTCTCTTTAATATTAGTCCCAACCTTATAATTTCCAATCTTGGCCCCTTTGACAAACTTGATATATTTACCACAATCGGTAAAATATTTTTGATTATTACATGATATTCATGGGTCTTGAGGCCTCTTAAGCCATTAATGTCAGTTTGGATTTTAATACTACTACTTATATATCCAATGGGAAAGTGAGTATGAGAAATCAATTGTAAGAATTGTGCATGTTGTTCCTTTTTCCAGACATAAGGAGCACTAGGTTTTCTATATTTTCCATCATCATATTTTTCAACCGAAATATTTTGTTGAATCTTTAGTTGTAGAAAGTCTTCACGTAATGAAATAGTCTCAAAAGCACCAAAAAGAGTTTCTATAATAGTATAGGCTATATTTTTCTCAGTATACATAAAGTCAATAGTATGCCTAATGGCTATATCCTTAAAGTATGGAAACTTATAGAATATGCACAACTGTTTTACACCAATTTCATGACATGAATCATATCTACTACCATCAATCCCATCATTTTCAATAAATGACATTTTTTTTGTCCATTCTCAACAATGTAATCACCCATTATTAGCAATGGTGCTTCATGATTCTCTTCTTGACCATTGAACCATGTATTTTTTCGATGATATGGATGATCCATTTTAAGGTAAGCATGATGTCAACAATAAATATACTTACACAAAATTCTTGAGTGCCTCAAAAAATTCTTAAAGTTTCAAGTAGGACATCCATGGTATCCATTAACACTAAGACCAGAAAATGTGCCATATGCAAGAAGATCATGAATCATAAACAATAAGGAAGATCTTAAAGTGAATTTGATTGAATGACCATCCCTTAAAGATTGAATTGCTTTAATTCCTTTCCAAAATTACATTAGCTCATTATATAATGGCTCTACATAAGCATTGATTGTATCTAAAGTCACACTTTTCTTTCCTAATAGCATTAAGAAAAATGGTTTAGTTGCTAACCATGGAGGCAAGTTATAATTTATTAAAAAACACTGGCCAAGTTGACCATTTAGTACTTTGATCTGATAATGGGTTATCAAATTCCATCCATGTCTTAGAATCAGGCACATGTCATTGTTTTCCATCGGTGCTCTTATTTTGGGCATTCGATTGCATAAGTTCAATAATGTCTCTACACCTATACATTCAGAGTAATCATGGGATTATTGAAAATTGGTGAAGAACCTTTCTATGATCCACAACTGATTTCAACTCTTGTCTATACCTTGCTTCATGACATTTCAGACATTCACTCTAACTTGCAAGATTATTGCAAAATAATACACAACCATTCACACATGTGTGGATTTTTTCATACGCTAAGCCTAGCTTAGTGATTTTATTTTTACATTGACTTTGTTTTGCTTGCAATGTGGAGTCAGGTAGTAACAATGAGCTTAATAATTCCAATAACTGATCTACACTCTCATTTTTCCAACCAAACACCACTTACAAGTTACTAACTTGAAAGATTGTTGTCAAACGACTTAACTTACAATTAGCATACATAGCCTTTAAAGTATCCTCCATCAAATTGGACCAATCATCATTTAGACCCCCATTCAACATTCTATCAACTTCAAACCCTTCATCTAATATTGCTACCTCTTCATCTATGTTTGCTTCCACTTCATCTATGTTTGTTGCCTCTTCATCTCTCACACTTTGCAATTCTATCTGTAGACATGGAAAATGTACAATTCAATATGACTTGCTTGATCCTGATTACTAACAAAATTTCCTCCTAAATCATACTCTCAACTTATCATCACCTTTTCATCTCTTAATTAGATAAATCATTATTTATTTAATTAAGTCTTTCTCCTATGTTGATTAAATTAATCAATTTAATTTAATTAACCTTATATCTCTGTTTATTTAAATAATTCATTTTATTTAAATCAAGTCCTTAAAGTCTTCTCATTAAATTGAATATATTAAACCTTATTTAATTTAATCTAACACTATTCTCTTTAGTTAAATAAATCAAATCAATTATTTAATTAAATCTTTCCTCTCATTTTAATTTAAATCAATCCTAAAGATCTAAGGCAAAATGGTCAAATCACCTAACCTCTCATTAAATTAATTAAATATTGATTAAGTTAATCCCTATCACTAAAATCCTCTAGAGAATGCAACTTGCACATGAAAATGGATTTAGCTCATTTATTAAATCTCTATTTTCCCTCACATGACATAAAAGGGGAATATTCCCTCAAATTTGAATTCAAATTCAAATGGGCTTGGTCCTTCCAACAAGGCATTTAATGCTTCTTACATGTCCTTAGCCTTGAGCCAAGTGACATTAACTCCATTCTTCTCTCCCTCCAAATTTCAAATCTCCCCCTCTTTGGCACATTGATCAAAATGTGCTCAACCTTCAACCATTCACATCTTGACAGTGGCACTTGGCCATTAGATGTTGAATGATCCTACATTGCTCAATCTCACTCATTCTTCCAAATTTGAAATCTATAAATGAGAGACTCTTCCTCTCATTTAATCATCCACAATTTGAGTAAACTTATTATACTCAAATCCATCTTCAAGCATAGCCATTTTCATCTCTCTATATCAAGTTCTTAGCTAGGTTATGCAGGAATTCAACCAAAGTGGATCAATCATCATCAAGATTACAAAGGAGTTGGGAAAGGGCTAATTTCGACATATCAATTGACACCAACTCCCCCATGGAATCAAGATTTTTCTTTGCTTAAATAGATTTGATTTAATTTTTTGCATTGTTCTTCATTTTCTTTCTATTTAAGCTTTTCAAATGGATTTCATGGGGAATCCTTATTTTATCTTGCATATGATCTAATATTGTGCTTGTTTGTTGTGTTTGTGTAGGTATGAAATTAGGGTTCAAATTTTGGTGCTAGAGGGAGGGCATCTACCTTTTTTAATCATGTTTTTCAAAAAATTCCACATTTTTCATGTTCTATTTTGTAGGTTACAGGTCTGTGGTCCTATATTGCATCGTATCTTTTCTAAACTCCGTCGCACCCGTTCCCGCATTTATTTTTTTTGAACCTGCAAACTCGGCCACGGATCCACAATCACAAACTTCACCACACCCAGTCCTATGGCTCTATATTGTGCCATATTTGTAGGTGTAGCACTATATTAAAACACATCATTTTCCAAACTGCGCTGCACCCGCGTTCCCACCTAAAAAAATTCAAAATTGTCAAACTCGGTTGTCGATTTTCTATCAGAAACTACGCCGGCTGCAAAACTGCGCCGCACCCACGGTGTCTATTTCTGTAGAGCTCCACACCCAGTCAAATGTGTGATGCTATATAGCGGTGCCTCATTTCCAAATTGTGCCACACCCACTAACTGCGTCACTATCAATAGTCAGATTTCAAATTTTAACATGTGCTTTTTAATTTTTAGATTTTCTAACTATTGACTTGTTTGTTGTTTTTGTGCTCTCTGGTTTTTGTCATTTTACAGGTTGGAACAAGGGAGAAAGAAAAATAGGAGGTTCATCATGGCATCATGTTCATCATGCAAAAAGTGTTTTCAAACACTATAGTGTTGTTCAACACTTTTAAGGATCTTTAAATTCTGTTTAAAAAGGAATTTGTTTACTTTCATGCCTTAGAAATACTAAATTTTTCTTTTGGGTTTTAAAAAACAAAAAAAATTCTTTTTAGAAAGTTTGCAAAAGGCTAAAAATAACCTATAAACAATCTACTAGATTTTGTTTAAAGGTTTAAAAATTGAACAAGGCAACTCTCACACTTCAAAGTTGGTGCTTTAAAAAGAAGTCATTTTCTTCTTTGATGATTAAAATGAACATGTGTGTTTTTGATGTTTCATAATCCTTTTCACAAAGTAATATCATTTAAAAGGTGTATGCGCTTCTCTCACACCTCACAGAGATCTTGAGAATCAAAAGTCTTTTTGTGATATTAAGTTGTCAAAAGTATTACCCGCACACTTCATTTTTGGGGTTAAAATTGAACAAAACATCTTGCGAGTGTGAGTAGGCTTATTGCATGTGTTCTCCCTTTGTTTCTAAACAAAGGTTGATCAAAATATGAATATATTTACACTCTTTTGTTTATCTTAGTGGGCCTGACTTGTGGGAAAAAGTACTCACCCAAGGGAGCAACTCAACTGGTAACACACTAAGGACAAGTGTATTTCCAGCCGAGATATAAAAGTGGCTACTGGAACAAAAGCCAGTATCACGTGGTTGGCTTTGACGAGAAGGGAAACAATGGTCTCTCGCCACATGGGTCAATCTCCATGAACAAAAAGTCCAAATTAAAACCATTGTTTAGAAGGCCAAATCCTATCTATTTGTTGGTGCAAAAGGTCATGTCTTTTGAAGCCGCTCCACGTTATACATGCGGTTCTATTGTAGAGATGAAAAGTATGCCATGGGAGATTCATGGGTACTGATGTTTGATTGACCTGAGAAGTGAGTGCACTATAAGGGGGAGCCTATGTGGTCAAGCATCTAATCATCCACATTGAATATGCGCAGCTAGATTCATCCAAGTGGGATCCCAACAAATACGGTCTTTTTAGCCTAGGGTTGTACATGTTATCAAAATGCCTTGCTTGGTTCTAAAACATTGAGAAACAAATATTCAAAAAAGCTTTGAAATTTCAAACCTTTTGAGGAAACAAATATCCTTTGATGAATCTAAGTGCTCTTGCTTGCCCTAGGGATTATATCCTTGGAGGTTTCTAAGTACTTAGGTTTAATCATCATTTGTTTTCACCAAAGTCAACACTAGGAAACCTTTTCCTTGATTTCCACATAATGCACTTTGTGGGATGAAAGAAAATTAGGACATTGGACATTCAGTTTGAAACATAATCAAGAAAGTGTTTGTGGTAAAAAAAACCAAACCTGAGCAAGATAAAAGACAATTGAACCACACATGTGCTTGTTCCCTTTTGAGTCATTTGGTTTCATGCAAACATTGGTCTTTTGGTTTGAACCACCTTTAGGGAAAAGCATGTTTTTCATTACCTTGTTCTTGTAAACAAGTCCTCTTAGGTTCATCTAGGATCAAGTCAAACACTTCATCCATCCAAACATTTATCAAAATTCCAGTTCACCAACAACTTTTGGAACCTTGAAAAACATCACTTATGCTATACTTTTAGGAAAAATAAACATCACCTTGTTTGGCTTAACACACCTAGCCAAATTATCCTCTTGTGTGCGAGTTTTCTCTAGGATAACACAACTTCGTAGGGTTTACAAATACATTATCAACATCATCCTATGTGGCTTAACACACTTAGCCAAACTATCCTCTTGTGTACAAGTTTACTCTAGGATAACACAACTTCCTAGAGTTTACAAGTGCATTATCATATTTATTTGACTTAACACACTTATTCAAACTATCATCAATAAAAATCAAATCAAACCAAGTCCTAAAGTCTAGCATTGATCCAAAGTTCCTAAAAATTTAAAAACCCATATCATTCACCCCTTTCATCCTTCATCTCATCATTGGTCCTAAACCCCTCAGAGGTCAACAACTTCAAAAAACAAGAGGAACATGGAATATAAACTTGATTCATCCATCATGAGTAATCCAAGTCTGTTAGAGTAAAGGTTTTTACTTAATTATGTTAATTAAGTTAGCTTTATTCCCTTCTTAAGATTTTACTTTAGTTTGCATTAAGTGACATTTAATAATTATATTAATTATCAAATGTTTTCCTATTAGGGTTTCTTTTAGGGTTTGCATGATCTCCTTCATAAGGATTGATCCATTGTATATTCATAATTCCTTTTTGTTCTGATAAGATAATTTCTCCATTTTTTCAAAGCTTCAAACCCTTGTTTGTTTTCGCCATCCATTCTCTTCCTTGTGACAGGTATCCATTTGCATGCAGGTGTTCTTGGAGTCTAAAGTTGGTTTGGACAACTTCTACATGGTATCAGAGCTTTCCTGCTACACTTTTGTTCTTGTTTGAAGAATTTGGAGCTATAAGGGTTGGATCAAGCATTCACAGTTTTGGGGTTTGCTTTTTTGATCCAGGGAATCACCTGCAATTTTAAAGCATTTTGAGTCCAAACGGACCTCACCATTGGATCCAAAACCCCTAAATCGACTATTCATTCATCTAGTTTGGACAAAGTTGATTTCAGAGGCAAATTTTTTTACCCGTACGGCCGTCCGTCTGCACCCTGGTTCGGATTTTTTCTGCGACGACCGTATGACCATCAAATTTAATCCAGCAATGTACTTTTTCCCTTTTGGAGCTGTTTTCTTCCAGAGGCCATAACTTGGGCATACGAGATCACTTTTTGGTAAACAAGATATCGTCAAAAAGCTAGTTCTATCAACTTTCTAGTGGTGTGGGTCTCATTGCTTCATTTTTCTGTTGGTGCATTCTACAACCAGTTGAAGTCATAGGAGCTGTTTTCAGTCCTAAGCTCATAACTTTTGACTAGTTTCTCTATTTTTCGTGATCTCAATGGCGTTGGAACCATATTTCAGAGCTCTACAGTTCCATCCATGCAATTTTTCCAGATTTCACTCTAGGTATATTTTATTTAGTTTTTTGTGTTTTCACACTCTGGTGAATTACCTGGACATATTAGTTCTTGGGAACTTCTTGTTTGCATGGGATGCTTTGTTTTTGGTTGTTCTTCATGTATTTCTAATTTTTTGTCCTTTGTGAGCATTTTGAGCATCTTTTGTAAGAAATCTTCTATGTAAACACACTGAGATATAGTGCTACACTATTGTACATGTATTTTGGAGATTTTACACATAAGGTTGTGCCATATTTTGTACTCGCACTGTATTATAAAGTGCCATGGGGGGTTGTGTAGTGCCTTTGTTTTTCCATCACACCTTTGTCCGGTGAGTGTCCCTCCATAACGACAATGGATCCATATGATTCCAGCCTCATGCATGTGTGCTTTGCTTTTGCACACCACTTTTTTAGTTGTAAGTGCTTTCTTGTGCACTTTCAGATGTTGTATCTTCTCCTTCATGCACTACAGGGTGTTACTATTAGAAACCCTAGATCAGACATGCAAACCTAAACACCTTCCACATAAGAGAAAACATAAAAAAGTAGAGATTTGCATGCGAATGTGCAAAATGATATATTTAGGAATTCGATATTACAATGAGATGATTTGCTTTATAAAAGCAAAGTATGCAACCCTAATGTTGACCTAGAATTAGCTCAACCTAAGTAAAGTTATGCAAGTGTAATTAAATATTAATTACACTAACACCCCCCCATAAGTGCAACTTAGGGAGACTAGATAAGCATGCACCTAAAACTAAGATGAGTGCAAGAAAGCATGAATGGGTCCCGACAACAAGGCCTGATCAGGTACCCATGTACAAATGCAATAATGAGGTAGAGAAGGAAAACCCAGTGGGACAACCCCCCCTACAATGAGATGACTGTTGCAAAGAAGCATTGGAAGAACACTGTGGAGTAACATTGGAACCGCAATCCGGCAAGCAAGGAAAGATACGTCTATCTATAAGAAACAGTATCAGAATCATCATAATGTGACAACAAACCCGATGCCATGGAACACTCGAAAACACCAAACTGGAACAACCATGGAATCCATAGAGCAACAATAAATGATATGATGATGACAGAATCTGGAAGTCATGAATCTCAAAGCCAATGCCAAACTAAGACTAAAAATCTTCCATGGGAAAAAGTACCATACAGACTCGGGAACAATAACCACAAATTTAGTGGCCCTCAAACTGAGATGGATCCAATGCGGATCACTAACCATAGGCTCTTAATCTGAAGTGTGAACCAAAATGAATCTGATATGTGTCAAGCTCAGACAAAATGTGGCCAAAAGAAACTAAGAAACCAGATTACAACCCATGTGAGTTGTCATCAAAACACAATGAAGATTATTATGCAAGAAACCCCCCTGATGAAACTTTATATCAGTTCATTTATTACAATCCCCAATGACTGCAAAAGGAGAGAATGCATAATATGCATAAATAGAAAATGAAAATAGACCTCAGATCTGTGTAGAGGACTAAACCAACTTTCCAATGCCACAAGAATGGTGAAAAAAGGATCACCGAGTCAAAAGATATGCCCTCCGGAGTGAAAAACACATCTGAGTTCAAGGACCTACAAAATAAATCTAGAGAAAAATCTAGAAAAAATAAAATGTTGAATAGATCAGAGCCAAAATTAGCTTTCCAATGGTATCTCATTTGAAAAAAATGGACACCGTATGCAAAAGTTATACCCAATTTCTTGAAAGTGCTCCAGAAAGGCCAATAAGGCCTGCAGGCAGCCCAGGGGGCTAAAAAATTTCGGCCCCTAGTCCTACATGCAACTAGGGGCTGGCGGATAGGGGGCTCGGGCGGAGCCCCTGGTCGCCCATATGATTGTGGCCATAGATAAGTGTAAGGAAACTCAGGTGCGGAAACAGCTTCCTACACTAATCTCTTAAGGAAAGTATGGTGCAAATTCGTTTTAAACCCTTACAATTTCAGATTCGTTAATCTACTTAACAAAGATATTGCAGCAATATACCATACATACAGAAAATGAAGAACGACAATGATTTACCCTGGGGAAAACCTTTCGGTAAAAAACCCCAGCACTCCAAAACCTGCACAATGTATTATCTTCAACACAACGGTTACAACACACTTGCAATGCAAGTTCTTTCAGGAGATTTCCAACTCTTGAAGACAAAATGCGGCAGCATGAAAAAACGTTCCAACAATACACTCACATCACAAATCTTCGCAACCCTAAAAAACGCTTATATCATGCGCTTCCCTTTTAGGGCAACTTCCGAAGATAACTGTATTAGGGTTTTACCATTCTCCGAGAAAATAGGAACTCGAAAATTTTTTTCGGGGCGATGCCCCGAACCCCACTATCGTGGAAGAGTGTACAGTACTCAACTTTATCAATTGCCACATGTCTTCACCTGTCATTGAATCTTCCAGACATAGCTCTTACGTGTCATAGGAATCCGTCATAACCGTTTCAGCCATGATCTCCTTACACACAATTCAAGATGCCGACACATTAAGTGGAGTGACACATCAACATGCAAACTAGACATGTACACTCACACTTAATTACATTATTTGCAAGAAATACATTTTACAAAACAAATAATAAGAATAGGAATTATCCAAGGTTGAGACACCTTATTCCTAACATTCTCCCACTTGTCGAACACCTTGTAAGAGCAATAGGAACATAACAGGAATTAACCGCTATAGGCCAAAAGGCCCATAGACTCCAAACACCATCTGAACTTCACAGTGCCCACTGGTTTCGTTAATGCATCTGCAACATTCTTCACAGTATCTACCTTCTCCAAATTTATCTTTCCATCTTCCACCATATCTCTCACAAAGTGAAACTGCACATCAATGTGCTTCGTTCTGGCATGGAAAGTTGGATTCTTCGCAAGGCAAATAGCACTCTGACTGTCACACCAAATAGTAATCTGTTCTGCATCAACACCAACATCAGAACACAATCTCCTAAGCCAAATGGCTTCCTTACAAGCATGAGTAGCAGCCATGTACTCAGCTTCTGTAGTGGACAAAGCAACCACAGGTTGTCGCTTACTCATCCAACTGATGGCACCACCAAACATAGTGAAAACATAAGCACTGGTGGATCTCCTGCTGTTAATATCACCTGCCCAATCTGAATCCACAAATCCACGAATACAAACTGAATGTGGAGATCCAGAAGAGTTACCATGGTAACATATGGAGTAATCTGATGTACCCCTCAAATATCTGAATACTCGCTTAACTGCATCCCAATGTACCCGTCCAGGGTTAGCCATAAACCGGCTTAGGACTCCCACTGCTTGGGCAATGTCTGGTCTAGTACAGACCATAGCATACATAAGACTGCCAACTGCACTAGCATAAGGTACTCTACTCATGTCCTCCACCTCACTAGGAGATTTTGGACAATCATCTACAGATAACTTTGTTCCCATTGAAACAGGAACACATAGTGGTCTACAATCTGCCATGCTGAACCTGTCCAACACAGACTTCACATACTTACTCTGACTCAACCAGAGTTTTCTGTTAGACCTGTCTCTACTGATTTCCATACCCAAGATGTACCTTGCTGCCCCAAGATCTTTCATCTCAAACTGTGCTGACAACTGAGATTTAAAATCAGAAATCATACCCTTACCCTTCCCAAACAGCAACATATCATCAACATATAATGCAACAATAAGAAGGCGATCATTTTCAACTCTGAAATAAACACAATGATCTGATTTCGATCTTACAAATCCAATTGACAACACAAAGGCATCAAACTTAAGGTACCACATCCTAGGAGATTGCTTCAAACCATATAGAGATTTCTTTAATCTGCAAACTAAGGATTCATTACCTTTAACAATGTAGTGCTCAGGCTGTGACATATAAATCTCTTCCTCCAAATCACCATGAAGGAAAGCTGTCTTCACATCCATCTGTTCTATCTCTAAATCATATGATGCAGCAAGAGATAACAGAAATCTAATGGATGTCAACTTTGCAACAGGAGAGAATATTTCACCATAATCTATTCCCTCTACCTGTGAATACCCCTTTGCAACCAATCTAGCTTTGTACCTTTCAACACTGCCATCTGCACAGAATTTCTTCTTGAACACCCATTTACAGCCAACAGATTTTCTCCCTTTAGGCAAAGGTACAAGGTCCCAAGTTTTGTTTTTCTCCAATGAAGCCATCTCATCATCCATAGCCTCAATCCAGGAACCTGCATCTTCCATGCCCAAAGCCTCTTTCACAGATCTAGGCTCATCAGTGTTAGTAATCAAAGCAAAAGCACAACTGGAATCTAACATAGAATAACCAAACCTTTCTGGTTGCTTTCTTTCTCTCATGGATCTCCTCAAGGGCTGAGGTTGAGGTTGTTCTTCCTCTTCTTCCGAACTATCAGAGCTGCTAGAGCTCTCCTCATCATTAGACCCAACATGGTCTCTCTGTTCAGTCTTCTCAGGGGTAGGAGGAAACTGAACAACATCTTTTTCCTTTTCTTTTTCATCTGGTTGTAGCACAATAGGAGAAGATGTTAGCTCTCTGAAAATAACATTTCTACTATACAACACCTTACTAGTCATAGGATTCCAAAGCTTGTATCCTTTCACACCAACACTGTATCCGATGAAAATACATTTGACAGCTTTGTTTTCCAACTTAGATCTTTTCTCCTTTGGAACATGTGCATAAGCTTCACAACCAAAAACACGAAGATGTCTAATTGAAGGCTTCTTACCAGACCACACCTCCATGGGTGTCTTACCAACAAGAGCTGATGTAGGAGATCTGTTAACCAGATAGCAAGCAGTGGCAACAGCTTCGGCCCAAAATTTTTGTTCTAGGCCAGCTCCACTAAGCATACTCCTAGCCTTCTCCATCAGTGTCCTGTTCATTCTCTCTGCAACTCCATTTTGCTGCGGGGTGTAAGGAGTTGTCTTATGTCTCTCGATTCCTCGTTCTTTACAGAACTGTTCAAACTCTGTGGAACAAAACTCACCACCATTATCAGTTCTCACACACTTGATTCTTTTACCAGTCTGATTCTCCACGAGAGCCTTAAATTCCTTGAACCGACTGAAAACCTGTGTCTTACTTTTTAGGAAATATATCCAAGTCCTTCTACTGTAATCATCTATAAAAGATACAAAATATACAGAACTGGAGATAGAAGGAACTTTTACAGGACCAAAAACATCAGAATGAATAAGATCCAAAAGTCCAGAAGACTTGTGAGAACTAGAGTAGAACTGAACACGATTTTGCTTACCATAAACACAGTGTTCACAGAAATCGAATTCGAGATTACAATCATTTAGCCCCTCAACGAGATTTTTAGTTTTCAAGGTCCTAAGACCCTTCTCACCAATGTGGCCAAATCTCATATGCCACAACATTGTCTTTTCTGCAGGAAGCTTGCCTTCCAAAGTGTTTACACCCTTAGGCACACTTACTGCACTGCCATCGGAACCCATTGCCACAATCTTCTTTACTGCTCGTTCAGATGGTGGGGATGAAGTGATAGCCGCTCTCTTCTTTGAAACAGAAGAACTATTGCATTGAGCAATGCATGCATCAAGCTGAAACAAAGTACCTCTCCTAGTACCTTTAGCGAGCACCATAGATCCTCTTATCATCTTGCATCCATCTTTCGAAAAAACAACTTGCACACCTACATCATTCAACATACTTACAGATAATAGGTTTCGTGCCAAACCCGGAATGTGCATAACTCCATTGATTCCCTTTACTCGTCCATCAGGAAATCTGATAGTGACCCTTCCGCGTCCAACTATCTTTAGGTGAGAATCATCACCCAAGTACACCTTTCCACCATCAAACTCTTCATATTTTGAGAACCAGTTTCGATGAGAGGTCATGTGAAAAGAAGCACCCGAGTCTACTAACCACACATCATCAGATGCATGGGCTGCCAAAGCTGCAATAAAAGCATCTCCATCTTCTTGAGATTTTTCAGAAGCTGAATCTGAGCCTTTCTTCTTCTTCTTCGGTTCTTTGCAGTCCCTCCGGAAGTGCCCAGATTTATCACAGTTCCAACATTTCGCCTTGGACTTTCCAGGAGTCTTAGAACTCCCACGGGATTTGGATCTGCCCTTCTTTGACTTATTGTCATTCTGCTTTCCTTTGTCGTTGGATCTCCCGCGAACAGCAAGGGCTTCCTTAGACGAATCCGAAGTCTTTCTTCGCATCTCCTCAGACAGCAGTGAAGACACCACATCATCCATACGGAATGTGACTATAGTACTTCCGAGAGCCATCACAAGATGGTCCCACGAATCCGGCAAGGAACAAAGCAGGGTCATACATCGATCCTCCTCCTCAATCTTGGCACCAGATGATGCCAACTGTGCAATCAATAAATTGAATGCATTGAGATGATCAGTTACGGATCCACCTTCCTCCATTCTTAAAGAATACAACTTCTTTCTCAGGAACAACTTATTCACCAGAGATTTGGCCTGATACACAGACCCAAGCCGTTTCCACAAAGAATTTGCAGTAGTCTCATCAAGAACATTCAGAAGAACGGCATCTGCTAGACAGAGTCTGATGAGACCCTTAGCCTTCCGATCCTTGATATCCCAATCCGCTTGAGGTATCGCTACAGGTTTCACATCAAGTGAAGTAGCCTCCCATAGATCACGGTCTTCAAGCATGTCTTCCATCTTGAGTTTCCACAACTCGAAATTAGTGCCATTAAATTTCTCCACCTCCATTCTACTGTATGAGGAACTTGCCATCTCAATCTGCAAATAAGATTCAGAATGCTCTGCACAAAAAAACTCCCACTCAACTTGAGATTAGCTCAAAAACCCTACCCAACAACTAGGATCAAAAGTTGATCAGGCTCTGATACCACTTGTAAGGAAACTCAGGTGCGGAAACAGCTTCCTACGCTAATCTCTAAGGAAAGTATGGTGCAAATTCGTTTTAAACCCTTACAATTTCAGATTCGTTAATCTACTTAACAAAGATATTGCAGCAATATACCATACATACAGAAAATGAAGAATGACACAATGATTTACCCTGGGGAAAACCTTTCGGTAAAAAACCCCAGCACTCCAAAACCTGCACAATGTATTATCTTCAACACAACGGTTACAACACACTTGCAATGCAAGTTCTTTCAGGAGATTTCCAACTCTTGAAGACAAAATGCGGCAGCATGAAAAAACGTTCCAACAATACACTCACATCACAAATCTTCGCAACCCTAAAAAACGCTTATATCATGCGCTTCCCTTTTAGGGCAACTTCCGAAGATAACTGTATTAGGGTTTTACCATTCTCCGAGAAAATAGGAACTCGAAAATTTTTTTCGGGGCGATGCCCCGAACCCCACTATCGTGGAAGAGTGTACAGTACTCAACTTTATCAATTGCCACATGTCTTCACCTGTCATTGAATCTTCCAGACATAGCTCTTACGTGTCATAGGAATCCGTCATAACCGTTTCAGCCATGATCTCCTTACACACAATTCAAGATGCCGACACATTAAGTGGAGTGACACATCAACATGCAAACTAGACATGTACACTCACACTTAACTACATTATTTGCAAGAAATACATTTTACAAAACAAATAATAAGAATAGGAATTATCCAAGGTTGAGACACCTTATTCCTAACAATAAGAAGTCCTCAGGGGCTGGCCGCGAGCCCCCGGTCCTGCATATGACCGGGGCGGAGTTACAGAGGGCTGCTGGGGCTGGGCGGACCCGGCGGTGGGTTGGTTGAGCGCCGCTCGGTGGCCATCGGGTGGTGCTTTTCTATAGAACTAGAGGCGCAGAAACCAATGCCAATGTCGATCCTTTTTTTCAATTTTTGTGCCATTTTTGTTTCGAAATGCGTGCTGGGGAGGCCGTACGGGTTCTCTGGCAATTTTTTTTTTTGCCTTCCAGATCAACTTCGCTAAAATTGATGAAACAAAAGGTGATATTAGGGTTTTTGGCTACTACGAATGCAATGGTGACCTCCGTTTCTGCTCAAAATGCTTCAAAAAAATGGTGACCTCCAAAGCTTGCAAAAAAACACCCAACTCGAAACCCTCACAGATCTGGCAAATCATGGCTAAAATCATTAAAATAAAAGCCAAACCTGACTTTTTCTAGTGCTCTGAATCCAATGGTGAGGCTCGATCTGATCCAAGATGCTGCATAAATGAACTCAAGGCAAAAAATCCTCGAGAAACTCCGAACAAACTCTGCAATGATTTTCTCCAGATTTTGAGAAGGGGTTGCATGCCAAGGCTTTGATACCATGTTAGAGCCTCCAATAGCTCTGATACCATGTTAGAAACCCTAGATCAGACATGCAAACCTAAACACCTTCCACGGAAGAGAAAACATAAAAAAACAAAGTTTTGCATGCGAATGTGCAAAATGATATATTTGGGAATTCAATATTACAATGAGATGATTTGCTTTATAAAAGCAAAGTATGCAACCCTAATGTTGACCTAAAATTAGCTCAACCTAAGTAAAGTTATGCAAGTGTGATTAAATATTAATTACACTAACAGTTACACACCATTTCAGTGGATCTGTCAGGCTCTACCAGTTCAACATTATGGGGGGGTGTTATACTGTTCATGCTAATGCTTCCTTGGTTTCACCTTGGAAGGAATCTTCCATTCTCAGTTGATTAGTATTTTTCAGACTATTGGTAATTATGCCATTTGTATCTTCGTTCTAGGTGTTTGCCTTTGTTTGTCATCTGATTTGAGTAGTGTCGTTTGGGGCACTCATGTAGATTGTTATCTTCTTGATCTCAATCATCTTATCTTCAGAGGAGGTTCTTCAGCACCATGGCAACCATCTTTTGATAGTTGTTTGCAGCTTCTTCTACTTCAGTGATGTTCTTCATGGATTTCAACATCTCTTTTTGGAGTAGAGTTTTTCCCATGAGATTTGGTTGTATTTGGGTACCTGATCTGGCCTAGTTGCCGGGACCCATGTTTAATTTCATGCATTGTAGCTACCTTTGCTTTCTTGCACATGTTTGTAGCTGCACTGTTGCTCATCTTAAGGGGGGGTGTTAGAGTAAAGGTTTTAACTTAATTATGTTAATCAAGTTACCTTTATTCCCTTCTTAATATTTCACTCCAGTTTGCATTAAGTGACATTTAATAATTATATCAATTATTAAATTGTTTTTTTAGGGTTTGCATGATCTCCTTCTTAAGGATTGATCCATTGTATATTCATAATTTCTTTTTGTTCTAATAAGATAATTTCTCCATTTTTCAGAGCTTCAAACCCTTGTTTGTTTTCTCCATCCATTCTCTTCCTTGTGACAGGTATCCATTTGCATGCAGGTATTCTTGGAGTCTGAAGTTGGTTTTGACAACTTCTACAAAGTCAACCAAACTATCAGGGCCTTACAATACCAATTGATTTTCAAAATTCACTTTTGTACAATCCATACATGGGATCATTTTCTCCTACAAACCTCAATGGTACAACAAATGTGAGTTTCCCCAATCTAGATTTTGGAACATCTTTTCCTATGGTAGATTTAAATAAAATTCAAAAATTAAAAATCTATCAACCAAACAATCAAGGCATGAGCCTTCCCCCTTTACCAACCATCAATCAACCAAATCCGAGCAACACCCCCTTCATAAGTCAAAACATCATATCAAATCCTCCCATTTTTCCATCTGTATCGCAACAACAAATGAAAACCATCCAAGCAACCCCAACAATCAACATCATTCCAAATCCACCACCACCACCAAAACAAAACATGACAAATTCATTCTCTATTATGTTGGAAGCTGCTCAACAAGGTACCCACCAAAAGGTTCTCCAAAACCAAAAAGTTGTATAGCTAGCTGCTTAGCAAGCACAAGTGGCTAAAGTAGCCCAGTAAGCACAGGCTCAAGCTCAAGCCCAACACCAGGCTTGACAGGCGCAAGCACAATTTTGGGCACTATTGCAAGCAATCCATAAAAAAATGTATCAACAAGTAGCTCAATAGCAAGCCCAACAAAAAGCATTGTTATCACAACAACAACATGACTAACAACAAGTGTTGTTGGTTCAATAGCAAATGCAGGCCTTGCTCCCTTAGCAAAGCTTGCAACAGATTCCCACCACAATCATTGAAAATGATGATCAAGATACATCCACCAATGATCATGTTGACAATGTCTCTACATCACCTAACGAGTTAGAGGACATATCTCAACAATTTATTGCAAAGCATGATCAACATCTATCACCAAGGTTTAGCAATGGTCCTTCCCAAGACATACTAACATCCCTCAACCTCATGATTGTGGATAGTGAAGGAATCCTCCCTAATAACAATGTCCAAGAATCCCTTGTAGATAATCCATCTTTTGAAATTGAACCATGTCAAGAACTTGATCCAAAGCATGTCGAAAGCAATTCCAAAATCATTCGAGATCAAGAATTTGTATCTCCAAGCTACTACAATGATCTAATGGGCACTTTTCTATCTATACAAGATGTCGCAAATGATGATCATATCCATATAGCACATACTCCTCCATCTACCCATGATATGCTTTCTTTAGATGGACATGTAGATGATCTTCATTCAAAACAAGAGTCTCATACTCTTGACATCATTGCCAAGGAACAAGAGTCTCCTACTCTTAACATTTGTACACATGATCAAGATATAGAGAAATGCAGAGACATATAAGAAATGGGAATGAAGAAGGCTTCTATAAAAGTTGTGAATCAAAAACATCATGTGAAAGCATATCAAGAATGAATCATGAGGAAGACTTTTACGAGGAAAGTGAATCATCAATACCTCTCGAAGAAGCATTAAAATCTAATATTTCACAAGCTCAAACCAAAGATATCAATTAGGCATTCATCCCACATATGGAGGATCCTATCACTTATAAAGTTGGATCACTTAACTTTCTTAGGGAAAGCTACCTCATCAATAAAGAAGCTATCACTTTTGAAGATCCATTACAGAGCAGAGAAGTATTAGCACCTTGTTTCCAAGGTAAATCATATCCTATTGCAGATAAATTTTTTCAGCAGATAAATTATCAAGGTAGAGGATTAGGCCTGCATGAACAGGGTATCCTAGAATCAATATAGATTATTGGAAAATTCTAAGCATAGAGGTATTGGTTATTCAAAATCAAGGGATATAAACATATTAGTGATACCTCTATAAAATTGGGGGAAACTTCATCTCAAGCAAATGCCAACATAGGGGGCACGAAGAATCCTTATGATGAAACCAATCCCAATACTTCAACTCGCCACGTCATGAATCTTCATCCACCCATCACCCCATCCATGAATTAGGACCAACATCAAAAGAAATATTTGAATCAAAGTACAAAGAAAATTATCAAAGAAAAAAAGCGAAGAAGCATATCAGACAAATCAAATACACATGGATACCAAAAAATACGAAAAAAGATGATCCCTATCAAAATCCATTAGTCAAAGAAATTATGGGGCAAAATAAAAAAGAGGCAAATATCCATCAAAAATGTCCACAAAGGAAAAAACATGCTTCTCAAGCAACATAAAAAGTGTATCAAGCAGTTGGTCCTAATTCCATGCACACTTCCATATCCACCCATCATTGCTCATCTTCCCAAGCTTGAAGAGTCAAAAGTTCCAAACTATCAACCAATCCATCTTTTATCCCTAAACACACTCCATCCACACCTCCACGCATAAGATCCAATTCTCACATTGACCATGTGTTGGAAATGACCCTTCATCATAAGGATTCAGAAGGCACTCTATCATGATGTGTGCACAAAGATAGAGTTAACTTTGGTATCAGCAAAGCAGATCAAAAATCTCAAAAGTTGCATTCAAGTGCACGTATCTTGGCAAAGTAGCTTCTTCAAGTAGGATATCGATAAAACATTATGATATAAGCATCTACATCAACACCACTAGGTGGTTCAACATGTGCTTAAAATATTTTGCAAAAAATCCAAAAAAATACAAAAAAATCAAAATATAAAAAATCCAAAAAATCCAAAAAATCAGAAAAAGGAGTGAAAATAGTAAAGAAAAAAATCATCTTCTAGTGCGGCGCTTTGGGAAAGAACCATGATGAAAACCTAGAAAACATGTGTCGTGTGTAGAATCGAGCATCTACGTGCACCATTTCAGGAGAAAGCATCTTATTATATCCATAATAAAGCCAACATTCCAACCATATCATTTGTTCATCCATGAACCATTTATCCAATCCATTTTCATATATCTCCATCCATCTACCTTATCTTGATCTTGATGAAAGTTTGGTGCACACTTTATTCTCGCTTAATGGTAAATGTTGATGCAGTATTTTGCATGTAGTAGCAATCTTATGGGAAACTTAGCTAATGGGGGACGTTGTGCACTAGCTAAGTGACCTCCGAGATTTTACCGAAGCCGGCTCTTCGCTTAGTGGGTGAAGTAAAAGGTGAAGGAGATTGCAGGAATGTGAAATTTACACTACAGGTGATGTGCCAAAATCTTTAGATAACTTTACCAGAGCACAGTGCATAATGCAAAGGCCCGAACCACTAAATTGCTGTTAATTAAGATAATTTTCTCAAAAGCACTTATCATGCAAAAATACCCTCTAATTTGTACAATGTAATCAAGCATAACTTTGTATTAACAAAAAAGAGTCAGAGAAACATGATTTGTATTCATTCCAGCTATGAGAGGTTACAGAAACTGAAGAACAGACATTCATACAAAAATAAAGATAACAACACAAGTCAATAGTTCTAACAAACGCTTAAAAATAGAAAGGCCAAATTTATTTGGCACAGTTCGAAGTCTTCGAATTGAAAGCAACTATTACAAAAGACTTACTTCCCAGTGCTTGGGAGCTTTGCAAAACTTAATCAACAACCTAATAAAAGAAAACAAGGCCCAATTTATTGGCCAATCCATTGTCTGGAGATGCAAAAAGAGAAGAGCAAGCCATGTGCAGTGACTGATGGCCCAGATCATCTCGAGCCACCACAACAAACATCGACTAGTCAGCAACACGCCAGTGAGGCCATGACATAAAATGGAAAACCATGCAGCAACAGGAGAGAACACGCGGCAGTGGGAAGTACAAAAGATCCGTCGGCATTTCCAAGGTAATTGACGTAGAAACAAAAATGCCACGTGTTGCTCAGACGGAGCCCGACAAATAGTTGAAAAGGTGTCCAACAAAAAGCCTAGAGAGAGAGCCCCATGGAGAGCTTCGAGCAAAATAAAGAATGAGGCGGGCCCAACTCGGAAAAGAAGCCAGAGTGAGCCACGTGGCACGTAGATAGAGAATGCCAAAAAGCGAAGCGAAGGAAGAGCGAAAAGCTTCGTGAGGAAGCCACGTGGCATGCTCTAAGGATAGTGAGAATTTATAAAATAAGGCACAACCGCAAGGGTAAATATAAAACTACAAAGGCTTCGGCAGTTTTTGTTGAACAGTTTGGTGACTCATAGGGGTTTTTAGCTCTCAGAAAGGAGAACCCCAAAAACTTTGGTTCATCATCAAAAATGCTCACAACCTTGAGAGGGCGGCCTACAGATTGGTCCACACTTCATTCGACGGTGCAGAGAGAGTTTGCAGATGCTCGTGAGCTAGCCTGAGATCAATAATTGCTTTGAAGGGAAATCCGCTTGATACTTTTGTTTCCAATTCCAATTGGAAGAAAAACTGCGCCAATTGATGCACGATCCCCTCGATTTCTTTGGCAGTCGGAGATTGATCAAAGGTCCGGAAGACAGAAAGTTCCTGCTTCTTCTCCTCGATCATTGCAATAGTATGCTCCACACCCGCTACCACCTGGTCTATAATGAAAGGTGAAGGGAGCCCTTTCTAAGTCAAATGGGAAAACTTCACTCACATGTCGCTGGTAACTTGCTTTAACTGAGCTCTGCAATCCGCAACTTGTTGAATGACCTCATTCATGGAGATGAGGCTACTTGGCCCCAAAGCCACTGTTGTTTGATCATTGATGCCCATGCCACTCAATTCTTCATTTGAAGCAGTATACAACTTACCCAATAAAATTCTTGCGTCTGGAACCTTATCAAAAGTTAACTCCTGAACCTACTGTATTGATTCACTCACTGTTCCGCAGAGGCTAGCCACTTGCACGATAAAATTTAAGGTGGGCTGAAGAGTAAGGCACAAAGCCTTCACCTTGTCCTAGTATGATGCGTGCAACTCCTTGGAAATTTCCAATGAGCTCATCCGAGGTGCAAGGGGTTGGGTCCTTAGGGCAGCCAATTCTACCTCACTGCTACTCAAACTCGCCTTTACCTCAGACAAGCTTCTGTTTAGTGCCTTTAGCTGGTCCTTCAAAGTGACCACCTCCTTTTCCTTTTCTGCCAGGGCCAATTTGGCTTGCTTAGTTCTTTGAATTTCCAACTCCAGGTTGGCATTCACTTCAGTAATCTTGGCAGTGGTGCTCTGTCAGAGCTCTTTCATTCCCGCAGTTAGCAGGTCAGACTCAGCGCAGAGTTCTTTCTCTTTTGCTTGGCTCAGCTTGACCTTCTGCTCGAGAGTCGGAACGATCTCTTCGCTCAAATCCTGCAATTCTTTGATCTTAATTTTGAAGGTACTCCTCTCCTTTTCTAGCTAACTTATTTCATTCTCCTGGGCTTTAAACTTGTTTACCCAGATGTCGACCTTACTTTTGAGCTCCACAATCTGGTCATCCTTCTTCTTCGCCTACCAGATGAGCTTGAGAAAATCAGTGGTTAATATTTTTTGGGTCTCCTCCATCAGCTCAACTTTATCTCGTGGGTGGGCCTGCTACAAGTCTAACCCGATGGCATTTACATAATAATCACTGGGCTACATCTTGCCTACTGCCTTGATCACATTAGGAGTGATCTTCGCAAACATCAAGGAATTTTGAATTTCATTGAAAACAGTTTGCAAGTGGGGCTTCACCTGCCTAGTTGCGTCCTTTTGTCTTCTTTTGTTGATCCTGTTGGCGTGGGCGCTTTCATTTGCATCGACCTATGAGAAATATTCCTGGGCTAGAATGCCCAGTCTACCAGCAAAAGGATACTCTTGAGGGACAACCAGTTGGAGAGACAACGTAGCCGATGCATCAGAGGTCTTGCTGGATCGGATATAATAGCTAGGGAGAATGGTGGGATGAATTGGCCACTCGAAGGGGATGGAAATGAGGTGTAAGGAAAAACTGGAGATGCACCAACCGCAGGGCTGGGCCTTGGAGATAAAAATTTTTAGTCTACGAGCCCAGAACTTACACCAAATTGCGTTTCGGGAAAGACTTGGAAAGCGGAGGATAGAGGTGGGAAACTAGGAGGGGTGAGACTGGAATGCCTGACAAATCCAGTGGCGTAGAGAACTGGCATAGATGAAAAGGAAAGGGTAGACTGAGGCGAGACCAGAGACATAGATGAGAGAGAAGAGGGAGGAAAAATTACCTGATGCTCATGTAGAGCCGCAGATGCCTCAACGGCTCCCTTCATCAACTATTCCTCATCCGCACCGGCCTCTCTAATTCGTTGTCGCTTCTCCTCTAAAAAATCATCAAGGCCAAGAATGACCTGTCTCTTACCACTGGTAGTCCTTGCCCACTTCCGTGTTGATTTAGAGGAGGCAGTTGGCTTCGATGTTTGTGCAAGCAGCTCATCCTCCTGCACAGGCTGTTTACTAGTATTCTTCTCATCTATTGGACTCCTGGCAACGACAGGGGGATTTTGAGTGACTTCCTCCCCAAATTCCGCAGTAGCCTCCTTTCTTCTATATTGCTACACAGATGTTGAGTGGTTCAGAGAATTTTCAACATCCAGATGTTCATTTTCTCAAATGTCATCAAATCTCTCATCAAAGGTTAGTTTGTTATGTAGCTTGCCAGCTGCCAGAATCTCCTGCGGGTATACCCAGAAGGCCTGCATCTTCTCGAGCGCCCAACCGAGCTTACTCAATTGGGTGACCAGGGAGGGGTTGATCATCAGTTTGGAATTAACCCTCCCCACGATGTGATAAAAATTTAGCCATGGCGGTCGACCATCCACTGTAGAAAAATATTCAAGGCCTACATATCTACTTAAATTTCCCTCCTCGGTATTCCTTCAGAGGTCCCAGAATGGCCGAGGCGAATGAGGGATATTGATGTCGACTCCTGATAAATTATTGTCAGAGTTGTAATTCTAGGTATCATCAATTAATACCAACCCAAGGTGACCCAACTTCAAAAGCAGAATCACTGAGTTATCAATCTTTGAGGTCCTCTTTTTAATCAACGAAACAGAACCAAACATGATTGGCAATAGCAAATAGGAGGTTAAGTGTTTTCCCCCTCAGTAATCATCATCAAGGGTACATAGCTGCCTCATTACCTCCAGCGCCAACACTCTATCAGAAAGAAAATGGGGAAATTAGAAAGGCTCCGGGACGAAACCTGGCATGTGGAGTATGGTGAAATCCACACCAAAAAATCAGTTATAGGGCGGAGTTAACTTCCCCAACCAGGACTTTTGTCGGGGCGATATGCGTTCGATCATATTTATGCCAGCCTTATCCAAATCCCTTATAGCCGGGGCTATGAATGAATCTGAAAATGCATAATAATCAAAGGTTTTTGACATGACAGGGGTCCATGTCGAAACCGGCTTCCTTAAACCACCTTCATCAAAAATAGACAGGGACATGGACGTTGAAAAGTAATCCGAGTTCTGATGCAAAATCAAGTAAGCCAGGAAAGACGAATACCTGAACTTAGAGCTGACCCCAAATTTCTGTAATTCTTGCCAAATTCCATCACCGAAAACTCTTGCAAAGTCTAGGAGTGGAGACTTGTGATTCCTTTTTAGCATAAAGTAGAGGGACATCTGAAACTGATAAACATTATTGTCTGAGTCCAAACCGCACACCATCGCTAACATAGAAGCGATAGAGGAAGACCCACCTTTCAGAGCCTTCAAATTGAAAGAGAATTTGGGTGGTGCTGAACTACTTGTTTACTGATTAACTCAGAGCGATAAAACTATGGCCTTGACTGGAGCTCTCCCCACTTTTTTTGTATTTTTTCCACTTCAAAATTCTCAACTTCATTATCTAAGGGAAGCGGGATGCACAACATATCCTAAATAGCCTCAGGGCTAATGACTACCCTGAAATCCTTGTCGTTGATAACCTCTATGTTTGGGTCAAAACGTGTCATGCACACTGCCACAACCTCTGGGCAATGGTGTACCAAGGGGACCATGTACTGTGCGAGCCTACAAAACCATAGTCGTTTGTGAAATTGGTCTGTCATATGCTTCATTTTTTCACATGCAGCCTCCCTAAGGCTCTTAGGATTGCAAGATAACTCAAAATCAAAGACATTATCCCAATCCTCCAAGACCACTACCTGATCTCTATGAAGAACCTTGCTCAATAACTTCTAGTTCACCGGGTGAGTGAAAGGCCAGCAAGGCTTCGCAGGTATGCCTGGAGTGGCATAAGACTCCTCGTCGTAAAGCTGCATGTGGGGTGCATTCCTCATTTGCTCGCTTAGACTTACTGGAGCTAGGATCTGTGAAGGGTTCTCTGCAATTTCGGCCATTTTGATATTCGCAAGAGTTTTTTTTGCAAACCTTTGGCAAATGGCTTAGCTTTTCTGCAAACTTCTCTCTTCTTGCGAATGCCTTAATTTTTCAATCCTTGGTAACTTTTGCAATAAATATATTTCTCTGCATGCCATAACTTGCCTTTTTGATTTCTTGAGAAAGGCAGCCAAAAAAGGTACGTGCCAGCCATTTATATCAAGTTGCTATTATGCGTTACCAGTTTTATTCATGCGAAAAGATCGTCAACTAGCCAAACTACTCGAGCATTTAATTGACAACCTTTCACATGTGCCAGAAATGGATTTTTGTCTTGAAAGACAAACCAAACCAACCTTACGAACCACCCTGCAGGCTATTTACATTAATTGATTTCAATGTTCATCTGGGGCACATCGTCCAACAACCCCTTTTGAGATTTCGTCTGATTCAGATGAAACGGCGACGCTTATATTGACCCCTGGCCGATCTGCGAACGGATGTGGCAGCTCAAAAGAGCAAGTTGCAAACTGCACCTGCACCTGCACCTTCCCATCACCTCGCACGCTGCAATGCTGAAAATTGAGGCAATGCGACACACTTGGGCTCAGTTGATAATCATGATTTATTTAGCTGGCGAACCTTAGCCAGTCTATAAATAAGACCCTTTGTGTAGTATTGCAAATCACAACATCCTTTAGCCTTCCTAGCTTAGTAAGCTCTTGCAGCTTTAGTAATTTTTATTTTTTAGCTAGAAAAGCAGACAACATGGAAACACCAGTGAGGCTTATTTGCAAAAAGACCTAGGCTGGCTTTCTTGGCAAAATTAGATGCAGACGCCTGATGCACATGACAGGTGTGAAAAACCTGTTGTATGTAAAGGCAATCAAGTGGGTCCTTGGGAAGGACTGTGTGGAGTATGAAGAGAAGTATCGGGTGAACACCAACGTTTTCTCCCACTTTGTCGCCTCGCTACTGGACATTAGCATTTCCAAATGCAAGATTTTAAAGCTGATGAAGCAGGTCTTCCCTTGGTGCTACTTCAGAGGCCTGGAGTAGATTGTGCGCACGACCTAATTTGATCGCGGGATACCCTCGGTTTGAAACATTCACCTGTAGCAGCTACATGGAGGCATTGTTCCAACCAGGCCTTTCCTTTTTGGGTTCGAGATGGAAACTCACGAGGAGCATCGTGCCAAAGTCCGCGCAGGCTGCTACTTCTTGATGCATGTGCACTATATTGAGCCATTTCAAAATCTTCAGTGGTACGAAGATTTTGAAAGGATGGTGTTTCCCGACCCCACGCCGCCTGCTACCATGATCGCTGGTCCTTCCCACTGATATCTCGAGGATGAAGATGATTACATTTTTTTTTTTATGCTTACAAGCCCCGCGCTATAGCGGGCATATGTAAATATTAATACAAGGCTTCTGGCTCGAATATATTGTAAATTTTTGATTCCAATGAATATAATATATGTCCCTTTAGAAAACTTAGCCCATTTACAAATTTCTCTCAATTGTTTGCATCATTGTTGTGTTTAATTTCATTTCTTGCACTGAGAGGATCCAAAACTTAAAGCAGGGAAGAGTAATTACATATATACAAATGTACAAAAATAACACATAGGCAGAATTAATAGAATCTTTTAAGATGTATTTCATTGATTGAAATACTCAGGGTGTTACCTTCCATATCTTCCAACTCGAAAGAGTTGAACTGTTTACACTGATAAATCTTGAATGGCCCTTCCTAGAGACTGTCAAATTTGCTGTGTTGTCCGGGCTTTGCTCCACGCATATTGAATTTGAGGACCAAATCTCCATATTGTAACCCTTGATCAGAAGCCCTTTTGTCGAACCATTTCTTTACCACCTGCTGGCAGCTATTCATTGCTTCTAGGGCATGTTCTCTTTTCTCTTGCACTTCGAGCAACTCAGAAAACCTTACCTCCATCGCCCCATTTTTTTCAATTTCTAGGGATTTGAGTAGTTGTAGGGCGGGAATTTCCATAGTGATAGGTAGCAATGCCTCTTTCCCGTACACCATCTCATAAGGAGATGTCTTCAGTATCTGCTTGGGTGTAATTCAATTTGTTCCTATGCCACTCTTTTTGATGTTCCGAGCCTATCCTTTTGATCAACCTGATGAGGTTTTTGTTAGTAGAATCTGCGAGACCATTTCCCTGGGGATAATAGTTAGAGGAGGTCTTCAGGAACACTCCATATTTTAGCGTGAACTGGCTCATCTTCGAGCCGAGAAAATCCTTAGCATTATCAGAGATGATTGTTTTAGGCGGGCCAAATCTGGCCACCAGTTCTTCGAGGAAATTAACAATCTCCAATTCAGTTGCATTTTTTAACGACACTGCTTCTGCCCACCTGGTAAAATAGTCAGTTGCTGTTAGTATCCATCTATGTCCAACTGAAGAGAAAGGGTTAATCATCACAATGAAATCTAAACCCCTATGGGCCTTAAAGGCATAGCAGCATTCTGTCTCTTTCCGACATAAAACTGACATTCCTTGCAAGATTTAACCAATGAAAATGCATCATTAAAAAGTGTTGGCCAAAAATAACCAACACATATAATTTTAATTGATGTGGTTCTTGCAGAAAAATGTCCTCCTGCAGGGCTATTATGGTATTGCTCTAAAATCTTCTTGGCTTGCTCCTCATTTACGCATCTTCGCATGATGCCATTGAAATTTCTTTTAAACAGGACACCCTCCAAAAGGACATAATTGGTATTCTGTAGGTGATAGAAACATCTTTTAAAGGATGGGAGATCAATCAGATACCTTCATGTCTACATAAAATTTATTCTGTCGTCAAGGCAGTTGCTCTAAGAATTCTCTTCGTTTATTAACACAGGCTCAGGAGCTCCAAGCTTTGTCACTATTTCACTGCTTTCAGTGATATACTCGCATAGTCCTTTTCCCTTGACGGTCTTGGCAGGTCTGACTTCAATATCGTATTCTAGGATCTTGGTGATCCAATTAGCTCTCTTCTCAGTGATTTCTCCCTCCATGATATACTCTCGCACACTAGGATGTGGTACGCAAACAATCACCTTATTATATGATATCAAATGTCGGAACTTCTTAAGGCCCTTAACAATGGCAAAGGCCTATTTTTCTATAAAGTTATACTTTACTTCGTACTCCTTCAAGGTTCACAAGTAGAAGGCAATAGGGGACTCCCTTGTATCTTCATCATCCTTCTACATGAGCACTGTGGCAATACTATTTCCACCACCAAAAACATACATAATAAAATATTTTGATAGGTCTAGGTTAACCAACACAGGGGCGGAAGAAATAGCCTCCTTAACAAGATTGAAAGCTTTTTTGGCTTTCGTCGTCCATTTGAAAATCTGATCCTTCTTGAGCATTAAGGTAATAGGATGAACAATGCTTGCAAAATCTGCAATAAATCAACTAATAAAGTTGACCTTACCTAGGAAAGACTACACACCCTTTTTGTTGACAGGTAATGAAAGTTCCTGGATCGCGTCAACTTTTTATGGATGAATAGCAATGCCCTCCTTAGAGATGACATATCCCAATAGCTTCCCTTGGGGAACTCTGAACACACATTTCTTAAGGTTCAAAGAGATCCCGAATTCCTGGCATTTCTAGAAAACAAGCTCCAAATGATCAAAATGATTGTCAGTAGATTTTGAGAATATCGTCAAGTCATCCAAGTAAATGAGTATGATTTTGTGGATCAAATCTTTAAAAACAATGCCCATAGCCCGTTGAAAAGTGGCTCCGACGCTTGAGAGCTCGAAAGGCATTTTAGCATATGCATACGTTCCCCACTTTGTGGTGAACGCTGTTTTGTATTGGTCATCTTCCTTTACCTAGATCTAGTTATAGCCTAAAAAACCATCTAGCATTGAAAACATTTCAGAGCTAGCAATAGTTTGCAGAATTACCTCCATTGAAGGTAGGGGATAATGATCCTTTAAGGACACTCTATTTAAATCTCAGAAGTCTACGCACAGGTGTATATCCCCATCTTTCTTCCGAACTAGCACCAAGTTTGATGCCCAAGTGCTATGTTTGATCGGGAACACTATTCGGGACGTGATCAACTTGTTCAACTCCTGTGACATGAGAGATTCTATCTTTGGGTTCACAGGTCTCTACTTTTGGTGAACTGGCTTCGCCCCCTCCGATAGCTCAATAGTATGCTCAATGATCCCGAGATCATATCCCTTAAGATCATCGTATGACTAGGCAACTACACTCAGATATTTCTCGCAGAAGTGTCTTAGTCTATCTTTATTCTTTTGCGACACTTCTTTCCCAACTTTGAGCTTCCTATCTTCCCCAATATGCAAATCAGTATAATTGCCTTTGTTAGCCATGAGCTTTCTTTTATCTCTCGTTGCATCATCAGAATCGAATAGGCTTTCCAGAGTGACCAGGCCTCTCGGGAGCTTGTTGGATTTCAACTAGATGATTTGATCTCCATAAGCTTTGGCGATCTTTGGTTGAAGCTGATCAATGAATTCTCCAGATGACTGGAGGAATGATGCAATATGAGCATCGCTATCAAATACTTGCCAATCTTGATTGTTATCTAGGATAGCAGGTCTCACAATTACCTTCACCGCATGTTTATTTTTTAATAATTCAGAGGCTGGATCGAACTGAGCTTTAATAGTTGTCATTCTGTCAGCTTCAGAATTCATTTCCCTTGAAATAGCCTGAATATTGAATGCCTCAAAGTTGTCAATCAGATCCCAGACCCTATGTTGATAAGATCACATACGGATATTCTTTGTGGCCGAAGTTCTATGGATTTGGTTGACTACCAGCTCTGAATCTCTGAAGACACTTATCTGCCTTGCACCCATTTGCTCTGCAAAGCTTAAACCATGGATGAGACCTTCATATTTAGCTTCATTGTTTGAACATGCAAACTAAAAGTGGTAAGACCTCAAAGTCTTTTCGTCGGTAGGGGATATCAAACAAGTTCCTGCTCCAACTCCTACTCTACATCTGGCGCCATCAAAGTATATCATCCATATTTCCAAAGATTCTTCATTTTCAGGTCCTTTAGTAACTTTGGGCATGATCTTCCCTTCTTCATGTATCACATAGGTTCCAAGGCCAGTTGCATGGTAATTACTGAAAGGGTTTGTATCAATAAATTCATTCAACAAATTTTTTTCGTCTTCTGTTTAGGAGCTAGTAGCCTCCTCTTCCTCAAGAAATTCCACATTATACCTTTCTTCTTGAGAGATTGATGTATGTGTTGTTTCAAAATTTAGTAGAGCTTCATCAACAACATGTTCGAAATGCAGAGTTTCCGACAATAGTTTCATCTTAGCCCCATGTTTAGTCCTTAGAATCAAGTGTGACCAGTCTAGTGCCAGATATCTTCCTACATTTGTAGTGAACTCTTGGGACAAACAGATCTTGAACAAAGGAGGTATATCGATGAGTATGGTATCCTGATTTATAGTGATACTGGGGTAGGCAAACAAAGTCATAGGTAATCCCTTGATTGTCCCTACAGTATCAACCTTGTTTCCATCAAACTGCATGACTCCTTTATTTAGAGGCTAATATTTTAAACCCAAAGCATCAGCTACTTGTTTTGGCATGATAGGGGTGCTAGCACCAAAGTCGATCATATAGTTATGCAGTAGCTTGTCACCAATAATCAGTGTTAGAAAGAAAGGCTTAGGTTTAGACTTACTATCCCTTCTAGACTCGAGCTTCTCCTCCTGTTGAATTGTTAGCACTTTATCCAAGTCTGGCTTGGATACATCATCTTTATTAGACAACACATTTTGTAGTAGTACCTTTTGCTCTGGGATAGCCAGGATGTCCCACAAAGAAGAATTGGCAGATGAATTCTTCAGTTGTTCCACCATGTTGAGTTGCGCTTTCAACTAGTGAGTTGCAATTGCTTGCTCTTTAGGTCTTGCAACCACCATTGGTTTTGCGATCGACACATCTGACAGTTTAGTAACAACATAAGTGATCGATGGAGCCTTTGTCTTCAAAGGAAGTGGATTCAGAGAGCTAAGAATAACCATCTCTGACTATGGTGGGATTGGCAATAGGCCTGCTACTGGGCTAGGTGTTGGTTGTGATATAGCATTGGTAGACGAGGCTGTAAAATCTCTGGTGAATCTACACTTAGAATGTTTATTATAGTCAGATTGCACTCGGGGTACTTTATCAATAGGGATGTCATTCAGAAATGTTGACTCTTTTCCTTCCATCTAAGAAAAGAGAGCCTAGTCCGGGATAATGTCTGACTCTTGCTGGATGGACATCCCCTACATTTGAGTAGCAAGGACTGCATTGTCCATTTGCTGGGAGGCATATGGTGTGTTACTGGAAACAGATTTGTTACTGGAAACAGGTGCACTACCCTGGCTACGTTGATATGTGATTTGTTGTTGCAAATTTCTCCATGGACAGTTTCATGGCATATGTGCTTCGTTGCAAGGGAAACACCATGAATTGGTATCTTCAGCTAAATTATTTTGTCCCAGTACTAGCTCCTTATTCAAACTAGGATGAACAGTCTGCATCGGCAGGGTTACCGGAACCATTTGGTTACTTGGCTAAGCCGAGGTATTCCCACATGACCTATCCAACCACTGATTTGATTAGTACAGAGGCTTTCCGCCTTGGTAATTTTGGTATGCAGGCTTCTGATAACTGTATTGTTGCCACTTCAAAGTAGTCAGTTCATTAGTCATAGCCCGCATCTATTCTCTCATCTCGTTCATCTCAGCAGCCATGGGATTAGGCACAGGGGCTACCATAGGAGTTGCTATTGAGGCCATTCTTGGAACACTTCTAGGATAAACATACATAGATTGGGGAGGAGACGTAGGAGCGCTAGTGGAAGGAAACTCGGCCTTTGTAGTGTTGCACTCGGGGAACAATGGCATGATGGGTCTCGGTGCCAACTTCCCTATAGTGATTAGATTATTTTCTGCAGTGATAGTTAGGGCGTAAGCATCAAGAAGAGTGTCTCCACCCAAAACTTGCATCATGGAGATATCGGCGTTGATCCGCTTCAAGTAGAACATAAATGCTAGATCCGGAGGTGGTCAGCTGCCCATAGGCACTCTCTGCCAGGTTGAATGGAACCTCACATGGAAGTCAGACCGAGCTTCATGAGGGGCTCACTTTATATTTGTTAGTTGATGGTACAATGAAGATTTGTCACCTGCATTTGAAAAATTCTCATAAAATGGGGCCCTGAGCTGATCCCAAGTAGCAATAGTACTAGCTTGTAAAGTCCTGTACCAGTTTAGTGCCTTCCCTCAGAAGGAGGCAACCAACAATCTAAGGGCTACATTTTTGTTTGATATGCCATGTACTAGACATACATTTGCTACATCTTGTAGATGTTCAGTCGGTGTCTTTGATTCATCCCCATAATATTTAGGGATAGCTTTCAAAGTGGAAATAGGGATAGGGGCCCATACTGTAGGAGGCACAAGTGCTACTAACGGACTGTCAGAGTCCCAGACTACGTAATTTCTAGCAACCATATGTGTGGGTGGATTAGGTGATGTCAGAGAAGGTGGAGATGGAGGAGGTGAAGGGCTACCTCGACGACCTCTTGGGTGCACAAAAACTAAAGGTGGAACAAGCTAGCTATGGAATCTTGCGGTCTACGACCTGGTTACAGGTTGATGGCTCATACACACTTATAAAGATCAGGCGAACGTGCTAATTCATGGTCCCATCGGGCATGCCAGAAAAAGAACTGTTGACACAATCTTTTGCATGTAGCAGTAGTCTTATGGGAAACTTAGCTAATGGGGGACATTGTGTGCTAGCTAAGTGACCTCCGAGATTTTATCGAAGCTGGCTCTTCGCTTAGTGGGTGAAGTAAAAGGTGAGGGAGATTGCAGGAATGTAAAATTTACACTACAGGCGATGCGCCAAAATCTTTAGTTAACTTTACCAGAGAATAGTGCATAATGTAAAGGCTCAAACCACTAAATTGCTATTAATTAAGATAATTTTTTCAAAAGCACTTATCATGCAAACTACCCTCTAATTTATACAATGTAATCAAGCATAATGTTGTATTAACATAAAAGAGTAAGAGAAACATGATCTATATTCATTCCATCTATGAGAGGTTACAAAAACTAAAGAACAGGCATTCATACAAAAATAAAGATAACAGCACAGGTCAGTAGTTCTAACAAACGCTTAAAAATAGAAAGGCCTAATTTATTTGGCACAGTCCGAAGTCTTCGAATTGAAAGCAACTATTACAAAAGGCTTACTTCCCAGTGCTTAGGAGCTTTGCAAAACTTAATCAACAACCTAATAAAAGAAAACAAGGCCCAATTTATTGGCCATTCCACCACTTGGAGATGCAAAAAGAGAAGAGCAAGCCATGCACAGTGACCAATGGCCTAGATCATCTCGAGCCACCACAACAAACATCAACCGATCAGCAACACGCCAGCGAGGCCACGACATAAAACAGAAAACCATGCAGCAACAGGAGAGAACATGCGGCAGCAAGAAGTACAAAAGATCCATCGACATTTCCAAGGTAATCACCGTAGAAACAAAAACACCACGTGTCACAGACGGAGCCCGATAGAAAGTTGAAAAGGTGCCCAGTAGAAAGCCTCAAGAGAGAGCCACATGGAGAACTCCGAGCAAAATAAAGAACGAGGCGAGCCCAACTCGGAAAAGTAGCCAGAGTGAGCCACGCAACAAGCAGACGGAGAATTCCAAAAATTGAAGCGAAGGAAGAGTGAAAAACTTCGCGAGGAAGCCACGTGGCATGCTCTGAGGACAGTGAGCATTTATAAAATAAGGCGCAACCACAAGGGTAAATATAAAACTGCAAAGGCTTCGGCAGTTTTTGTTGAACAATAAACATCTTGACATGGGCCATTTTCATGGATCCTATCCTACCCAACATTATCTGAGCCTTAAAGCACTATCCAAATGAGCATCCTCTGTTTGAATACCTTATCTTGTCGCAAGATAATCCTTGGCATCCTTTGCATGCTTATCGTATCTATCCATCCACACACCTATCCAAGAATCCACCCATGGCATTCCATACATTGCTAGACACTAGGGGTAGATATTTGCATCTTGCATCAGGAATAATTCTTGATATATATCCTCCAACTTATGTGGTGATCCGAACATTTGGAAAACATGAAATCAAATTGGTTATAACATTTGTAAGCACCAAGTCAAATCACTAGCCCATGGCATATTTTGATAGGAAGATGTTCCTTATCAAGCTTTATCTTTCATCAAACATGAATCCAAACAATTCATATCAGTTGCATCTAATGTGTACGTCAACATGACATCAAATCATCAAAATAATTTTGTTCCAAAACGAGCTTCATCAATCTTGATCAATCAAATCTAATCAATTATCACCTTGTTTGACTTAACACATTTAGTCAAACCACCCTCTTGTGTACGAGTTTACTCTAGGATAACACAACTTCCTAGAGTTTACAAGTGCCTTATCATCTTATTTGACTTAACACACTTAGTCAAATTATCCAATCCATCACCAACTTGTTTGACTTAACACACTTAGTCAAACTACCCTCTTGTGTATGAGTTTACTCTAGGATAACACAACTTCCTGGAGTTTACAAGTGCATTATCACTTTTGTTTGACTTAACACACTTAGTCAATCCATAAATCCAATCAATCAACATTAAGCTTGGTTTTCAAAACAAAGCACTGATATCATATCCACATCCAAATCGTCAAAATCATGCGAAAATCCAAAAACATCCAAATCATTCAAAATCTAAAACATGTCAAAAATCTCAGAAAATCTTCAAAAAATTCATCATTGACTCTTGTCAGTCTTTCACCTTGTTCGAACTACGTCATCTCTGAGCTTAAACGTAGGCAAGGCTAATCCTTGATTAGCCCCTAAGACACAAAATCCAAAAACATTTGTAAAAAGTCTCAAAAATACCACAAACAACCTCAAAATATTTGAAAAATCCAAAATGGTGCTTTCATCTCATCTCGCTTTCACCCACGATTATCATCACTCATAATAAAATCAATTATCATCTTCATCCTTTAGTGAGGCAATCAGAAGCAAGTCTATCTGGTTCCAAAGTGAACACCCTAATCATCAAAAGTCTCAAGTCTAGGTTAGTAAGCAAGCAAGTTGGTCAACTCGGAGTATCAATAGCTTATCACCCAATCGATCTGACCAAAACCCTAATCACAACATGTCCTAGGATGTATCCTTCCCATGATGGACATAAGCATCAGGTACCCCCCAGTAGTTTAGCCTTGGCTAGTGGTACGAAGAACATCATCTTGTCTGTTTACTTTTTCCTTGGTCTTTGTGACTTATCTTATTTTGCGCTCATTTCAAGGACCTCTCAATGATTCCTAAACAAAACAAGTTTAGAGAGAAAGGAATGGGGCAATGATCATTATATTTTTTATCTGTTGCGCTTGTGGGATTCACTTGTAAAATAACTTAGCTATGCGTCCTATTGGAACTATATAATTTTAAAAAAATTTCATTGTCCATTCATGCTCATTAGTCTCCCAAAGAGTCCATACTGCAAGTATAAATTTTTTTCACATAACATACTCACTAAGGTCTGGCTAAATTTTTATCATATGATCACATAAAATTTATCTAACCCTGAATATTTGATATATGGAATATATCGGCATAAGATAATGCAGGTCTCACTGATACTAATGCACATCTCCTTTAGTATATCGAAAATAAACTAGCTGTGTCATGCCGATGAGGACATATGTCGGGAGTACATGGGTTCACGGTTTCTATCGGTAGGATAATGGCTATCGGCATGATGGTGTGAGGTCATATCGAGCTCATATTCATCCCACCACTTAGAGCACAAGAAAATGTATCAGCTAGACTAGAGCCATTGAAGTGAGGTTCCAAAAGACAGCCCAAGACCTTCATCGGTCCTGCCGATAAAGCAAAGGAGGATTCATTCGATGAGACAATGATGCCAGGAAGAGTTTTGGGAGTCTTGCCGATCTCCTGTGTTATACCGATAGGATTGGGTGTGACAACATGTATGGAGATAAAAATTATCAGAGGGACAATGTGCGTGGTCTCGCCAAAGAAAAGATGTATCTGTAAGATAAGCCTCAGCAGGGAGATCTAAGGAAGGTCACAACGAGTATTATTCCATCGACAGGACAATTAATTTGCCTCGGCAATTTAAGTTGACAAAAAGAATATCTCGGTGAGACAAAGAACCTTTAGAATGAAATAGAGAACTGTTGGCCTGATTTATTAAGTCATGGCAATAGGTTTGCTTCAGTGGGAGTCATGGCGATATAAAAAACTAAAAAGAAAACTATCGGGGAGACTTGAGGTATCGGGGGAACTATAGGATGTCTTAGCGGGTGTGTGAACGTTGGTAAAGGTTTGAACAAAAGGATCGGCCAAAGATTTAAAATATCTTGCTGATATGCTACGTGATGTGACAATGAGAATTTTGAAGAGCCTGCTTCATTCGTGTCATAGCCAAAGACATTAATGGCACCATGAAACACAAAATATTTTGCGAATCCAAGTAAACTCAATTAAAAGCATTTTTTCTCAGAATTAGCAACAAAGGAGAGCAGAGGATTGGGGCATTCGTTCAGCTTGGAATTTCAGGTGAAGTACAGTAAGTTCTTCATCCCTTGAATCTTGTAAATTTTAAAGAATCAAAAGCACTAGTTCAGAGAAATCAAAAAGTAGAAAACATGGGGAAAGTGGTCAATCAAAAGGAAAAAGGAAAAAAACCGAAATTCGGTCAGAGGGCACTAAACAAAAATTGAACCAAGATCTTATAGACCAGCTACCTAGTTCTGGACCTAAAGCTAGACGCTCTACACAGCTTAGGGAAGAGGTGGATAAATTAGACGATAAATGCAAATTCATAGGAGATGTTTGGACCCCAATTAGAGGCTATGAATTATTTAGCTTCCATAAATATCGGAGGAATCGTTTTGAGCCAGTATGTAACCCATGGAAGCTCAATTTAGGTAAACTGGTTTGCCCTAATGTTTTTGTCGATGTCGAATTGGTGAAATTGTTGGCTAGTCATTATAATCTGAAACATAAGGCCATATGTGATATATCTGGAATCCATTGATACATTTATCAAAAAATGCAGTAAGTGAGGTTTTCAAATTAGAGGGGATGTGCAATGAGAAAATTTTAAGTGAAGAGCTCAAGAATGAATTCAGAAGGATGGACACCATTTATAGGGGTTGGAGATTACCCTTGAATAGAATTAGGCATGGTGGCAAACTGATTCCAATGGAAGACAATGAAGGACCACCATTTCATGTTGATCATTTTGAGCCTTATATGAAGTACACCTATTTTTCGGTAGGATAGGAATGGAAGTCCTGGAGTATATGGAAATTGTGCCTATGGCGATTTCAATAGATATTCAATATCACAATTCCAAGCCTTTTCATTATGCCTCATATGTGTTTAAGGAACTTGATGCTGGGTTGATGGCAATAAAAAATGGAGCCTCTGTCTTGCACCTAAGAAATTATTCATTATTGATGCACTTGGTGTTATACTTTGGACATGAATTAGGGTTGTGGCCCCAGGAGCTGAGAATTTCATAATTTGATAAAGAAGGCAAGCCATTGCCTATTCAGTCATGGACTGCTGTTTGGGACAACAGGTTTTCTAATTCTAGTTTTGTACACTTTGAAGAATACTTTGTAAAACCCTTGTATAAATTCTATAATCATCCATTGACTACTCCTTGGCTGATGAGATAAAAAGGTTTCTTAGACCTAAAGATTTTAATGGACCAATCAACCACAATTAGGGATATTGGTATTGTCTAGAGAACTCCACCATGATTAGGGTCTATGGATTTGAAGATGCTCCATTTATTTTGCCTAGAACAGTTCCAGACTGGATTGCCTACTTAGAAATTTTTAGGCAGATGGATTTCTCCAGTGTTATGAATTTAAGTTCTTTTGGAAAGCAGGCTTTTATGCCCAATACACTATGCTTTGGTGATTTTAATGTGTTAGCAAAGGAAGGATACAATCTGATTCTTGATAAGTTGTTACAGTATAACATGAGAAGAGGACCATTGAGGAAAATTTTTGACCCATAAGGGTATATTGATTCTGCTAAACAAAAGATAAACTCTGGAGGGTATCACCATGTGCCCTTCCAGTTTGATGATATGATAAAAAAATTGGAAATAGAAGAGGCAGAGATGGTGATTGAATGACATAATCAGGAGTTGTTGGATATAGAACTGTTGTCCTCTAGTGAAAATGCATCAAAGGCTAATGTGTCACAGGGTCCACTCGGTAAGTTATCAAGGACAAGAACTCAGGATTACACCTATTCTGCTAGAGAATCAAATGTTGAGGAAAGTGTGGATACAGATGCAAGACATGAGGAATATAAATCTTTTATAGCAGATGATGAGTTTGTAAAAACTTCAAAATTTAAAACATTTTTATGCAAGCAAAAGGGAAGGGAAATAAGAGAACTGGTTGATAATGTCACACCAGGAAATGAAGAAAAATTGTTGAAAAGCTTGAGAGATGATGTACAGAAAGAGATGACAAGTATGAACCCTAAGAAAGTGGGAGAAATGTTGGAAAAGGCTGGTGTCATAATTTTCCTAGTATTAGACCTCAACTCTGCATTGGTCTTTGACAGTTTCCTAAAGGACAACAATACTACATACAAGCTCAACATAGAAAAAGTGACAGAAGTTTATACAAGACCAAAATACAATCCTGATGAAGAGACATTGATGATTTGGGCCTTATATCCACCTCACAAGAGGTCAGTTGTCATTGATATTAAGAAAGCATTTGGACATGTCATGACTTTAAAGGATGGGGAGGCTGATCTAGTTGCAACAACAGAAATTGGGATTAATGTAGTGAAATTGTCTAAAGCCCAAATACAGGCATTGATCAAAGAAAAGGAGATGTACAAAACAAATAATGAAAGAATGACGAGAGAAAATGAGCGTCTGAAATATTTAGTAGGTGTTACAGCAGGGCCAACTAAACTACTCACCCAAGGGGAAATTTCACAAACAAAAGATCATTGGGAGGGGTCGAGTGTGTATTCTCAAGGGAAATATGACACACTTACAATAGTAATCAAAAGGAGGTAGACCAATTTAGCCACTTGGTTAAATAAACTTTTGGGAAAACACTCACAGTACTTTGATGCAATAAAATAACATAACAGGGTGGATGATAGAATCCAAGAGAAACTTGAGGAAATAAGACAGTGGGGTACTCCTGACAATGCAACAATTGAGGATGCTAATCATGTTATGGATAAGAACAGAGGATTCTTTGAAGAGTTACAAGAGGATGCACAAGAATTGATAGAAGCCGCCGAAAATGGATTGAATATGTTCTTTGATGGATGGAGGAAAATTAAAAGAAATGGCTACGTGGAAGAGCAAAAGTGAATTAATACTCCAGGATATTTTAAAGATGGCCACTGCAAAAGATGCAACATTAGATGAAGCATGTGAGTAGAACGAACGGATGGTGATGATGGAGATCATGATCCGCAATGCATTAGGAGATGCAGATACACACGAGCACTAAGAATACATAGATCACATGTCAAGAGTTCATTTATGGCTTAACAAAGCTTAGTTAATGTTAATCTTGTTAGTGTTTCATGCTTAAGACATTTCTGAAAGGATGCATCTTTTCAGGTGGTTGATATATAAATATCTGTTTTTGTAACATGAAAAGAGGTAGAATTAGAACTAGAAATTTTAGAATAGGGATAGATTGCGACAAGCATAATATTTTCACAATGTTTGCATTCAAGAAGACTATGTTGCATATATAAATTTTGAGGAAGATAATGAAATACTGTTGATTTGGTGGCTTCATTCTGGTATCAGTTGTTTGTTAGATTTCTACAATTATTTGATTGTCTCCAATATGATGTTTCTTGATTATTTAAATTAAAATATCAAATGTATGTTCAATTTATCAATACACATTTGATGTATCTATGTGGTTTGATTAATTGGGTTCTTTAAAGAAGAATTAAATTCCTTCCAGTCAATTACAGTAATTTGGGAATGTTATTTGGATTATTAAGAAGAATCAAATAGCTAGGATTGATATTCTGCCTCAAGTAGGGTCAGTCAGTCATATTCTTGCATGTTTATACTAGTTATAAACTCATATGTGTATGCCAAACAACTAGAGAACTTGCTAGATAGGAACCACTCATCTAAGACTTTCATTTGACTCCGTTTTACCCAACAAGGCACTTCCATATTTCATTATTTAATTTTATTCATTTCATTTAACATATATTAATTGAACATGTGAGGCTTCACCTTGATATTGCATATACAATTTATACCAAATTTAAATCATATCTGATATTTCTTATACTATTTATACCAATTTTAGATCATATCTCTCCACTGTCAAATTTCCATTATGGATAGTTTAGTCAGGTAAGAAGCATAGTTCAAAATCAGCAGCGTTCATATAGGTACACCCACCTAGGTTTAGAAGAGCCTTAAGAGTAGAAGGTTAAATTGTACTGGTTGGAGTTGTTAGTTGGCCAATAGCATTGTGAGAGCTTGGAAACCTCTTGTGGTTCAAACCTGCGCTTTTGAGACCCAACACATCCTTTGTTTGGTTTATAGGGAGGATGTTTTAGGTATCTTTTTGACCACATAGGAAGGCTTGATTTTCTATGTTTTGGCCTGAGATTTTTATAATGTCTAAACTGCATCCTGAATAAGGCTTTGTATGATAAGTCTGAATAGGAATACTCCTATCTGATTGACGAGTCAAATTCCATCACACTAGGTACAACGTCATCCTGGTTCTTTATACCTTGATGTATCATACCTATGTGTGTTATCAAACATGAAGTAATTGTCCCTTTGAAAATCCCAACTCCTGGTAAGCAAATCATCATCATCATCATAGTGTAGGATTTTTGGATCCTCCTTCCATCCATCTTATTCTTATTATCCTTCTACCTTTACTAACATTTCTATCCAAGTACCAGGTAGGTGTGAGATCTCAAAATATAGATGAGGCTACCCATGGCTGATGACTATCTATACATCATCAAAATTGTCTACGTCAAATATCTGATCTTTCTAAAGAATTATCTTTCATCCTCTGATCAATAGAACCACTCCTCTCACATTTTATCGCGATCTCAATAAAAAATCAAACATTTTCGCTTGATCTCTAGAGGGGGAAATATACCAGCATAATCCTTCTCACTGGGGAAACAATGGGGTATCTGAAAAATCAAGAAATTTTTGAATTTTGATCACAGTAGTTTATTCTTTGAATCAATGCAACAAGTACATTGCTTCAAAGAGGGGAAAAATGTAGACATGGAAAATGTACAATTCAATTTGACTTGCTTGATCTTGATTACTAAGGATATTTCCTCCTAAATCATACTCTCAGCTTATCATCACCTTTTCATCTCTTAATTAGATAAATCATTATTTATTTAATTAAGTCTTTCTCCTCTATTGATTAAATTAATCAATTTAATTTAATTAACCTTATATCTTTGTTTATTTAAATAATTCATTTTATTTAAATCAAGTCCTTAAAGTCTTCTCATTAAATTGAATATATTAAACCTTATTTACATTAATCTAACACTATCCTCTTTAGTTAAATAAATCAAATCATTTATTTAATTAAATCTTTCCTCTCATTTTGGTTTAAATCAATCCTAAAGATCTAAGTCAAAATGGTCAAATCACCTAACCTCTCATTAAATTAATCAAATATTGATTAAGTTAATCCATATCACTAAAATCCTCTAGAGAATACAACTTGCACATGAAAATGGATTTAATTCATTTATTAAATCTTTATTTTCCCTCACATGGCATAAAAGGGGAATATTCCCTCAAATTTGAATTCAAATTCAAATGGGCTTGGTCCTTCCAACAAGGCATTTAATGCCTCTTACATGTCCTTAGCCTTGAGCCAAGTGACACTAACTCCATTCTTATCTCCCTCCAACTTTCAAATTCAAATTTCAAATCTCCCCCTCTTTGGCACATTGATCAAAATGTGCTCAACCTTCAACCATTCACATCTTGACAAGTGGCACTTGGCCATTCGATGTTGAATAATCCTACATTGCTCAATCTCACTCATTCTTCCAAATTTGAAATCTATAAATGAGAGAATCTTCCTCTCATTTAATTATCCACAATTTGAGTAAACTTATTATACTCAAATCCATCTTCAAGCATAGCCATTTTCATCTATCTATATCAAGTTCTTAGCTAGGTTATGCAAGAATTCAACTAAAGTGGATCAATCATCATCAAGATTACAAAGGAGTTGGGAAAGAGCTAATTTTGACATATCAATTGGCACCAAAACCCCCATGGGATCAAGAGTTTTCTTTTCTTAAATAGATTTGATTTAGTTTTTTGCATTGTTCTTCATTTTCTTTCTATTTAAGCTTTGCAAATGGATTTCATGGGGAATCCTTATTTTATCTTGCATATGATCTAATATTGTGCTTGCTTGTTGTGTTTGTGTAGGTATGAAATTAGGGTTCACACTATCATATCTTCATAATAATTGTAATCCCAAGGGCTTATACCACTATGCCCATATCTTATCATATGTCGATAAATCAGATTTTTTTTTTCACCTTTCCTCCAAGACAGTCATTACATGGACATATATATTTTTCCATGTACCTCTCATTGGATACTCTCTCATCAAATGCACGGTATTGATTTGTAGTCAACCTTCATCGCCGATCCATCTATAATGTTCTACACATAGCAACAAAAAATTGTAGACTAAGAGACAAAAATAGTATTTTAACTGAAAGGCATATCCATAGTAATAGAGTTATAGAGAGAAAATAAAATAGAGAGTTTAAATAATAAATTGTAAAAATAATATTTTTTTAGCTTATATTCAAATTGTTGATTACATTGCATAAATAATAACTAGATGTTGATAGATGACAAAATGTAAAAAATTGTAGACTAAGAGACAAAAACTATTTTTTTTAATTGAAAGGCATTTCCATAGCAATAGAGTTATAGAGAGAAAATAAAATAGAGAGTTTAACTAATGAATTGTAAAAACAAGATTTTTGTAGTTTATATTTAAATTGTTGATTGCATTGAATTGCACATCTTTCAAACTCAAAGCATTACTTCACATTGCATAACTAATAACTAGATGCTGATAGATGACAAAATTTCCATTACAATATAGTTTTTACAAAGTCAACCTAAGTAGTTATGCAATTACTTCACATTGCATAACTAATAACTAGGAGTAGCTGCTAATCACATTTGCTTGTCATTGCATTCCATGAGACCACATTTCTCTGAGGCATTTTTTCAAATAGTTAACTGCCTTGTCTATGCTACCACATTTTTCATACATGTCTACCAAATAATTTTATGAAACAGTTCACTGCCTTGTTGCTATGGCTAAAATCCTAAAACAAGTTCTTTTGAACAAGCTGTGGATGCTTGGAAAAAATCTATCAAAGCATAATAGTAAGCAATAGCATAGACAAGGTAATGGACTAGTTGAAACAATGCCTCAAAGAAATGTGGTCTCATGGTGATGGAATGCCATGAAAATCCATAAAAATTAACTTGTCATGGCATTCCATCACCATGAGACCACATTTATTTGAGGCATTTTTTCTAAAGTTCATTGTCTTGTCTATGCTACCACATTTTTCATACATGTCTACCAAAGCATTTTATCAAACAGTTCACTGCCTTGCTACTATGGCTAAAAGACTAAAATAGGTGATTTCATACAAGCTATGGATGCTTGGAAAAAATATATCAAAGAATAATAGTAAGAAACAAGCTATGGTCTCATGGTTTTTTTTGGTGTCAAAATCAACATGATTTTATTTGTATTTTTTTGTGGGTTTTAAATGCATTTTTTTGGCAATTTTGCTGTTTGAAACGGGGAAAACTCTTTGTGGTTAGTTTTGTGCAATTTTTAATTGTAGGATTCTCAAAGTTAGTGAAAATGGTAGTGTTCGTGAAGGAATGAAAATATGTGTAGAGCCTTTGAATTATACCCATACTATGTAATGGCATTGAATCATTTAGCAAACCATTTTTTCTTCACAAGGTAGCATTTTCTTGTGGAACAGTTGACTGAGATAACTCTTATTTCAATTTACCACCCTCTCATGAAATCTCATTCATATTATAATCTTGCATGATCTTATCATAGTAAAGGTGATTATGAAATTGTTGGCTACTACTACATGACATCAGTCAAGGAAATCCACATGCCACAATATTTTGTGTTGCCATACTTTGGGTTGGGACAAGTTCAATTTAAGCTGGGAGATCTTAAGAGTTATCTCTTAAATTTTGAAAAGGTTTTGGAGTTCCACCCTGAGAACTATGAGAGCTTAAAAGTTGTAGGCCATATATATGCTTAGCAAGGGCAAGCAAAGAAGGCTTTTGAAATTTTATGAAAGGAAACTCCCATAGATCAATGCGATGCCCATGCATTTATCAAGATGGGTGAGTTATTAATATCACCAGACCCTAGTACAACCTTAGATTCTCTTAAGACACCAAAGTCTCTACTGAAGAAGAGAAAATAAGAAGTACCCATTAAATTGTTACACAACATTGGGGTTCTTCATTTTGAGCATGATGAACTAGATTTGGCCGAATAAACTTTTATGGAGGCATTAGGAAATGATGTTCTTCCTCTACATAAATCTCTGTGGTTAGTTTTGTGCATTTTTTACTTGTAGGATTCTTAGAGTTAGTGAAAAAGGTAGTGTTCATGAAGGAATGGAAAAGATGTGTAGAGCCTTTGAATTAAACCCATACTGTGCAATGGCATTGAATCATTTAGTAAACCATTTTTTCTTCACAGGGAAGCATTTTATTGTGGAATAGTTGACTAAGATAGATCTCGTTTCAACTGACCACCCTCTCATGAAATATCATTCATATTATAATCTTACACAATCTTATCATAGTAAAGGTGATTATGACGCCACTGGCCGCTACTACATGGCATCAGTCAAGGAAAGCCAGAGGCCACATGATTTTGTGGATAGGTTCAATTGAAGTTAAGAGATCTTAAGAGTTCTTTCTTAAATTTTGAAAAGGTTCTGGAGGTCCACCTTGAGAACTATGAGAGCTTAAAATTTGTAGGAAATATGTATAGTCAGAAAGGGCAAGCAGAGAAGGCTTTATAAATTTTAAGAAAGGCAACTCACATAGATCCACATGATACCCATGCATTTATCAATATGGGTGAGTTATTAATATTGTCAAACCCTAGTACAACCTTAGATTCTCTTAAGACAACAAAGTCTCTTTTGAAGAAGATCAAAGAAGAAGTACAACATTGGAGCTCTTCATGTTGAGCGTGATGAACTAGAGTTGGCTCAATAAAATTTTATGGAAGCATTAGGAAATGTTATTTGGGTTGAATTCATAAATAAAATCTCCAATGCCAATTCTAAAGCTTTTTCTGTGCGCTTTAAGGATATGGAATTCTTCCAATGAATAGAAGAAGGTGGTGTTTCACTTGAGTTACAAGTTCAATTCCCATATGCTCCAAAATGTGTAGAGGAAACTAATAAAAAATAGTCCCCTAAACCCTAAACTACTTGTATGGTTCTGGTACTCAGTTACCTATGTAACTATTGTAAGTTTCCAATCAGAAAGCTATAGGTTTTGTGTTTAATGTAATAAGGGTTTTGAATTACCTCTGAATTCTCTATAGAGGGCATCCCCAAATTTGACTTCATTGTAGAGGGCCTCATCGACTTTAAATTTGTTGCAACAAACTCTGAATTCCTTGCTCGCCTTTTCAAAATTTTCCAAGTCCTCTCCAAAAAAGCTTTATCACCCATGCAAGTAGTTGCTATAACCCAAAATGCCTTAGTGCTAGGCTAACCAACTAACAAAATTTTCAATAAATAATGAATCACATGCAATACACTCCCGCCAATAATTCCCCGAAATATTTTCTTAAAATTTTGTCTTATTTGTATTTGCGTGACTAACGATTTAGTCATTTGTATTTATATGACTAAATAATTTTTTAGCCAACAACCAAATTAGTCATTTATTTACTCATTTATAGATGAGTTGCAAAAAAATAGTAGAATTTAGTCATTTTTAGTTTTTGTGATTAAAAGTTTTAGTCACATAGTCATTTATTTTCCAAATTCTACTAGTGGGAGGAAAAATCCAAGTCCAAAGCGATTAAGAGGGATTTTTAAAGGTTTAGGGAAGATGATCTTATGGAGCTATTCTTGAGAGCAAAGACTATAGGAAAGAGCTACAGGTGAGGGAATTTTAATTGATCGCCAACAAGATCAAGCTAGAGGTATTGGCGGCATCATAGTACCCCAAAGTGGGTGGGATTTATTCAAGTATGTATACAAGAGGTAGAATTTTCCTCATTCATCCTGTAATTTATGGACATGTAACCTTAGAAAAATTATTGTTCCAATGTCTTTGTTGAGGTATATTTGATCATGGATTTTTCAAAATGTTATGATCCTCAAGCCAAGGTCATAAAAATTGTGAAAGGGACTCCATTTATAGACATAACTAGGAGTCATATTGTGAGGAAATTGGGCTAAATCCTTCTACAACAGTGTGTTGAACACCTAGAATACTGAGAGGGGGGTGAATAAGTATTATCTTAAACCATTCAAACATTAAAAATCTAATCACTAATGAATATTCAACTATAATAAGGAAATAAATCATGAAAAATTCACATCACATAAAAAATGAACACTAGGATTTTTACATGGAAAACCCAAAATGGGGAAAACCAGGGTGAGGGTTAGCTCATAATATATTATAACCGGTTATAGTATATTTATAGAAGTTCTCACTGTAGGTGGACTCACTATCCACAGGGAAAAATATAGAAGAGAGATGGTGGCTCATAACCTAATTTGAACTGTTACAATTGCATCTTATGTATGCATGAATTACAATTACATTGAAGCACAATAAAAATCTTTATTTGATTTTGATTCAACACTCTACCCCACTCTTCATTCACATAATTCTGATCTTCAACTTAACATTCATAACTTATCTTTGCACTACTCTAATCAAATTTTCATCACACACAATACATGTTACATTCATTTCATCAAGACACTAGAAATAATCCAACATATATATCAGCATCAAGTGTAACATCAATTAGGCCTGCCTAATTAGATGTAATAGTTAAAATACAACTTGTCAGCTCCAAAATTTATCATCCACACAACACGCCACAATTAAAAACTCAAAATATCTTAAGATAGGGTTGCATGGACCTATAATATATCTCACATAAGATAGGAATATATATTTATCCTTCACATACCTTTAAACACATTAGGTCATCTTTGCATAGGAACTAAAAGAAAAAACCTTCAACTGTGTATCCATATCCTGATATGTGGTCCCCAAAACTTGATGTCATCTAGAATCCATTCTCTATTGACATCTGGTAGCTTATCTTTAAAACTGCAAGGCCAAAAACTCATCTATGGAGAATTGCAGATTCTCTCACTCAAACACACTATACAATAAAATGTCTATAATATGTCAGGCTAAGATTTGTTATTCATAGCTCTCGATCCACTTATCCAAATATTATGATTAGAATTAGATAAATCTAACATCATCCAAAATAATGTTAGAAGAACAAAGTGATATCTTCATTTGTAGGGTGGTGCGGACCCAAAAATTGATGCCTATAACACTGAACTTGTAGAATTGACACTTAGTCAAATTTCTATGCAACTGATCCTTCTAGACCAAATCAATTTGCACAAATGTATTCCTAAACATCTCAAAAAACTATTAAAATTAATCAAAATCATCTGCAACAATGTTGAAATCAATGAAAACACTATATCACGTTGTTATGTACCATCCATGCTTATGTTTCCAAACAACATCATCAATGAAAAAATTCAACAATCTCCCCAAACTTCTAACAATATCCCCCTTTTTCATTGATGGAAGCATGCCCAAAATCTCCAAAAATACTCTCCCCCTTTGACATCAAGGGCAAGGGGCACCTATACAAACTGTTCTGACTCTTACTAAAACTCCCTAGAAAGATGTAGTCATATATACAACTAGAAATGAATGAATTTACTCCCCCTGTGTCATGTAGCAAAGGAAAAACAAAAAAGATACTAAAAATTTGCTTTATATTGTCCACATATATACAAATAATTTGAACATAAATGCATAAAAAGATCAAGAATGAGTCAACCAAAGGTGGTTGACACCCACAACTTCTTCATGTGTTCTTCCTAGGCTTGCCTTCCATCTTCCCATTCACACTTAGCCTCCACAAGCAACCTATTTTGTGTTTCAAAATCTAATAAAAGTTCTCCTTCTTTCAGAGTAGTAGGTACCAAATTCATCTTATTTTCTTGATCAAAACTGAGAAGAGCTTTTGAAATAATTACAAATTTGGGATTGACTAGATCCCTTACCTTGCCAAATTATAAGATGACATGTTCTTTTTATTCTTGTAGTTGGAAGAATTTCTTGTGTAGATCCTCAATTGTGTTCCTTGTTATTCTAGTGAGGTCAATAGCTGGGTCATATGCACCAGAGGAAACATTGATTTGGGACTCAATAGATTCCATCTCTTTCTTTATGCTCTGTCTGGCTTTGAGCCACTTCATGTCGTACCAATACAAGGACTTTTCCTCATCTACACATCCTTCTGCATCCTTTAATAACTCTAAAAAATTCTTGTGTGTAATGGCACATCTCTCAATTATTTCTAGCATTCTCTTATCATTCATTATTTCTTCCACTTCTTTCTTAGCTTCTTCCTTCAATGTGAATGCATGTCTTAAAGGAATCAATGAATAGTTTTAATTTTTACATACCGGTTAGTGTGGTGTCAACATTTGATCTAGGTACGATCTCTTGGAATTCTTTGACTACTTCTTCCATCAGTTCTCCGCTCTTCTAATGTATTTCAATTATTTCTTTTCTAGCAAATTCATGAAACATGTGTCCTAGTTGAAGCTTATGGATGGGAGATATCTTCTCCATACCAACATCTCCTTAATGCATTGGCAATTGCAACAATTTTGAAGACACAATTGGTTGAAAAATAGGTTGTACTCTCAATAGATTTTTTAGAGAATCTCTGAAGGAGCCAGAAGATTCACTAGGAGTCTTTTTTGCTTCTACAACCTTTCCCTTATCCTCTATAGTATCGGAGTCAACTGGTTTTTCTTCAACTGCATCTCTAGATGCATCATTATCCTTTTCTTTACATTCCTCCTTATGCTCTTCTTCTTTCTCTTCATCACCTTTTTCTTCATCATCATCTTTCTTTACATTCTCTTCCTCTGTAGTGTTTTCAGTATTAGCTAGAGGAGTAGTTTCTTCTTGTGTCAAAGGAGGAGTAATGGTTCTTTCCTTTGCAATATCTTCTTTGATCATTAAATCCTTATCATCTAATTTTTTCATGTCCTCCACTTTTAGAGAAGTGTTGTCATGTGCAGTATCTACATTTATGCCATGCTCATGTTGAGCATCATTTGTCTGCACTTCTACATTTTGTTTCAAAGCAGTGGTGTCAACATTTACTCCTTCAACCATTGGAAGCAATCCTAGATTTTGTACAATCTCCTTTGCTTTGTCATTTCTTTCCTTCCAGATTTTTTTCAAGGTCATCTTTGTCTTTAACCATAACAGTAGTAACCCTTTGTTTGGTCCTCAACTCCTTGCTAAACATAGTTTCCCATGTGGCTCTATCATCCTTGGATAATGGAGCACTCACTCTCTCCAAAGCCTCTTCCTTAATCCTCTCATGCTCTTTTAAAACTTCTTCTCTTCTCTTCAACAAAATGTTCCATAAATCATTAGATACATGCTTATTTATGTTTTGCATGTCCACCTCAAGGACAAATATTTACTTGACTATAGATTCAATAATAGTAGCCTTTCCTATTTCATCTACATCCCTATATAGAGGTGAGGTTTCTCCCAACATTTCATTTTGCAAAATTTTATTAAATAATGCCTCCAACTGCATGGGAGAATGAGGCCTTACCAATTCATTTTTCTTTTCTTCTTTACCTTTTCCTTATACTAGAGTCTTCTTTGTGTTTGGAACCTTTTTCTTCTTTGGAGAAGCCTTCTTAGCTTCCTTCTTCTTTTCCCTTATATGGATCTTCAATTCTTCTTTTTATTTTTTGACCTCCTCTTCACTTTCAGTGTTAGTTATGTCAATTCGTCTCTTTTTGGTGCTATCTCCACATTGTGAAGCATCACTCCTTCTATAGACTAGTGGGGGTACATCTTCTTCCAAATACTCTTCATCATCATCAACATTGATTCCAACACGCTTATCTCTTGTTACTTTTTTCTTCACCCTTCTCTTGGTTGGGGAAACAAGTGGTGTAGTAGCAGTAGTCTTCTTCCTCTTTTCCCTTGTAGCTTATGCAATTGGAGGGGATTTCTCCCTTACCAGAGGACTGGAAGTTGTCTTCCTTTTGTCTTTAGCTAAAGGTAAAGCCCTGGAAGACTTCTAGATAGATGGTGGAGTGGTATTTGTTCTACAAGATCTCCTTGAGCTACCTGAAGCTTCACCAGTACTTAACTCTGCTCTCGCCTTTTGTCTTGCATATTGCACTCTTCCCTTTGAAATGCCAAATTCTTGTGCATATACATCAACCATATCATCAACATTCTTCTTGATTTTCGGTTTCTTTTGTTTCATGTGAACTTCCATGGATTTTTCTTCATAAGTCCCATGCCTTGGTTTTGTGGTATCCTTAGTACTTTTCAACAAGATATCAACTTAGCCAGTAATATTTTTTTCTATTACCTCACAACCTAACTCAAGAACCCAAATAGTTCTTAGTTCCACTACCTCCATAATGCATTGGTCTATAGATACAAGAAATGTGATATCATTTTTGTATCTCTCCGCAATTGTCCTCAGAATTCTCTCTCTCATGCATTTTATTTTGAAATACTACAAAGAAAGTAGTAAGAGATTCATCTTGTGCTTTGACATCTCCAAGACTCCTCATATGGTCTGCAATTTTATGTGCAATAGGTATTCCATTCATCTAGTTTACCTTTCCAATTATGGGAAGCTTCTTCAAGAAATAAAAGAGTAAGCACATAACCAGAGTGCCATAATTAAACACATATTTCTTCTCTTTAGTTTGATTTAGATTCTCCATCAATTTTTGCCTAAGCAACTCATAAAGGTCATAATCTACAATATTTTCTACCATCCCATGTGCCACATTGATTGTGGTGGTAGATATTGTATCTATTTGTATAATAAATATTGTAACCAATCATCATTACGACATATCTAATAGCTAGGTTTCTAATGGGATTGATATGTAGTGCTCTCTTATCATAAGTAGCACCAATTTTCTCCATAACCACTTCATTTTTGATGGATTTCAACATGGGAACTAGTCTGGTGGAGCATAGATTGGTGACCTCTCTTATTACTTCCTTCATTATCATATTTGGCATATCAACCTAGACAAATTGATCATGAACTCTACTCAAAGCCATTCTAATCCAATTGAAATCATAGAAGAAATTGGGAAACCATTGCCATACATCTAGTTTCTTCTCAACTAGGTTTCTATATTCCAAATTTAGGGAGAAATCCTCACTAGTTAAATCATTTGTCCATATATCACTTAACTTAGTGGGAGAATTCTCTTCCATTTTTCCATGAATGTAAGCCCTGATATCTTTGGTCAGTAAAACCCCATATGGAGTATGGGAGAATTCACCTAACAAGTCATCATCTATGACTTTCCTTGGGTACCTTTTTAATTTTGGTTGTGGTTTCTTCGTAACCTCAATAACCCTTGGTGTGGCCATCTCAATATAGATTCAAATTGATTTCAAACAAATATTTTTAAAAATTAGGGCACACAAGATTCACAAAATACCTCATTAATTCATTTTCCAAACTAGGGTTTTGATGCTCTAAAACTCAAATTTCCTTATGCACATCAAATTCTCTTCTCACTACTCTACTCCTCTTCGAATGACTTTGTGAAATGAATTTTCCTTAGTGAATTTTCTTATAACCCTTTGATCTACCCGAATTTTGCATTAAATGCTTCAACCTATAAAGTTGGAAAAACTTTATCTATATGCAAAATCAACTTCTGAAGCTCTGCAAAATTCCACATCATCATATTGTCTTCCACAATCTTCACCAATAGGTCAAGCATGCTGATATACATAACATATCTTCATGTTGTGGCATTACAACCTCTTTTATGGTGGGGGATAAAAGATATCCATTAAATATCCCCCTAATCCAAAGCTTTTAGCTTAGTTTTTGGAGGAAACATCTAAACTAGAGGATGGTACAAATTCTCCTTTTTCTTCTATCTCTTCCTTATTTCTCCAAATATTTTCCATTTCCTTATTTACTTCAACTAGATCAACCTTTTTAAATGGTTCATTCCTTTTTACCAGATTATCTTTCCTTGTATTTCTACTTCTATAAAATATAAAAATATGTTCAGGTCTACTACAATTGTGACATGTGACATTCTTCTAAACAATATTCCTTCCATTCACTCTAGATCTACATTGATTAGATTTATGTCCAAATCCATAACATGTATAACAATAACCATTGAAGGATTGAATCATTCTACCATTGTTATATGCATTCATCATTTGACTTCTGCATTCACTTGTTTTATGTCCAAATCTTTTGCACACAAAACATTGACCAATAAAGGATGGGACATTCTGATTCATTCTACTTCTATATTCCATTTCTTTATGTCCAAATTTATTGCAAGAGTAACCAAAACCATTGAAAGATGGGTACTTTTGAGTATTTTCTTATCTGACCAGAGGTCTTCTAGCTTCATTTCTTTGATTTTGGATCTTGCCATTATTTGTCTTGTTTTCAGTCTTCTTTGGTTCATTGATCTTATCTTCTAAATTAGGTGTCTGATCTGTTTTTGATCTTTCACCTTTTTCAAATCCTAAGCCATATTTTCTTTTAGAGACTTTCTGTCTTGCAATCATCTCATCAAGCTTTGTAGCACTCATTTTGAAATTTTCTTCATGAATTCTTGCTTTCTCTAGATCTAATCTCAGATTTACCTCTTCTTTTTCAAGCCTCATGCATTCATCAGATTTTATTTTCACCATTGCATTTAGACACTCCTCAACTCTTTTCTTTTCTTCAACTTGTACTTTTATTTTGGTGATGTTTTCATTTTATTGTTTCAACTGTTCACTGATTTCCCCATGCCTTTCTAAAAAATTCTTGATCTCTTCTCTCAATTTTCTTATGCATTCATTTTCTTCTTTAATATTTTATTTCAAATCTCTATCCTCACCTTTAGTCCTTTCTAAATCTTGAAGAGAAAATTTCAGTTCTCCATCTTTGTCAAGAATTCTATCTTCTTCTATTAATCCAACAACAAGAATATCTTATGAGGAATAGGAAACTTTCTATCCCAAAATACTAAGAGGGGGGTGAATCAGTATTCTCCTAAACCATTCAAACATTAAACATCCAATCACTAATACATATTCAACTGCAATAAGGAAAGAAATCATGAAACATTCACAACATCACATAACACATGAACACCAAGATTTTTATGTGGAAAACTAAAAATGGGAAAAAGCACGGTGAGGGTTAGCTCAAAATATATTATAGCCAGTTATGGTATATTTATAGAAGTGACCACTGCAAGTGGAATCACTATCCACAAAGGAAAAGATAGAAGAGAGATGGTGGCTCATAACTTATTTTGATCTATTACAATTGCATCTTATGTATTCATGCATTATAGTTCCATTAAAGCACAATATTAATCTTTATCTGATTTTGATTCAACACTCTGCCTCACTCTTCATTCACACAATTATGATCTTTAACTTAACACTCACAACTTAAATTTTCAATACTTTTATCAAATTCACATCACACACAATACATGTCACATTCATTGCATCAAAACACTGAAAAAAATCCAACCTATATATCCGCATCAAGTGTAACATTAATTAGGTTGACCTAATTAGATGTAATAGTCAAAATACAACTTGTTGGCTCCAAAACTTATCATCCATGATGAGAGCCACTTATGTCCCATTTTATGGTGTATTTTAGCCTATTTTCATATGCCTTCATACCCATTTCCACATTCAATTTCCGTTCCATATCATACCATTTTACCATTTTATGTTGCATATGATTTAATATATATATAGGTAATCTTTAATTTAGTTTTTAGATAAAATATGTGAATAAATAATATCATATTGTGTGTACTAATATTTCTTCCACTATGTAAAGAATATATATATATTGTAGCATGTAGATTTAAGGGTGTAGATCTTCTTGTCACTTTCTAGTCAAAAACTTTTGTGTATTAATTTTTGACCCACAATTTATTTATGTTATCTTTTCAAAAGATGATGTTAGTCTCCAAGGTGGCCTCAGTTACCTCTTCAGTGCTAAATCTAAATAAGCACAAGAACCTATGAGATTATTGATAAATAAATCTAAATGGAGATGAAATTTCCAGCTATGTAGAGGAAATTGAAAACCTTCTATTTTCATTGTTATTATAACAAGACAATGTTTAATTCATGGTCAGTAAAAAATAGAGAAGAGTACACTTGGCCAAGGTTCCATGTGCACCATTCTTGTGGTGATTAAAATAGACTAAGGAAGGATACCTGTGATGTTCATTCATTAGAGAAAAATCTTCAAATCTTCATGTCTTCTATTCTCCTCTATTGTTATAACAAAGCTATTTTAATATGTGGGTAGCAACACATATTTTTATTTCTAGTTTGTTGATCACATGCCAAAACAAACTCAATATTTTATGTACTTAGTAGTTACAAATAGCGTGTATAACTATGCATAATGTAAGGGACCATAGATTTCTATATCAAAATTTTGATAAATAAAACAACAATTATTCTAATCAAGGCACCGTAGAAAGGCTCTCGTCTCTTCTCATTTGAAAATTATGGAGCAAGGGCCCACTCCCTGGTGAAACATGGTGACATTTATTTCTTTTTACTATTAATATTTTTGTGTGTTATTTATTTTCTGTTTGATTTAATTTCTTGCAACATTTTCTTTCCGTGTGTAATTATCTTATGCTTATTTACAATCTGGTTTAAAACTGATTTTCATTGGATAGTCATTTCAGCTATTGATATTCCATCAAGGTTGGTGTGTTTATTTGAAGTGTAAAGTGCGAGTTATATTCCAGATTTATAAGAGTGCTTACTGATGTTATTGTGCAGTCTATGATAGTTCCTATCATACCTTTTGACAAAAAGAAAAAGTAGGTAGATTGAACCAGATTTTCACTTAGGGAATTTATGTGTGTTCTAGTTGCATTTCATCCCCACTTAATTCACTACTTTCCTCCCTTAGGTATACTAGCACAACACCTCTCACAAGCTTACAATCCCTAGATTGACACTTAGACCAAGCTGAATTCTTTCTTACTATTTACCCCAGTTTTGGCCTATCAATCCACACAAAATGACACAATTTAAAACTCAAAATATCTTAAGATAGGTCTACATGGAACTACAATAGATCTTGCATAAGATAGAAATACATATTTATCCATTATATACCTTTAAACATATTAGGTCGTCTTTGCATAGGACCTAAAATAAAAAACCTTCAACTGTGTATCCACATCCTGACATGTGGTCCCCAAAAATCGATGCCATCTAGAATTAATTCTCTACTAATATCTGGAAGCTTATCTTCAAAACTGAAAGGCTAAAACTCATCTGTTTAGAAGTGTAGATTCTCCCACAAAAACACACTGTACAAAAAAATGTGTGTAATATGCCAAGCTAAACTTTGTTATTCATATCTCTCGATCCACTTGTCTAAAAATGATGAAATCTTGGAATTAGATACTTATAGCATCCTCAAAAATAATTTTAGAAGAATGGAGTGATATCTTCATTTGCAGGGTGGTGTAGACCCAAAAAATGATGCACTATAACATTGAACTTGCAAAATTGACACTTAGTAAAATTTTTATGCAACCGATCTTTCTAGACCAAATCAATTTGCATAAATGTCTTCCTTAACATCTCAAAAACCTATCAGGATTAATCAAAATGATCTATAACAATGTTAACATCAATGAAAACACTATATCACATTGTTATGTGCCATCCATGCTCATGTTTCTAAACAACATCATCAATGAAAAACTTCAACAATATCCCTAAAATTCTAACACAATGGTCATTCATTTCATTTCCATATGTCAAGAATATGAGAGGGATAAATATGGTTATAGCAATCATGTGCTACCAAGGCATAGAAGAAGAGATCAAAAAATGAAAGGGGTGATATTTACCCCAAAGGATTTTGAACCCTTTAGTTGTGATGAGTTTGAGGATTTTTTCAAAATTACTTTTGTTTGTGTTAGGCGTTGGGAAGGAAATATGATTTAAGGATGCATATTGGTCTAATGACTTTGGTTATGGATATTGAGAACAAAGATTCAAAAAGAAGTTTGACTATGCTTCCTATGTTATTGAGGAGATCCACAAGCAATAGGTGGATTTGAAAGAGCCCAATACTCCATTGTACTTTACACATTACTTTTGTACTCATGCACATGTTGTTGTGGATTGGTGGGAAGGTTTGGATCAATTTTATGAAGCTTAGAATGACAGAGGAGGATGGGAATAATTTTCCTATATACTGTTGGACTCACATATATGATATCCTGATTCTAATTACATTTCTTTCCGCAATGGGTTGGTGATAGGTATTTTGGATAATTGGGGGGTAACACCAACGTATAGGATTTCAGGAGAAATTAAAGAAATCTGTAGGCCTCTTGAATTCAAGGAAAACACCAAATTGAATCATAATTGGGGAGATTGGTATCTTTATTCTTCATACATGGTGTTCAGATTTATGGTGCCTTGGTACAACCAAATAAATGACCCATTTATGTTCTTGATAGACTTTCCTTCATAGAAATCATGTGGCAATTTGATGCAATGGATAAGGAGCACTTCAAAGGTGTGAAGAAATATTCATTTATTCTTGGCCAGTTTTCTTTCTCATATTTCAAGGTCACTTAAAAAGAGGGGTTAGATAATTTTGCAGAAATATTGAAGAATTATAGGATGGATGTTGAAAAGGTAAGGAATTGTGAACCTGATGGGTTTATTGTCAAAGAAAGAAAGAAAGGAAAAAATTAGGTCATCTTTCTACCACCATTTTTTGTATTTAGAAGATGTGATTAGGAACTTTCCATCAGATTCTCAAGTTATTGAAAGGAAAAAGGCATGGATACATATTGTCAAGGTTGAAGAAGAAAGGATTAAAGTTAATCCTCTATATGTAAGCCCTTATGCATAGATTGAAGACCATTTTAACAGGGCTATGAAGATGCTAGAAGTATATAAATAGGGCACATTTTTTAATATGGTCAAGCATGCTAAGGAGGCAACAAGAATTAAAAAGAAAGAGTAGGAGGCTAAGGTTAAAAGCCAACCAACTCAATCATTTTCCCAGGGTTCATCTATCCAATTAATGGAGATTGAGGAGGCACCAACTGTTAATTCTCTTGTAGATTATTCTAGTGAGACAAAAGGGGGGGATGAAATAGAGGAATAATCTGTAGAATATGTGCCAAATGAGGAAGAAATGTAGCAGAGATCCCCATCCCCTAAACCAAATAATTTCATGGATTATTTTGTTCCTATTAAAAGGATTTTTACAACTGTGTATGATGAGAATATTATTGATGATGATGATATCAGGATTAGATCATGTCATGAATTTATGGATAATGAATCCTTTGTCTAGAAAAAAGAATTCAAATATTTTGTAATTCAGGTCAAAAGTAATGATATTAAAGAGAGGACTGACAAGGCAAAGGAAGGAGTTGATCCTTCATTGCATAAAGAAATGGAGAAGCAATAAGAAGAAAAAATCATGCAAGATATTTTTGAGATTACCCCTACTGATGGTAGGAGGTTGGTAAAAATCAGTTGTATTCTTTTGTTTTTTGGATGGGGCTTGAATTCTACAATTTCGCTAGATATAATAAGAAATGATATTGAAGCATTCATATCTGAGGAGCAATATGACAACAAGGTGTTTGTCTTTGGCTTCAGTCTAAAACTACACACATTTGTAATTTGGTCTATGGGAAAAAATGAAAGGAAGCCAAGAGTGATCAGGTCAATTTGTGACATTACAGGAGATGTGATAAAAAGAGCCTTTGAAATGACCCCTACTCAAATAGACAAATTGATAGTGCATGCTACTATGTTAAGTGTTGATACAACTGAAACATCTCAAGAGAAGTATGATAAGTTGATGCATAAGCACAAAAAATTAATTGAAGAATATAACAAGTTGAAGGCGACTACTTCTCAAGAGAGAAGTAAAGTGAAAGCCATTGCAGCTCCTAGCTCCATGCAAGAATTTTTAGTACAAGATAGAGAGAAATTGTCTCTTAGGATTTACAGATTTAAAGAGGAGCTGAAAATGGTGAGAGAAAATTAGTAAAATTCCAATGAGGAAACTTCAAAGGTGGTCATTGAAGTCATTGATGATATCTTGGGATAAATTATTTCTTGTATTTTTCATAAGTTGGACAATGTATGGAATGTGTACATGAACATTTATGAAGCCTAAAAAAGATATTCTAATGTTTAGAAGAAGTTCCAAAATGTATGGAGTAAATGGAGTACAAGGGTTGGTTCTTTGAAGGAAATGATGACAAACATGAAAGGTCATCCTGAAGCGCCTACAAATCTACACATCTAGTGAAGGCTATTGGACTATTGGGAGAAATTTCTACTTTCTAGAGAAAATTGGATATACAATTCAAAAGTAAGGTGAAGTTGTTCAATGAAATGGAGGAGAGGAGAGTGCCTAAAATATTGGATGAGGAAGGAAAGCTATAGGAATTCACCATCTGGAAAGAAGAATTTGGAAATATTATTCCATCTCTATCTTATTTCATTTACATTTTAGGGAAACCAAATTATGCATCACTGAACAATGTTATTGATGAGATTTATAGAATGGAAGTAGATCTAGATATATTTGTAAAATAGGCTAGAACTATAATAGATTCCAGGTACAACTTGCACAAATCAAAGGTGCAAAATTTTTTGGATACTCAGTGGCCCAAAGAGGAGGAGTACAACACATGACTCAATTATTTTATAGATTAAGACTTTGTTATGACAATGTTTAAGGTTGTCTCCTCCTAAGTTGGAAAGTGATTGCTTGGTGTATGTTGATGTGGATGGTTTACTTTGTCTTTTCCTATCTTATTATTTGTCTTAAATTTTTGGTAACTTGAGAGAAATCGAAGATAATGGAATGTTCAGTTACAACCATCTCCCTCAACGTGCATCTTTCAAGGAATGTGGGAATATTTTGCAACAACCTGAAAGGTTTTTTTTTGTCTCATATGAGATATTCCCTTATAGATGGTTAGGTCCTTTATTTTGTAACTATATGCCAATTGAAAATATGACATGTGTTAATGGCCCAAGGCTTGTTGCTCCCTTTTCTTATAAAATGGAATTCAAGGCCATTTGCATGGGATGATTGATAAATTTTGGAGTTTTATAGAGAAAATAAAGTCTATGTCATTTTCTAGGTTGTAGAGTCTAGTCTTTGTTAATATTGAAAGAATTGTATGACTGTACAATCATTTTTTAATACACTGGCATATTTCTAAAGCCAATATTCTCCTTTTGTATACTTCACACTGGTTATGAATTAAATAAATCAAAGATCCTTCAATTCATCTCCATTTTATTTCCTATGGATGTTTAATTTTTGTTAATGCTCTTATTCAAATATTAAGTTAAACACTTTAATAGTGATAAATATTTGTGTGGATGTATATAGGGATCTTATAAGTATAATTGGTTAAGATTTTTGAGTTTAATGGTGTAATGCATCACTAAATAGCTTTTCATGTTTAGGGGAATTCTATTATGCATTTTCAATAACATTGGTTATGACTCCATGCCCTAGGTCAAGGAGCCAATCACTTGAAACTGTGCCTATGTTACATCTCCAAGGCCTTTCACACACACAAAACCATTCAATATTTAAATTTAGTTACATTTGTTGTTGAAAAGTCTTATGAAATGCCATGTTATACTACTATGAAATGTTAAATGCTTAGAGATATTTCCAAATCTTTGCATTTCTATAATGGTCAAGCATTTATGTGTAGGACATATCTGTTGTTTACACTGTTCAGGATAAATTAGCTTAGGAGATCTTGAGAACATTATAAGGGATCACCCTCCCAAGTTTTGAAAAGCCCAAAGTGTAGAGGGAACATTATTTTAACTTCTACCTATTTGTTGGGAAATACCTCCAGATTATTACAAATTGAAATGGAAAAACCATAGATTATCTATGAGATCTGGTTTGAAATTAAAAACAACCAACACAACAACTAAAATACTATTGAATATAAAAGATACTAAGGGGGGTGAATCAGTATCTTCTCAAAATTATTGAACAAATACCATCTAATTAATCCAATGCATATGATAATTAAGATAAGCAGAAGCATTAACTGAACATGAGACACACAACACAAGACCACCAAGATTTTTATGTGGAAAACCCAGAATGGGAAAAACCACGGTGAGGATTAACTCACAATATAGTATAACCAGTTATAAGATATTACAAAAGGTGTGGCTCACTATCAGGACTCACTTTCCAAAAGGAGGCTCACTGCCTACAAAAGATACAGTAACAAAAATGGCTTACAACCAGTGAATGAACTGATGTAAGTACACCTTAGAGTGCAGATTCAGTTCCTTTGAAGCTCAAAAAATTTGCATGCTAGTAGATCACTGTTCACTCTTTTTGCATCCATACTTAATCAACTGACACTCACATACACTAACTATCATCTTCAATCTCCAAAACTATCTTGTATATATATCTAACTTTACCATAAGTAACAATCAGGCTGGCTCCAAGTAAATGCAAAAAATTCTCAAAAATCTATGCAAGCATGTGACATGCTACTAAATGTCGACATGGATTGCACAAACAAAATTTTAATCCATTGCGCCTTCAACCACTTATCAGGTCGGCCAAAGATAGACCTAATAACAAAAAAGTAAACAAAAAAATGATGCTGGTGAAAAACACGAGCACTTGAACACATGAGATTCTATCCATGCATGCTTTCATTGATGAAAAACCATTTCCCAAGATTGTGAGTAACAATGATCACCGAAGGTCATTTTTGCATTACCGATTCAGAATACCGGATCAACATTGACTTTGAGTCTTATAGTTGCAACTCATATATCATGGTGACATCAATGAAAAAAAAAACTATATCAAGAGATGTGTTCTTCTTCGTTCTTCCAACAATCTCCCCCTTTGTCATTGATGGCAACATGTGCCAAAAAATCTTTTTAGACTTCCTATGTACAAAGCATACTCCATTTCTCTTTCCTCTCTCCCCCTTTGACATCAAGGACAAAGGGCGACAAAAAATATGAACATAAATATGTACACATGGTTCGGAATGTACAACACAAAAAAACTAAACTCCCCTTAGGAGTTTTAACCCAAACAGTGTGAAAACCAAAAAAACATTTACTTGGAGGAGGGAGCACTTTGAAGTTCCTGAAGAATGCCTTGCTAGGCTATTTTACCATTCTCCCAACTTTGTCTAGAAGATATCAACATTTTGTTCAAAGACTCCAATGAAATAAAACTTTCTTCAGCCTCATCTAGAGTATCCAGAGTCAGATTGATCTTATCCAGTTTCTCAGTATTAGCCAAAGCATTGGCTACCAGAGTGTACTCCATCCTTACATTATCACCAAGCATCCTGTTAGGTCTCAAAAATGTTGTTTTGGAACCACAAGAGGTTTCCAAGATTTTGATACATTTTTGGCTAATGTACAAGGCCCAATAATGAATTTGAACCTTCTTCTCTTCAGGCTCTGCCAGACCTAGGTGGGTGTACCTATGCAAGTGAAGAAAACTTGGATTGTGTTTCCTACTTGATCAATCTATCCACAATGTAAATTTGACAATAGAGAGATGTGATCCTAATTTGGTATAAATTGTATAAGCAATATCAAGGTATAATTTAATATGTTCAGTTAATAGATGTGAAATTTGAATTTGGTATGATAAAACTAAAATAAAAATGGGTGAGACCAATGCCTTGTTGGGTAAAGCAGAGTCAAATGAAAATCAGAGATGAGTGGCTGATATTTGGTGGAAACTCTAATTGTTTGGCATACTAATATTGGTTTATAACTTGTATAAACATGCAAGAAAGTGATTGAAAAACCCTACTAGAGACATAATACCAATCCTAATTATATGATTCTTCTTACTGATCCAAATGACACTTCCAAATTACTGTGATTGATCAAAAGGAATTTAATTCTTCTTTAAAGAAACCAAATAATCACATCACACAAGTACAACAATTGTGTATTGACAAATTGAATATATACTTGATATATCAACTTAAATAACCAGGAAACATTAAGTTGGAGACAATCATATAATTGAATAACTTCAACAAACAATAGATACCAAAATGGAGCCACCAAATCATAGATCTTTCATTAACTTCTTCACAATTATACTTGCATCATGGTCTTTTGAAATGTAGACATTATATTTGTTCCTATTTTCCTATTATTTTCTCCTATATCTAATCTAATCCCCTTCCTTTTGTCTTGGTCTCTTGTATTTATATGAGAGGCAACAAGCTTCAGACCAAAGGTCATGTCATTTGGTAACAAAACATAATTATGAGTTAAAACATAACTGAAATAACTAAACAACAAACATATGCTCCAATCCAATAGTCTTTGAGTAAGAAGCCCATGGTCATCCAAGACCTGTGCAAAGCTTTTACTATATGATTAATCTTCCTTTATGACAGTGACAATTAATCTTCATCCGAGCCCAAATACTTCTCTTGCCACTTACTGATTATCAAATCATTTGGCCATTTGAATTCTTGTGTAGCTGTGAGATTTGTGAGGTGACTCTTCCATCTATTGTCAAGCAGGTTTCTGACATCTACCATGAATTTCGTGTATCCATTGTCCAGTATGATAATTCCATCAAGAAAAGTATGAAATCTATCAAGATTGACATCCTCACCATCATGTATGTGTGTTAGGCACTGAGAAACCATCTGATCAAATTCACCTTTCCAGTCATTGACAACTTTTAATTGATTATCATCTCTGATAATTGAAGGGCTGAAAATTTTCCTTATAGAATCAAATGCATTCCTTCTATTCTCCACTTTCTTCTTCGTGTATGTTAAATACTTGTGCTCCTCAATCACACCCTTCACCATTTCCTGAGTAGGTTTAAGCTTTGGAGGGGCATCCAGATCCCTTTGTGTTTCCTTGCAGAGAGTAGTTATAATGTGATAAGTAGGCTGCCACCTTTTCTGGAGTTCCTCAAGGATAGGGGAATTGACAATTATCTGTTCCAAGGCTTTAACCAGATTGCTAAAGCTTTCATGTACTCGACCTATCTTTTCCTTCAACACTTCAATTCTATGCTCCAATATCTTTCTCAGGGTATCCAAGATATGATGCTTGACATTTTCCACATTATGTTTCTTTAGCCTATTGATTTCATCTTTCATCTATTGAATTTGTGGGTCTTCATATTGGATAGTGGGTGATATAAAACTACCTCACCCCCCCTCACTATTGTTGCCTACTGTAATTGTTGTTTCAACTTTACATTTTCAATAAAAAATTTATTTACTTCATCATTTGATAATCTTAGTCTGTTCTCATATTCAGTTATTTTCTTCTCCATATTCTCCACCACATCTTTGGTAAACATGGTTGAATGCATAGTCATGGTTGCATCCTCTATAGGAGTTGTATCTTTCACGGTCCTTACCATGGATGACCCTCTCATTTCTTGCACCACATCTAAGAGTTTGGGCTTCCTTGTGTTCTTTTGCTTTGTCCATAATGCAAGAGTTTGAGTGGTAGGGTTATATCTTGTTCCTGATACACCTTCCTCTGAATCAAACTTTACGATCAATATTGGGTCATCTTGTGCTCTAATATGGTCTAGAAGAAACACCTTGGACAACTCCATTCCTGGGATGATCAACATATCACTTTTCAACACTAATTCTCTTGCTTCCTATGGGGTAACAGTGATATTATAAATATTAAACTCTGCCAATGTTTAGTCCTGAACCTCAGTCTGTTTTGAATCAACTCCTATGAGATTCATCTTCAACCTTTCATCAAACTATTTCATTTTAATTTTAATCCAAAATATTTAAATTCATTAGTGTGAATAAAATTGTCATCCTCCATAAACTACAAAGAGACAACTACTCTCTCATCATCCTAAATATCATCTACAGCTTCCTCTAATATCCTGATTTTGGGGTCATGATATTTTTGAACTCTCTTTTTCTCTGCCACTTATTTTATCTCAGTTAGGTCAAGGACCACTCCTTCCTCTTCATCATCACTATATTCAACCAATGATTCAATCTTCTTCTTCTTGGCCTGGGGTTCATGTGTGGGAGATGGAGGGGATGGGTGTGAAGGTGATGGGGGAGGTAAATATGATGTGGAAGCTTCAAGTGGTTGTTGGTGAGAGATGGGAGGTGTGATCAACCCTTCATCTTGAGCCATTTTATACATTTCATCATATTAGATCAACTGCACCCTTTTCAAAAGGCTAGGTTCATCTACAAAAAACCCCTTGAAACCTTTATCATGTTGTCTCTTCTGATTTTCCCACTTCATCATTGTAATCCACCCTTTTCTTGCTTGCATAACATCACCAAAATAAACCAAATTGCTTACGAAATCCTCCTCGGGATCAAATTCATGAGATATGGCCCTCTTTGTTAGTAAGGTCCTTCTGATCATATTAATGTGACCCTCTGGGTCACATACTCTTTCTTTTCCAGACTTGAGGGGATAATTAAAACTGATGAATATTTGTAGCTCTTCTAAAATGTTTGATCCAATAGAAAACTCTTCAAACACTATCAGATCATGAAAGAATGTGACCTTTCTTTGATTCCTCATTAGATCATGCTCTATCTAGAGCATCTACCACATGAACTCCAAAAATCACACTTTAGCAGGCACAAATTTTGGAAAAATATGTGGTGCCTAGTCGCAACTGTACACCCTGATGATAGTATGCTATGGCATTAGGAACCAATCAACAAAATTATGTGTAAAACCCTATTCTAGATTGTATTGTATTGGCCTCATCACCCTCATTAATGATTCAGGAAGTCTTGGTGTTGGGTAACCAAGAGCATCTACTAACCTCATAGAAAAAACATCTCTAAACATAACAAAATCACTTTATTTGCATCTACTGTCCCAAATATAACACCAGTTATGTACAAGGAGTCTTATTCCATTCTCTTGTGTACACAACTTCATCCTTTTGGTCCATTTCATTTCATTCTGATATAAAATTAGATGACATAACAAAGAGTATTTTCTGAAAGTAATGGGGGCCTTAGCCTCCCTGAATTGAAGCAAACCTTCATGAATTTGTTCTTCAATCACAGATGCAAAATCAAACTCTACATTTGATTTAGGATGCTAAATTATCACAGCCATCCTCATCAACCCTAGCAACATGTGTTCCTCTGCATCTACCCCCAATATTTGACACAATGCAAGGTAAGTGTTTCTAAAATACACTTGGAATTTAGCAACTTGGAAGGGTTCAACCTTAGAGGCAGGGATTGGGATTTTTCTATTATCATCACCCCTCTTCATGTGTAAGGGGAGCTCATCACTTTGGTAGGTTCTTCTTAACCTCTTATATTCCTGCTCTAATTTCACCACATTCACCTCTGTCACAACTTGTTTATTCAAATTAAAACATTTTACAATGGCCTCTCTATTGACATCAACCAAACACCCACCATTTGGAAGTCTGAGAGTTTTGGTTGGGGCGTGATATCTGTTAGAAATCAAGATCACCTGCATGCAATCACCTATCACATGTAAAAGACATGCAGAACCAAAGAAGATGTTCTATAAACCTTAAAGTAAAAATGCATTATTGAGAATCAATTATTACAAAGAGATCAATCCTTATGAAGGAGATCAAGAAATCCTAAAAAGGAAAACCCTAAATGAAACCCTAGTTTGCACACTTAATAATTAATCAATTATTAATGTGCCTAAGTTTAGCTTAAGCAACTAAAAAAATAAGTGACTTAATTAATTAACCAGTATGATATAATTAATTAAGTATAATAACTTATTACTCTAACACCCCCCCTTAAGATGAACTTAGGAAGAAGCTAAAACACTAGAAGAAGATGCATGCAAGCAAGGATGGGTCTCGACAACTAGGTTTGATCAGGTACCCATTTACAAATGCAAGAAAGAGGTAGAGAAGGAAAACCCAGTGGGAAAAACTCCCCTACAATGAGATGACATGCTGCAAAGAAGCACTGGAAGAACACTATAGAGTAACACTGGAACCGCAATCCGACAAGCAAGGAAAGATACTTCTGTCTACAAGAAACCATATCGGAATCATAATGATGCAACAACAAACCCGATGCCATGGAACACTCGAAAACTCCAAACAAGAACAACCCTGGAATCTATGAAGTAGTAGTCGATTATTGAATGATGTATTACTGAAAATGAAGTGCAAAGATGCAAGGTGCACCCTCCCAACTGCCAAAACATCCAAGTAATCTCCAAATAACCCATCGGGCCAAATCTGGACTAAGCGAGCAACCTGGGATAGATACAGAAAAAGTGCATGGATAGCAAAATAGAGCTCCTCAATACCATTCCAATGCCACAAAGATAGCGAAAATTATAGATCGTGGCAAAAAGTTATGAGCTCGGAAGCATAAAATAAACATCTAACTTCAAACAGAAATAAATTCAGTAAAATAGAAAAATACTGTAAAAAAAACTACACCACAAGAAAGTGCTTAGAACAAGCTTTTTGGCAATATCTTGTTTGCCCGATTTCGATACCGTATGCCCAAGTTATGCCAAAAACTAAAATAATTGCTCCTTGAAGGCAAATCAGGGCTAGGAGGGGGCAAAGAGGTCGTACGATCAATGATGTCATGCTGAAGTCAGCACTTCACAAGCAAACATTTGACGGCCATATGGTCATCACCATAAAAAATTGGCCCCCCTGCAAAAAAATTTAGGCCCTTGGTCACCCATGTGACCGAGGGGGTTGGGCAGGGGGCTGGGGTGGAGCCCCTGGTCCTTCATAGGACTAGTCGTTGTGGAGAGGAAGCCGTCAGGGGCTGACGAAGATCCCCCGGTCCTCTATATGACCGGGGCGGAGCTGCTGAGGGGCCCGATGGGGCTAGGCGGAGCCGGCGGCGCTACAGGGTGGAGCCACCGGTGGCGATGGTGGACCGATGGCTGCCTAGCGACAAAGCCGGTGTGTGTTGTGAGTGCCAACATAGATCCCAAAAATACATGCTTTTGGAACTTTTTTCAATTTTTGTGCATCAGGAAGCGTGCTAGGAGGTTGTATGGCCTCCCCTCCCTAGCAAATGTTTTTTGCCTTCCAAACCAACTTCACCAAAATGGATGATTTGAAAGGTATTTCTAGGGTTTTGGGGTGCTGTGAACATGATGGCGACGTCCGTTTGAGCCCAAAGTGTCCTAAAAAATTGGCTACTCCATATCTTGCAAAAAAGATGCCTGTGGAAACCCTTGCACTTGAAACTCACTAAAAGGCCATATCTTCAGATCATGAACAGGCAGCGGCAAGTCTGGAGCTCTGATACCATATTAGAAACCAAGATCACCTACATACAATCACCTATCACATGCACTTGAAACTCACTGAAAGGCCTCTCTATTGACATCAACCAAACACCCACCATTTGGAAGTCTGAGAGTTTTGGTTGGGGCATGATATCTGTTAGAAATCAAGATCACCTGCATGCAATCACTTGTCACATGTAAAAGACATGCAGAACCAAAGAAGATGTTCTATAAACCTTAAAGTAAAAATGCATTATTGAGAATCAATTATTACAAAGAGATTAATCCTTATGAAGGAGATCAAGAAACTCTAAAAGGGAAACCCTAAATGAAACCCTAGTGTGCACACTTAATAATTAATCAATTATTAATGTGCCTAAGTTTAGCTTAAGCAACTAAAGGAATAAGTGACTTAATTAAGTAACCAGTATGATATAATTAATTAAGTATAATAACTTATTACTCTAACACCCCCCCTTAAGATGAACTTAGGAAGAAGCTAAAACACTAGAAGAAGATGCATGCAAGCAAGGATGGGTCCCGACAACTAGGCCTGATTAGGTACCCATTTACAAATGCAAGAAAGAGGTAGAGAAGGAAAACCTTGTGGGAAAAACCCCCCTATAATGAGATGACATGCTGCAAAGAAGCACTGGAAGAACACTGTAGAGTAACACTAGAACCACAATCCAACAAGAAAGTAAAGATACTTCTGTCTACAAGAAACCATATCGGAATCATAATGATGCAACAGTAGACCCGATGACATGGAACACTCGAAAACTCCAAACAGGAACAACCCTGGAATCTATGAAGCAGCAGTCGATTATTGAATGATGTATTACTGAAAACAAAGTGCAAAGATGCAAGGTGTACCCTCCCAACTGCCAAAACATCTAAGTAATCTCCAAACATGCCATCAGGAAAAATCTAGACTAAGGGATCAACCTAGGACAGATACAGAAAAAGTGCATGGATAGCAACATAGAGCTCCTCAATACCATTGCAACGTCGCAAAGATAGCAAAAATCGGAGATTGTGGCAAAAAGTTATGAGCTCGAAAGCATAAAATAAAAATCTGACTTCAAACAACAATAAATGTAGTAAAATAGAAAAATACTATAAAATAAACTACACCACAGGAAAGTGCTCAAAACCAGATTTCGGACGATATCTCGTTTGCCCGATTTCGATATCGTATGCCCAAGTTATGCCAAAAACAAAAATAATTGCTCCTTGAAGGCAAATCAGGGCTAGGAGGGGGCAAAGAGGCCGTACGGCCACTGACGTCATGCTGAATTCAGCACTTCACGAGCAAAAATTTGATGGCCATCTAGTCGTCGCCGTAAAAAATTGGGCCCGCTGCAAAAAAAAATTAGGCCCTTGGTCACCCATGTGACCGAGGGGGTTGGGCAGGGGGTTGGGGTGGAGCCCCTGGTCCTTCATAGGACTGGGTGCTGTGGAGAGGAAGCCGTCAGGGGCTAGCGGAGAGCCCCCGGTCCTCCATATGACCGGGGTGGATCTGCTGAGGGGCCCAACGGGGCTAGGCGGAGCCGACGGCGTTGCAGGGTGGAGCCACCGGTGGCGGTGGCGGACCGGTGGCCACCTGGCAGTAGTACCGGTGTGTGTTGTGAGCACTGACACAGATCCCAAAAACACATGTTTTTGGATTTTTTTCATTTTTTGTGCATCGGGAAGCATGCTAGGGAGGCCCTACGACCTCCCTGGAAAATTGTTTTTGCCTTCCGGACCAACTTCACTGAAATGGATGATTTGATAGGCATTTCTAGGGTTTTGGGGTGCTATGAACACGATGGCGACGTCCGTTTGAGCCCAAAGTGTTCCAAAAAATTGGCTACCCCCATATCTTGCAAAAAAGATGCCTATGGAAACCCTTGCACTTGAAACTCACTGAAAGGCCATTTCTTCAGATCATGAACAGGCAGCGGCAAGTCTGGAACTCTGATACCATGTTAGAAACCAAGATCACCTACATACAATCACCTATCACATTCAAAAGACATGCAAAGCCAAAGAAAATGTTTTGTAAACCTCAAAGTAAAAGTGCATTATGGAGAATCAATTATTACAAAGAGATCAATCCTTATGAAGGAGATCAAAAAACCCTAAAAAGGGAAACTCTAAATGAAACTCTAGTGTGCACACTTAATAATTAATCAATTATTAATGTGCCTAAGTTTAGCTTAAGCAACTAAAGGAATAAATGACTTATTTAATTAACTAGTATGATATAATTAATTAAGTATAATAACTTATTACTCTAACACCCCCCCTTAAGATGAACTTAGGAAGAAGCTAAAACACTAGAAGAAGATGCATGCAAGCAAGGATGGGTCTTGACAACTAGGCTTGATCAGGTACCCATTTACAAATGCAAGAAAGAGGTAGAGAAGAAAAACCCAGTGGGAAAAACCCCCCTACAATGAGATGACATGCTGCAAAGAAGCACTGGAAGAACACTGTAGAGTAACACTGGAACCGCAATCCGGCAAGCAAGGAAAGATACTTCTGTCTACAAGAAACCATATCAGAATCATAATGATGCAACAACAGACCCGATGCCATGGAACATTTGAAAACTTCAAACGGGAACAACCCTGGAATCTATGAAGCAGCAGTCGATTATTGAATGATGTATTACTGAAAATGAAGTGAAAAGATGCAAGGTGCACCCTCCCAACTGTCAAAACATCCAAGTAATCTCCAAACAACCCATCAGGCCAAATCTGGACTAAGCAATCAACCTGGGATAGATAGAGAAAAAGTGCATGGATAGCAACATTGAGCTCCTCAATACCATTCCAATGTCGCAAAGATAGCAAAAATCGAAGATCGTGGCAAAAAGTTATGAGCTCGGAAGCATAAAATAAACATCTGATTTAAAATAGAAATAAATTCAGTAAAATAGAAAAATACTCTAAAATAAACTATATCACAGGAAAGTGCTCAGAACTAGCTTTCCGGCGATATCTCGTTTGCCCGATTTCGATACCGTATGCCCAAGTTATGCCAAAAACAAAAATAACTGCTCCTTGAAGGCAAATCACGGCTAGGAGGGGGCAAAGAGGCCGTATGGCTGCTGACGTCATGCTGAAGTCAGCACTTCACAAACAAAAATTTGACGGCCATCTGGCCGTCACCGCAAAAAATTGGCCCCTTTGCAAAATAATTTTAGGCCCCTGGTCACCCATGTGACCGAGGGGGCTAGGGTGGAGCCCCTAGTCCTTCATAGGACCAGCTGTTGTGGAGAGGAAGCCGTCAGGGGCTGGCAGAGAGCCCTTGGTCCTCCATATGACCAGGGCGAAGCTACTGAGGGGCCTGGCGGGGTTGGGCGGAGCCGGCAGTACTGCAGGGTGGAGCCATTAGTGGTAGTGGAAGACCGATGGCCACCCGACAACAGAGCCGGTGTGTGCTGCAAGTGCCAACATAGATCCCAAAAACACATGTTTTTGGATTTTATTTTTATTTTTGTGCATCAGGAAGCATGCTGGGTTGGCAATTTTTTTTTGCCTTCTGGACCAACTTCACCAAAATGGATGATTTGACAGGCATTTCTAGGGTTTTGGGGTGCTGCGAATGCGATGGCGATATCTGTTTGAGCATAAAGTGTCCCAAAAAATTGGCTACCCCCAAATCTTGCAAAAAAGATACCTGTGGAAACCCTTGCACTTGAAACTCACTGAAATGCCATATCTTTAGATCATGAACAGGCAGCGGCAGGTCTGGAGCTCTGATACCATATTAGAAACCAAGATCACCTGCATGCAATCACCTATCACATGCAAAAGACATGGAAAACCAAAGAAGATGTTCTATAAACCTCAAAGTAAAAATGCATTATTGAGAATCAATTATTACAAAGAGATCAATCCTTATGAAGGAGATCAAGAAACCCTAAATGAAACCCTAGTGTGCACACTTACTAATTAATCAATTATTAATGTGCCTAAGTTTACCTTAAACAACTAAAGGAATAAGTGACTTAATTAATTAACCAATATGATATAATTAATTAAGTATAATAACTTATTACTCTAACAATAACTATGAGAAAGGGCTTTAATTAACTCAATATCAATGAAAACATTGGGAAAAATTTGTTTGGCCAAGTCCAAGGTCCATGAGTTTGATGCTAGAACCTTGACGTTCCTTTTCTGGTAGAAGTACCAGTAGAGGTTCCAACCTGACTGAGGTATGATGGGGTCTCTACAACCCTGAGCTAAGTCTAAAAATATTTTTGGACCCTTTGTTTACTAAACCAGGCAACAAGGCAGACAATGGGGATTGTAATGCGGGTTTACTAGGCTTGGATTCATCCTTCTTAGCTCCTACTTTTGTTTTCTTTGGTGCCATTACTACAAATTAAATGAGTAGAGAATAGAGCTTACCCAAAAATACAATTCACCTCTGAGAATTCCTTTCGCTTCTGCACCTCGAGCTCATTCGCACTTGATTTCTGCTGATATGATCGAGAAGTTTCAATTTACTTCATTTACCTCTTCATCGATATGCATTAATTCTCGAATCATAAATTCAAATCATTTAAATCTGTTTCATCAAGCTCAGTTCATCTTTTGAAACTGACTAATGTGACTAGAATGTTTTAAATGTCACAACGACTATTTTACCGCATTACCTTGCACCACTTTTCTCTCCCTTGCGGTACCGCGATGTGCTTTGATTCTCCTTTACTGGTCTACCTCTCTACCACACATATCTTTTGGTTCTCTTGCGGTACCATAGTTTATCCATCATACACCTATCAATATACCACTATACCACGGGATACCTTTCACCTCCCTGCGGTATCGCAGTGTCCTCCTATTCCTTTGCTTTCTATACCGCTTTATTGCGGGCTATATTTCTCCTTCCCGTGGTATGGCGATGTCTACTCTTATTTTTATTCTCAAGTGTACCGCTCTATCGCGGGTCTTGTTCTAACCCTCTATGGTATAGTAGTTTCCTTTCATCACTGCTCTACCGTGGGCTAATCTCTAACCCTCCACAGTATAGCAGTAAAAGGATATAGTGTTAACTATCTTGACTGTGATACCATGAGCCATTTTGCAAGAGGTTGTGGTAAGGAGCTATGAGGTGAGGGTTATATAGGATGGATAATGAGAGCGATACAATGGTAAAAGGCTATTTTGGTCTCGTGGATGGTAATAAAGTGTTTTTTTATGAAAAATATAGCATGAATTTGGATTTTAATGGATAAATCCCTTTAGAATTTCTATGAAAATTATGGTTCTAACAGCGACTCCAGTTGGGGATGAGTGGTTTACCAATCACTACAAGAATCCAAAACATCTCTAGGAGCAGACCAAGATTTTAAGGGATGTGAGAAAATGGAAGGAGGTGGAACATGGAGGAAATGGAAATGATCCTATACTATTGTACATGGAGAAAATTTTGTTTTTAATGAGGGGATTCTAGGATTGTCCATGTACTGGCAAGTCCTAATCCCTTTTTTATTTCCTAAACTACTATGCATGGAAATGAATGTTTTAAGTGGTTTGTTAAGAACTGTCCATGCACTGGCAATCCTTAATCCTTTGGTACTCCTTAAGAGAAGAAGTGTTTCAGAAACTGCCCATGTACTGGCAATTCTTGTTTCTCACCTACCATATTTTGCAAATAGTATGAGTCCTCTCCTCCTTTATCAATGATAACAAAGGGACCTAACCAAAAATCTTTGAATTTTCCATGTTTTCTCTTCTCCTGACATTGAGCATTCCACATTAACACCATATCATTCACCTCAAATTTTCTATTTTTGGACTTCTTATCAAAAATATATTTCAGTTGTGATTGCAGTTTCACATTTTTCTTTTGGGTTGTTCTCCTTATCTCCTCAAGTTCTCCATGCTGCTCCATCCTTTCCTCCATTGGTTTTGGAATATCCAAGTCTTCCTATAGAATAAAATTATAAACTAGCAAAAGATTTTGCAGTGGTATCTTGGCTTGTGTTCCATATACCAATTCAAATGGAGATTTTCCAATTGATTTCTTTACACTAATTATGTCCGCCCATACAACCATTCTTAACTTTGAGTCCCATTCTTTTTGATTTCCATCTAGCATCCTTCTTATAATCTTCAACAAGATTTTATTACTGGATTCTACCTGACCATTTGCTTGTGGGTGGTAAGGGTTAGCATATGAAATAGTAATACCATATGTGTTGCATAAATTCTTGAACTCATCGGACCTGAAACACATCCCATTTTTTGTGATCAATCTTACTGGTGTACCAAATCTGGTTATGATACTCTCCATTAAGAAATTTATTACCACCTTGCTTGTTGCTTGTTTGGTTGGGATTGCCTCTACCTATTTAGTGAAATAATCAGTAGCTACCAATATCCATTTATGTCCTCCACTTGAATTTTCCTGTATTTCCCCAATAAAGTCAATTCCCCATTGATGAAAAGGGGCTTCTACTTGTAAAGATCTAAGGGGTAGGGCTCCTTGATATCTCAACTTTACTAAGAATTTTTGGCAAGGTTCACATTTCCTTACATGTGTAAAAGAATCATTAAAAACCTTAGACAAATAATAACTTGCTCTGAGGATCTTATGTGCAGTCATTTTGGAAGAGTAATGACCTCCACACACTCCTTCATGCATCTCCTTGAAGACATGTCTGGCCTATGATTCATTTAGACACAATAATAACATTCCATCCCTGTTTTTCCAAAATAGATCACCTTCTATGAATACATACTTAGATTCTTACAACTTTAGAGTTCTCCTCTGGTTATCATTCAACCCTTCAAGACACTTCATGTATCTGAGAGAATACACAATGTTTGTGTACCAAGAAGTATGTTTAATGCTTGCAACTGCTCCTTCCTAGTGGTCTTCTACATTATAGATTTGGTTAGCTTCAATGTTTGTTTCTGCCATTAGTATGGCTAAACCCTGTCCCCTTACTAACTTGGTGATCTGAATCTCCATATTAAATTCTTGAATCTTATTGATCCATGTACATCTCTTCCCTGTCACTTCTGTCTGTACCAAGATATCTTTTTACAGCTACATGTGGTACATATGCAATTATTTTGGCCCCAACTAGATATGGCCTGAAATATTTTGTTGCTTTGACCAATGCATAAGCTTGTTTCTCCATAATATCATACTTTAATTATGCCCCCTACAGTGACTTGCTAAAAAAAGATATAGGTTGCTCATAACCCTCATCATTCTTTTGTAACATAACAACTGCTATAGTGTGGAATGAGGAAAATGAAAAGGTTTGGAAAAGTCATGGGATTTCAGAATAGGGGCTTCTTTGATTGCTTTCTTAATGGATATAAAAGCCTCTAGAGCTTCTGCAGTCTAATTTATTTTTTCTCCCTTCTTTAGCATTTTGGATATGGGTTTAATAATCTCTGCAAAATTTGACACAAATCTCCTAACAAAGTTAATTTTCCCAAAAAATGATTGAATGGCTTTGATAGTTTTGGGAATGGAGATCTTATCTATGGCTTCTACTCTTTCAGGATCTATTCTAATTCTTTCTTTTGACACAATATGCCCCAAAAGTTAACCCTCTGTGATACAAAAGTGACACTTCTTGGGATTGAGACTAATGCCATATTCTAGAGCCTTGATGAATATTTTCTCTAGGTGTTCCACATGGTCTTCTTCTCTTTTGGAATAAGTAGTCAGTTCATTTTGATACACCACCATTATAGCATTGATTAAATCTGCAAATGCCACATCCATGGCCCTTTGAAAGGTTTCCCATATATTTGTGTGCCCGAATGGCATTCTCACATAAACATATGTCCCCCGCAGTGTAGTAAATGTTGTCTTGTATTGCTCAGACTCTTTAACTTTAACTTAGTTATACCCAAAAAACCCATCCATCATTGACAACAATTCACATCTTGTTACTTTGTGTAATATTGCTTCCATATTCGGGAGAGGATAATTATCTTTAAGGAAGACAACATTTAAATTTATGAAATCTACACATATCCTAATATCCCCATTTTTCTTTCTTACTGGGACCAAGTTAGAAACCCATGTTGAATGTCTAATGGGCTTGATAATGCCTTCATCTCTGGTTTTTTCCAGCTCCTCTTGCATTTTAGGCTCCAAAGTTGGATTGATGGGCCTTTGCTTTTATCTGAATGGATTTGTGTCCGATTTTTGTGGAATCTCATGTTGGAATAAATCCTCTCTATAAGCCTCGAGATCCTCTTAGAACCACACAATCACATGTTTTTACTTTCTTAACAATGCAATTAGCATTCTTATAATTGTTGAACTTATTTTCTTTCCAATATATACCCTTTTTGGTGCTGACTCCATCCTCGAGTTGATTTCTTCAATATCTTCTCTCTTGACTGGTGTTTGCTTCATGAGAGATAAATCATTTCTATCATATAATATTTCTAGTGCCACAAGTCCTTTGGGAAGTTTGTTGGTTTTAAGCTGCAAAACTTCTTTCCCAAATACAATCTGTTTCCCATCTACTTCTTCAACAAAGGCATTAAAAACGATCTCATGAGTTTCATATTGATCAATACAATAGAGAAATTTTATGAGATTAGTGTCATAATTGAAAAATTTCCAACTATAGATATTATCTTGGATAGCAGACCTCACTTTGAGTTCAACCTGAGATACTCCAGCCAAGGTGATATCATCTCTTTTTAGGGCTACATTAGCCAGGAAATCTGCCATCAAATTTTTTGATATGTCTATCCAATCAATTGAGAAAGCATCAAATAATTCAATTGTATCCCCAACAACATTTTTGTATTGTTTCAACCTTTAGTTCTTTGCAACATATTTTGACCTGACTTGTGAAACAATCAACTTAGAGTCTCCAAGAACAGTTATCATTTTGATCTTGTGTTTGACAGCCATATTCAAACCAATTAGCAAGGCTTCATATTCTGCTATGTTATTTGTGCATTCGAACATCAAAAAAATTGAATACTTGAATGTAATACCTTCAGGTGAGATAAATACTACTCCAACTCCATTTCCTTCTTGGCTACATGCTCCATCAAAATACATTTTCCACACACCATGTTGATCTTTAGAAACATGCTTATCAATTAGGTCAGTGTTCACCAATTCAGGCTAGGAGGGATCTATTTTGAAACTCCCTAAATCAACATCATAGAAACAATTGATCTGCTCTTGAGGAACATAATCCACAATATGATTCATCCTTGGTTCTCTATATAATTTGACCTCTTCACCATTGATTGGTATTGTGGCATATGACAAGTCGAACTATACATTTCCTCCAACTATTATGGTCCATTGTCTTGACAAAAGGATTCCAAACTGAGGAGGTGTATCAATCACAATTATGTCAATATTATAAGTCGCTTGTGGATACACAACCAATTTCCCCTTTATATCTTTCATAATTCCTATCACTGGGACATGCCTTCCATCCATAACATAACACTTGCCACCATTAGTGTCCACCCACATGCCAAGATGTTTCATGACCCCAACTGGCATGATATTAATTGCAGCACAAGATTCTATCATATAATTTCTTACCAACTTGTTATTTACAAGTAACATGGTGAAGAATGGATCAAATTATGGAGGATTTATCAATGCATCATTTAAACAAACCTTAGGGACTTTTACTTCTTCTTGCTTATTACTGATCCTAATGGTCCCCTTGTTCTCGAGGTTTTTTTTTTTAATCATTCCCACTAGATATTAATTGAATAGCACTATCCCTATACTCTTTAATCTTCATCATTTCAAGTAATGGGATAAACATTTTTACCTAGGATAAAGCTTTTGTGAAATCAAAAGAGGCACCTTCTGTTCTAATCATCTTCTTTTGCTCCAATGATTCTCCTTTGTTCTCCTCCTTTTCCTTTTTGCTTGTTTGATAAATATTTTGTTTTTCCTTATGCAAATATTTATTTTCTTCCTTATAAACATGCTTTTGTTCACTCTTATCAGGCTTCTTGTTTTCTATCCCTTTTGAAGCTCCCTATGATGTTTTCTTATCTTTTACAAATATTCCTCTTGGAACACCTTCATTTTCATTTACAGTTCTATACCTTAACCAACATTTTATTTTAGCCTATTCTACTAAAATGATGGTTAAATTCTTAATTTCTTCCTTAGTTGGTCTTCTTAGATTGCATTTTCTTGTCTAAGATAATGCACTAGGAGGACATTGTTCATCATCGCTTTCTTCATGATTAGAAAAGACTTGTTTTTCAGCCATATGGATATTGTACCTTTGGTTATCATCATATTCATAGCCTCCTTCTTATAAAGATGAATATCCCTCCTCAATAGGATGAAGAGTGTGGGAAGTCAAATAAATTGTGTGATCTTCTTCATTATCGTCCACCGAAATCTCATCTTCTTGGATTGATTGAACTACAATACAATAGTCAGAGGAATGTGGCAAGTCACAAATTTGACACCAAGGATTATTGTTCACTATATATGCCCCTCTCTTCTTTAAAGGATCCGGTGTCTCCTTACTTTTAGGCCTATCCATCATAGGATTTCCATATGTCCATTTTGTAGTATAAGGCATATCATGATGCTTGGGCCTTTCATTCCTGTATGTATTTTCTCAACTATGCCAAGGATTATTGAAGGGTTGGGGAACTCTAGGATTATCTCTCTTATTAACCACCAACATTTCTGTTATTTCCAATGGTTCACGCTATCTTTTGAGCCTCAGCTAAATCTCTAGGGCACCTATTTCTAAACTCATATCTAGTCTTTGGATCAAATTCTTTCAGATAAATGCTCAATGTTGCAGGATCTGCCAACTTAGACCCTGGTGGTATCTTGTTATTTAATTTGTAGAACTTCCTATTGAAGTCATAAACTGACTCATTTTGATGTTTTTGGATGCTTATGAGTTCATGTAAGGAAAACTCTGGCGCACATTGGTTCCCATACTGTTCAAAAAATTGATCTTGAAACTCTTGAATGGAATCAATTCCGATCATTGGTAAACTATTAAACCAATCTCTAGCTTCCTCAATTAATGACATCATGAACAACCTCATCTGTATGTCTTCATACTACATACCCAGGTCCTAGATAAAAGCATTAAAACTCCTCAAGTGTTCCTCATAAGTGACTACACTACTTCCTATGAAATTTGGGACAAGACCTCTCCAACTGTTGTCCATAGGGTAGGGATATACTTGAAATACTACCAAATCAAAGTATCTGATCATGGTTGTGTATGGTGGAGGAGGTGGATTTTGAGGATGCTGGTTTTGATATAATGGATTGTTGTATTGTACTTGGGGTGGTGGTACATATTGTTTCCCATGAGGTGGCTAAGCATTTGGATGTTGTGGTGGATTCTTAAGTGGAACATTTTGAGGTCTGTATTGATTCCCCGATTGATTTTGCTATGTTTGTGGGGGATTTGAAGGTCCTGTATTATTATTCCCTTGCTTGTGAGGTGGTACATATTTAGGGAGTTCAACCATTTGAGCATTAATTTGGGCCTTTTGGAGCTTCAATTCTTGAATCTATTTTATTGCTTGGAGCCTTTGTTCATATTCTACTTTTGTTCATTCCACTTCTTGTCTTTCATATTCCAATCATGCATATATTTCATCCTGAGTCATGAATTCATAGTTTTCTTCAGAGGTTAAATCATTACCAAGTCCATTTTGATCTCTTTGAGTAATACCATTCTCTGATCATATTCATGTTGTCTTATGACTCTTTCAACTTCCAATCAAGCCATGAATTCCTCATGTTTTTTAGGGTCTGGTTGATAGAAAGGATCCCTCTTTTCTACAGGAGTTTCGAGCTCTCCAGATAGGCTATTTTCATTTGACAGTATCATAGTGGTTATATGTCTCAAGGTGTACTTTTGATGTTTTGTCTTTATTTTCTAAGCACATGTCATCAGACACCTTTTTTCCCTTATCATTCTTCTGCGCCCATTTACTCTTGTCATTAGGACCATTTTTATATAGAGATCTTCTGCCCTGCATGTTGCGAACTGTTATGAAGATATGAACTCTAAGGTGAGTCTTGATGTATACTTTATTTTTTCAGTCTTAATGCACTTATATCTTCAAAGTCACCACTAAATTTTTAGAGAAGTGAGAAAATTTTGTAGTTCCTTGTTCCCAGTGGAGTCTTCTGCAAAGTATTGACTCTATGATGAAGGCTTGGGTTCAGAATTGGGTCCCCAGTAGAGTCACCAATTTTTTAGGTCTCAAAAATGTTGGTTTGGAACCACACAAGGTTTCCAAGCTCTTGATACGTTTTTGGCTAATGTACAAGGCCCAATAATGAATTTGAACATTCTTCTCTTCCACGATCTAAGCATAAGAGAAATCTTGTCCAGATCCACATAGCCTAGATTCATGGGAAGTTGCAAGAGTTCTAAAGGAATTACAGGTTGGAATCTGATCTACTCAGATAGTAGGCCCTTCAAGACATCATCACCGGAGGAGGATTATCCAAAAGACTTTTGTGATTCCACTACTTGCTTAGATCCTTCTTCATTCTTTCCAATAGGTTCACCTGATTCCTTATTTATTTCTTATTCCTCAAACTTCTCTTCATCTTGTTGGATGTTGTGGTTGTGTTGCTGATATGTGGTTTTCATTGATGTCAACACTATTTGCTTTAATTTCTTTAAGACTGTATATGTCGAGGATATTGAGAAAATTGTAATAAAATAAGTTGTAGGTTGTCTGTGAAGTAGTGAAGATCAGTATGATGGAACGTTCAATATGTTGATGGTGATAATTTTCAGATTAAAGGGTTTGTTTTCAAACCTATATAGTTTATCCACCAAAAGTTTCAGAGGTGTGCATGAAGATTTGAGCAAGTTATGATATTTTGTGTTCCGACAGTTATTCTGCTACTAAAGTTGGTATTCCTGGAAGAAGATAATGTGATTCTGGTAATCTGAGTTGTTGCATATGCTCTTGTGGTTTTTGTTGAGGTTTCGAGATCATGCTTTATTTGTGTTGCATGTCTGCATTGATCGTTGTGCTCATGATTTGTGATTTTATCTTGCGTGTTCATGTTCATGGCCAACAGGGTGTTTGAAGCGTTTTGTGGATCTTCGAGGAAGAATCTTTGAAGGTGTTTTGTGTTTGAGGAAATTGTTTTGGGTCTCTACTATGTTATGGCCAACCTTGGTAGATTTTCATTAGTAATCTTTATTGTTTTGGGTTGACAGTTTGCATTCATCTTATTATTTTTTTGAATTTGACATGAAGCAATGCAATTACTTGTTGTGGATATATATGAGGGATTTTTTATCTCATTTGAGGTATGCATGCGAAGTGTGCGAGTGCTATGTGTGAATAAAGTTTAGATCATTCAAAAGCAAAGTAGAGTGTGAATAAGAGTGAAAAAAAGTAAAGAAGTGTTCATGTGCTTAACCAAAACTGTAATTAGGCATTAGCAGATGCTACTTTCTCAATTCAAATTCTTCAGATGGACTTAATCTGATTTTTTTTGTAAGACAGTGAGTCTTCCCTTGTATTTGAGCAGTGAGCTCTAGGCAGTGTGCTTGAATGCATGTGCGTTCCCATTTATTCTTCTTATACTTTTAATAGAGTATAAACTTGTGGATTAACCTCCACCGTGGTTTTTCCCCTAATAAGGTTTCCACGCAAAAATATTGGTGTTATGTGTATTTTTGATGTGTTGTTGATTTATGCTTTCATGGTTATTAATCGGATATGAGAATAAGGGTTAATAAGTTTGAAATTATGTGACAACTGATTCACCCCCCCCCTCCCTCCCTCTTATTTGTCTGCCCTTGTGTTGCCAACAATTTGTATCAGAGAGAGTTCCTTGGAAGAATTTTAACAACTTGAGGTGATCTGGGATGTCGATATATAAGAAGGATAGTTCGAGATTTGATGGAACAAACTATTCTCTGTGGAAGACTTGAATGGTGTGTCATTTGAGATGCATTGGTGAATCTTGCTCGAACATTACAAGTAATAGGTATGTTATTCATCTAAATGGTCCTACTACTACTACTGAGATTAGGGATGTTGAATACAATATTAGGGCTAAGGAAGCATTGTTAAGTGCTTTGACTAATTCTGAGATGACAAATGTTATGGATCTAAAGACTGCTTATGAGATCTGGAAAAAATTGGAAACCTTGTATGAAGGTGATGCTAATGTGAATATTGCTAAGCTATAGAGTTTGAAAGGGAAATATGAATATTTAAAAATGGGTAATGATGAGAATATTACTACTTTCATGCAAAGAGTGAATGAACTTATGTGTGGTATCCAATGTGCTGGTGGACAGTTGGATGAATCGGAGATTGTTGCTAAAGAGCTTAGATCCTTGCTTGATGCATACAAAATAAAAGCTACAACTATTGAGGAGCTATGAACTGTGACAAATGTAACCAAATATATGTTGATTGGTAAATTTACTGCTTTTGAGTTGAGTGAATTCAGTGATGCCCTTCCTAAGATAGAATCTGCATTCAAAGCTACTACCTCTAGAAGAGGCAAGCAAAGATATGATCCAGGTGAAAGCTCTTCTAGAAAGGTATTCAAGTATGAGGAAGAAATGAGATAGATTGAAGAAGAAGAAAGAGAATTGAATGATCTTGAAGCCCTTATTGTTAAAAGAGAAGCCAAAGGAGAAGGTAAGTATAAAGGAAAGTTGCCTATTAATTTTTTTTCCTGCAATAAGATAGGTCATTTTGCATCAAGGTGTCCAGAAAGAGTCCCTAAGCCTAGATTTCAAAAGAAGTGCTATTATGCCACTGATGAAGGTGTGAAAAATGATGAATCTGATAAAGAGAATGTAAATGAAGATGAGTTTATGTTTATTGCTATCAAGGAAAATAAACCCGTGTTTATTGAATCTGCTAGTTGTACAAATATGGAGAAAGCCCTAGCTACTCGATTTGAAGAAAAGGATGAATGGGTAATTGACAGTGGATGTTCACATCACATGGCAGGTGATAAAATAAAATTTTTGAGCCTAGAAAAGTATGATGGTGGTGGTGTAAGATTTGGTGATAAAAATGGTGGTATAATCCATGGCAGAGTATGTATTTCTTTTGATGGTAAGAATAATACTGATGATGTTCTTTATGTGGAAGGTTTGAAGCATAATCTTTTAATTTTCAGACAGATGGTTGATAAGGGATACAATATTCAATTCAAGGATGGATACAAAAACAAAAGGTAACATTTTTCACCTGAATGCTGCTAGTAAAAGTTGTTTGATTGCTCAAGTTGATGAAAGTTGGTTGTGGCATAGAAGAATGTGTCATGTAAACTTTGACAGTATTATCAAGATAAGTTCTACTTAGGCAGTGAGAGATCTTCCCAAGTTGGTAAAACCCTCTAATGCCATATGCAAGGAATGTCAGTTAGGAAAGCAAACTAGAATTTCATTTCAGAGCAAACAACATTGTTCAAATAAATTGTTGGACCTTGTGCATACTAACTTGTGTGGTCCTGCTAGAATTAGAAGCTTGCAAGGTTACACGTATTTCATGTTTCTTATTGATGATTACTCTAGGATGATGTGGGTTACTTTCTTAAGGGAGAAATCTGAAGCTCTAGAGAAGTTCAAGATTTTCAAAGCTATGGTTGAGACAGAGACGAGTCTGAAGATTATGTGAACCCCAATTTCATACCTGCACATAAGCAACAAACAAACATAATGTTAGATCAATATGCAAGGTTAAAATAAGGATTTCTCATGAAATTAGATTGAAACATTAATATAGGAAGAAAAGATGAAGAACAATGCAAATGAAAGAAAATAAATCCTATTTGAATGAACAACTATCAATCCCATGGGGGAGTTGGTGCCAATTGATGTGTCAAAATCAGCCGTTTCCCAACTCCTTTGTAAGCTTGATGATTTGATCCACTTGATGGTTGAATTCCTGCATAACCTAGCTAAGAACTTGATAAAAATAGATGAAATGGCTATGCTTGAAGATGGATTTGAGTATAATAAGTTTACTCAAATTGTTGATGTTAGAATGAGAGAAAGAGTCTCTCATTTATAGATTTCCAATATGGAAGAGAGAGTGAAAATAAGAAATGTGGGATCATTCAACATCCAATGGCCAAGTGCCACTTGTCAAGATGTGAATGGTTGAAGGTTGAGCATAGTTTGATCAATGTGCACGTTTGAATTTTGAATTTGATGAAGTGACATGTTTAGGGGGGATGAAAGAAATGGAGTTAATGTCACTTGGCTCAATGCAAAGGACATATAAGAGGAGTGAATGCCTTGTTGATGTACAAGTCCACTTGGAATTTTTGAATTCAAATTGAGAGAATATTCCCTTTTGATGCCATGTGAGGGAAAATAGAGATTTAATAAATGAATTAAATATATTTTCATGTGCAAGTTGCATTCTCTAAAGAATTTTAGTGAGAGGGATTAGCTTAATCAAGGATTTGATTAATTTAATGAAGGATTAGATGATTTGACCATTTTGACTTAGATTTTAGGATTGATTTAAATCAAAATGAGGAGAAATGATTAATTAAATAAATGATTTGATTTATTTAACTAAAGGGGATAATGTTAGATTAAATTAAATAAGGTTTAATTTATTCAATTTAATGATAAGACTTTAGGGACTAATTAAATTAAATTGATTAATTTAATCAATAGGGAAGAATTACTTAATTAAATAAATAATGATTTATTAATTAAGGGATGAAAAGTGATGATAAGTTGAGAGTATGATTCAGGAAGAAATGGTGTTAGTAAATCAGGATCTAGTGTGTCAGATCGAATTGTATATTTTCCATGTCTATAGATTAAATCTCTAAGATCAGATAGAGGTGGTGAATTCAGTTCCAATGAGATTAATTCTTTCTGTGAAGTGCATGGGATAAAGAGATAATTATCTGCACCCTGGACCCCTCAACAAAATGGAGTTGTAGAAAGGAAGAACATGACAATTCAAGATGCTGCTAGAACTATGATGCTAGAAGGAAATGCTCCTCATATTTATTCGAGAGAAGCTGTGAGTATTGTTGTTTATATCCTCAACCAAGAAGAAATCAAAGGTGATACTAGTAAGACCCCTTTTGAGATATGGTTTGGTCATAATCCTACTATTAGATATTTCAAAATCTTTTGGAGTAAGTGCTACATTAGAAGAGATGAAGATATAGAAAAGTTTGATGCTAGAAGCAACAAAGGAATCTCTCTTGGTTATTACAACAAGAGATTGAAGAAAATGGTTGAAAGTGAAAATGTTAAGGTTGATGAAGACATTGCTAGACCATCCAAAACCAGTGGATATGATTCTGATGATCAGAATGACAGTACAAACAAAGGTTAGACTTCAAATCAAGTTCAGATCATTCTGGTGAATCAAGAAGATCAAGAAGAAGAACAAACTAGTGAAAGTACAGAAGAGAGATCACAAGAGCCTAAAGTTCAAGAACAACCTAAGACTCCAAGGTATGTGAGATTAAATCATTTAGAAAATCATATTATAGGTGATAAGCACAAAGGTGTTCAAACTAGGAGAAGAATTGCAGAAGAATACTACTTGATATCAAAGACTGAGCCAAGTAATGTAAATGAAGCATGCAAAGATGAACATTGGATTGAAGAAATGAAAGAAGAATTGCAGCAAATTGAGAAGAATAATGCATGGAATCTTGTTCCTAGACCTAAGGATAAAAATGTAATTGAAACTAAATGGGTCTTTAGAAACAAACTGAATGAGCAAGGTGAAGTTATTAGAAACAAAGCGAGACTGGTATGTAAAGGATATTCTCAGATGGAAGGAATTGACTTTGAGGAGAATTTTTCCCCTATTTCTAGAATTGAAGTTGTGAGACTATTTCTTGCCTATGTTGCTTACAAAAACTACAAGGTTTATTAGATGGATGTCAAGTCAAAATTTTTAAATGGCGAATTGGAAGAAGTGTACATTGAGAAACCTAATGGATTTCAATTGACTGATGAGGGAGATATGGTGTGTCGGTTGAAGAAAGCTTTGTATGGACTCAAGCAAGCCCCCAAAGCTTGGTATGCTAGATTGGAGAAGTATTTGCTAAAGCTTGGATTTAACAAAGGTACTACTAATAGTAATATGTATTTCAAGATTGATGATGATAAAGATTTATTTGTGGAAGTTTTTGTTGATGATATCATTTTTGGAGGAGATGATGGTTTATGCATGAAGTTTGCTAATGAGATCTAGAATGAGTTTGAGGTGTCAATGATTGGAGAGATGAAATTCTTTTTGGGATTGCAAATTACTTAGTTAGATAAAGAGATCTTTATATCTTAGTCCAAATATGTGAAAGAATTGCTAAAGAAGTTTGGTATGGAAGATTCAAAGCCATTCAGTACACCCATGGTGACCGGATGTAAGTTGACAACAAATGATGATTATCCGAAGGAAAATCAGACTAGATACAGATCAATGATTGGTGGATTCCTTTATTTAACTCATACTAGACTTGATATCATGAATTTTGTATGTATTGTTACAAGGTTTCAAGCCGATCATAAGGAATCTCATGTGACTGCTATAAAGAGAATTTTCAGATTTGAAGGGAACAGTTGATTTTGGTCATGCTATCCTAAAGATGATGATCTTACTTTAAGTGCCTTTACTAATGTTGATTGGGCAGGAGATGTGAATGACAGGAAAAGTACTAGTGGTGGCACATTTTTCTTGGGAAAGAAGTTGATTTTATGGTTAAGTAAAAAGTAGAATGCCATTTCTTTGTCTACTGCAAAGGCATAATACATTGTTGCTGCTAACAATTGTACTCAAGTATTGTGGATGAAGCAAATGTTGAAAGATATCAGAGTTGTGTATGATGAACCTATTACTATATTCTTTAATAATTCAAGTGCAATTAACATTTCTAAGAATCCAGTGCTGCATTCAAAGACCAAACATATATCTATCAAGTACCACTTTTTGAGAGACAAGGTGTGTGATAAGGAAATCATACTGGAGTATGTGCATACTAAGGAACAAATTGCAGACATCTTTACTAAGCTATTGCCTAAGGATAATTTTGAGTATCTCAGAGGGAAGTTAGGGGTGATTAAACCTCCTAATCAGAACTAATATGCAAGACATTGCATCAGTCCAAGCATTTCATAGTCATATCTTGTCTTGGATTGATGTTGTGGTGGATGCTACTCAGGGGGAGTAGTCAAATGATTCAGATATGTGGTTCAAAGCTTGTGTGTATCTTTGTCATTGATGTCAAAGGGTAGAAGAACAATGTGAAAAAATCTTGAAGAATTAAGGAGGAGAAGAGCAATATGAAAATATGGAAACTATTTGAGGACAAGAAGTCTGAACCTAAGGGAGAGTAAGTGTTGAAGTTAGTTGCATTGATGGTGTTTTTCATATCATGTGTTTCCATCAATTCCAAAGGAGGAGATTGTTGGATGTTGTGGTTGTGTTGTTGATATGTGGTTGTGATTGATGTCAACACTATTAGCATTAATGTCTTTAAGACTGTATATGTCGAGGATATTGAGAAAATTGTAATAAAATAAGTTGCAGGTTGTCTGTGAAGCAATGAAGATCAATATGATGGAAAGTTCAATATGTTGATGGTGAGAAGTTGCAGATTAAAAGGTTTATTTTCAAACCTATCTATTTTATCGACTGAAAGTTTCAGAGGTGTGCATGAAGATTTGAGAGGGTTATGAGCTTTTGTGTTCCGATAGTTATTCTACTATTGAAGCTGGTATTCCTAGAAGAAGATAATTTGATTCTTGTAATCTGAGTTGTTATGTATGCTCTTGTGGTGTTTGTTGATGTTTTGAGATTTTTCTCTATCTGTGTTGCACATTTGCATTGATCGTTGTGCTCGTGATCCATTATTTTATCTTGTGTGTTCATGTTTTTCATGTTCATGGCCGACAGGGTGTTTGAAGCGTGTTGTGGATCTTCAAATAAGAATCTTTGAAGGTGTTTTGTGTTTGAGGACATTGTTTTGGGTCTCTACTATGTTATGGCCAACCTTGGTAGATTCACATTAATAGTCTTTATTGTTTTGGGCTGATAGTTTGCATTCATCTTATTATTTTGTTGAAGCTAACATGAAGCAATGTAATTACTTGTTGCAGATATTTATGAGAAATTGTTTATCTCATTTGAGGTATGCATGCGAAGTGTGTGAGTGCTATGTGCAAATAAATTTTAGATCATTCGAAGGAAGAGCAGAGTGTGAATAAGAGTGAAGAAAATTAAAGAAGTGTTCATGTGCTTAACCGGAACTATAATCAGGCATTAGTATATGCTACTTTCTCAGTTCAAATTCTTCAGATGGATTTAATCTGAATGTTTCTATAAGACAGTGAGTCTTCCCTTGTATTTGAGCAGCGAGCTCTAGGAAGTGTGCTTGAATGCATGTGCATTCCCATTTATTCTTCTTATACTTTTAACAGAGTATAAATTTGTGGATTAACCTCCACCATGGTTTTTCCCCTAATAGGGTTTCCACGCAAAATCCTTGGTGTTATGTGTATTTCTAATATGTTGTTGATTTATGATTTCATGGTGATTAATTAGATCTAAGAATAAGGATTAATAAAATTAATAAGTTTGAAATTCTATGACAATTGTTTCACCCCCCTCTCAGTTATCTGCCCTTGTGTTGCCAACACCTCTGCTCTCTTTTCTTCCATCTTCTTTTCTTTTGTCTTTTCCTCTTCCATATTTTCCTCTTTTTTTTCTTCCTTTTCATCTTCTCTCCTCTCTTCTTTGACTTTATCTCTTTCCTCTTCATATTGTACCAGAGGGGTGGAATCATTAATCTCTGCTTCAACATTTTCTTCAACCTATTTTTCACACTCTGGAGCCTCATCAACAACATTAATTTCTGTAAGAACATCTATTTCTAGAGGGATATCATAGTCATTCATTTCTAGAGGTATGTTTTCATTACTAGTACTAGAAGGAGGATCTTCCTTTACTTTTGTAGAAGCTTCTTTTCCTGATCTAGGTTTCGTACCAGATGCACCAAGCATACCAAACCTCTCAGCCGTACTTCTGATAGTATTTATTGTTTCCTTCCTTATCTTCTTGATTTCCTTCTTGTCTTTGGTCATCAAAGTATTAACTCTCTTCTTCATCCAGAACATGTTAGAACAAACCTTTTTCAAGGTTTCTAGATCACCCAGAGATAGGGAGGGTGCAATTTCCTTATATGCCTTAGCTCTTAATTTCTCTTCCAACTCATTCATCTTTTCTCTTCTCTTCATTAGGACTTCCCACAATTTTTTAGGTACATCATTCTTAACATTATCCCACTTCCAAAATAATGACATATTTAATGATAGCCATCATTATTGTTTCCTTATCTTCTTCACCTACTTCACTATAAAATTTTGTTGTTGCTTTCACCATATTTTCATGATGCACTAAATTATTCACCAAAGCTTCTAGTTTGAGAGTGGTACTAGGTCTTACCAGAGAGACATTTTGTTCTACTTGGTCCAATGAAGCCTCTTCTACGACTTTAGCTTTCTTTGCATCTATTTCATGATCAATAATGTCCTATTCATCAACATCCTCTGAGGATGAATGTAGTGAACTCTCTTTGATCCAACATTGGTTTCTTGAGATGCACCTTCATGAGAGGAAATGCTTACCCTTTTCTTTCTTGTCATCCTAGAAGCTGGGTCTTCCTCCACTTCCTCCTGGTCTTCAGTAACACTAATATTCTTCTCCCTTGTAGCCTTTTCTTTTCTTCCTCAGTTAGTTAGCACTACCAGAGGAACACCTGTTATCTTTCCTGATCTGGTAGTGGGTCCAAAAGGGGTCAAGCCTTTGTTTTTTCCTTTGTCAAAAGTGTTGGGCTCAATATTTACAGTAGCCGGACCAGAAGATGGTTTGGAAGGGGTGCTCCTACCGAATCTTCTAGTTATGCCAAATGATTCTCTAGAATTTTGTTCTCCATAGGCTCTTCCTTGTGCTATCTGTTCATCTATGTAACCATATTTTTTTAGCATCTCATTTATATTTTTTCTCCTTGCAGATTTGTTGTCTTCCAAATGGACCTCCATGGATTTTTCTGCATATGTACCAATATGGGGTTCATTGGCATCCTTTTTACTTTTCAATAATAGTTGTACATAACCTTCAGCTTCCTCTTCTATGATTTCATATCCCAAGGGTTGAATCCAGATAGTCTGGGTTTCAACTACTTCAACCATACACTCATTAGAAGAAACATGGAATATGATGTCATCCTTATACTTTTCAACAATTCTCCTTAGAATTATGTCTCTCTCATTCATTATTTTCCAACTTATGCAAATGATCAAAAATTTGATGGGCAACTAGTCAAGATGGGTCCCAAAACACTACTTTCATCTTTTCCCAAAAGCCTTCTAAGGAAATATAATAACATACAAACAATCAGTGAACCAAACTTGAAAGGATACTTCTTCTCCTTTGTCATCCTCAGGTTCTCAAACAACTATTGTCTGAGAAGCTCACATAAATCATAATCTGCACCATTTGAAGCCATGTCAAAGCCAGTATAGATTCCTGTGGAGGACATAGAGTTCTCTCTATTGGTGAAGTAGATTTTATGTTCGATCATTATTGATGCATACTTCACAGCTGGATTAGTGATAGGATTTGTTGTAAGATCCCTCTTATCATATGTTGCACTGATGAGATCCATCACCACTTCATTTTTTACTACTTTCAGCACAGGTACTGGTCCAATGTCACAAAGTCCGATGACAACCTTGATCACTTCCTTGGTTATCAAGTGGGGCTTGTTGATCCACAAGAACTGATGATGCATTATGCTAAGGACTGGTTTGACATATTGATCATCCATAGTAGAACAAAAATAGGGGATGTTTTTCCACCAGTCCAAATTCTTTGCCACAATGTTCGAATACTCGGGTTTCACCATGAAGTCATCTCCAATGATTTCATTCAGCCATATGTCAATCAACTTGGCATGATTGAATTCCTTAGTCTTAACCCTAATGTACACTCTAGTATCCTTTGTAGCCATGACGCCATGAGGAATTGAAGAGAAGGCACCCTTAGGGTCATCTTCGAAAACCTTCATTGAGTATTTCTTGTAGGAGGGTTTAGGTATTTCCATTTTATTCAATACTATAGGGGTTTCCATTTTCTTTACACCGAGCTCTAATAGATTTAGAAAGAGAATTTTCACAAGCTCACAATGGCACAAAGTAAAAAAATATATCTTTTACTTCGCGAAGAACCGAAACTAGGGTTTGCACATGTCACACTTCAAATCACTCCAAATCACTCTTCACCTCCTTCAAATGCACAAGTGATTGAAATGTCTTTACAATCTTGCTTTATAGATAAATGCAATGCCCTAATTCACATTAAATGTGATGAAATCTAAAAACCTGGCAAAAACACTTCAACTGCATTGAAAAACCCTAATATGCTCTGCAAGCAAGCATACATGCCCTTTTTCTTTTAGTTTCTTTTTCAACACCTCTGCTTATTCATCTTGTACAACATCTCCTCATGCCAAAGAGTGACACACATGAAATGAGGGGGTTCAAAGGATTTTCTACTAAAGCTCCCCCTAAGACCATGCTAGGTCTAATTCTTGGAGGAATTGTCTGCACTGGATGAGGGCACAAATGCATCAGAAGATTCTGGATTTTCTTTCATTTTCCATATCTTTCTCATTTCTCGCTTCACCTCCTCTTTGTAAATATTCTTCATAGGTTCATTCTTCTTTACCAGAGTAGATTGTTTTCTCTTTTTACTTTTGCATACCCTTTAAATATGTCTTGGTTTGTTGCAATTATAACAGACAACATTTTTCTGATTTGTTTGATTTCCATTAATCCTTGACCTACACTGATTTTCTTTATACCTACACTGATTTGCTTTATGCCAAAACTTATTGCAATTATAGCAGTAACTAGTAAAGGATTCATTCACTCTACCTCCATTAAACCAGCTCATCATCTAAGTGTTGCATTCACTAGCTCTATGCCCAACTTTATTACAAATATAGCATTGTCTAGAGAAGGAACCAGAGAACTAATTCATCCTACTTCTACATTCAGTTGCCTTATTGTTAGAAACCAAGATCAGACATGCAAACCAAAAGACCTTCCACATAAGAGAAAAACAATAAAAAACAAGAGCTTTGCATGAAGATGTGCAAATTGATATATTCAGAATTAAGATATTACAAGAGATGATTTTCTTCATAAAAGCATTGTATGCAACCCTAATGTTGACCTAAAAATAGATCAACTAAATAAAGCTTACTTATTAATTAAGTAAACTAATTATTACCTAACCAAAACCTAAGTAAACTTAATAAAGTGTAATTAAATAATTAATTACACCAACACCCTCCATTAAGTGAAACTTAGGGAGACTAAAAAAGCATGCACCTAAAACTAAGATGAATGCAAGAAAGCATGAATCGGTCCTGACAACAAGGCCTGATCAGGCACCCATGTACAAATGCATTGAAAGAGTAAAAGAAAGAGGATAAAAACCAGTGGGACAAACCCCCCTCAATGAGATGACCTGCTAAAAAGAAGCACTGGAAGAACACTAGAACTAAAATCCAGCAAACAAGGAAAGATACTTATGTTTACAAGAAACCATATCAAAATCATAATAATGCAACATTAGACCTGATGCCACAAAACACTCGAAAACTCCAAATGGGAACAAAACTGGAATCTATGAAGCAACATTAGATAAAATAAATGATTTGATACTGAAATGAAGTGCAAAGATGCAAGTTGTACCCTCCCAACTGCCAAAATATCCAAGTAATCTCCAAAACACCCATCGGGCCAAATCTAGAATAATGATAAACCTAGGATAGATACAGAAAAAAGTGCATAGACAACAACATAGAGCTCCTCAATACCTTTCCAACGCCACAAAGATAGCGAAAATCGAAGATCGCGGCAAAAAGTTATGAGCTCGAAAGCGATAAATAAACATCTAACTTCAAACAAAAATAAATGCAGATAAAAAAAAAAATACTGAAAAATAAATTGCACCACAGGATAGTGCTTGGAACCAGATTTTTGGCAATATCTCATTTGCCCTATTTTCATACCGTATGCCCAAGTTATTTTTAAAAGAAAAAAATTGCTCCTCTAGGAAAACCTGGGTTTAGGAGGGGACAAAAAGGGGTTGTACGTCCGATGACATCAGCACTTCATGGGATAAAATTTGATGGCCATTTGGCCATCGCCGCAAAAATTCGGCCCCCTGCAAAAAAATATTCGACCCCTGGTCACCCATGTGATGGGGACGGGGGCCGGGCGCGGAGCTTCCGGTCCCCCATAGGACCTCAGTAGGAGCAGACAGGGCCCACGGGGGTTGAGGAGGTAGCGGCGGGTTGGTGGGGTGCCGCTCGATGGCATGATCTTTAAACACTAGAGGCACAAAAAAAAAAAACAATTATTAAATTACCTTTTCATGATTTTTGAGAAAAAATTGCCTCGTGAAGCGTGCCAGACGGGTCGTATGACCTCCCTGGATTTTTTTTTTTCTCAAAAACCAACTTCTTAGAAATCGACCAAACAACAGGCATCCTTAGGGTTTTTGGCTGCTACAAACATGATGGAGACCTTCGTTCGTGCTCAAAATGCTTCGAAAAATCAGCTACCTCTAGAGCTTGCAAAAAATCACTGAGCTTGAAACCCTCACAGATTTGTTCAACGATGACCAAAATCAATAAAATGAAAGCCAATCTTGAATTTTTCTAGTACTCTGAATCCAATGGTGAAGCTCAATCTGATCCAAGATGCCGCATAGATGAATTCAAGGCATAAAATCCTCGAGCAACCCCGAACGAACTCTGCAATGATTTTCTCCAGAATTTGAGAAGGGGTTGCATGTCAAGGCTCTGATACCATGTTAGAAACCAAGATCAGACATGTAAACCAAAATACCTTCCACAAAAGAGAAAAGCAATAAAAAGAAAGAGCTTTGCATGAAGATGTGCAAATTGATATATTCAGAATTAAGATATTACAAGAGATGATTTTCTTTATAAAAGCATTGTATGCAACCCTAATGTTGACCTAAAAACAACTCAACTAAATAAAGATTACTTATTAATTAAGAACTAATTACTACCTAACTAGAACCTAAGTAAACTTAATAAAGTATAATTAAATAATTAATTACACCAACACTTATGACCAAATTTATTGCATGAAAAACAAGTGCCATTGAAAGATGGATAACTTTGAGCATTTGGTTGTCTGATAGGTGGTTTTCTTTTTGGATTTTTTGTCTGCTTTCTTTTTCTTTGAGTCTTTTGATTGTCATAGCTTTTGAGCTTTCACCTGCTTCAAGTCCCAATCTACCTTTGTCTTTAGAAGGTTTTTGTCCTACAATTAATTCATCAAGCTTGGTAGAGCTTGTCTTGAAACTATCTTCATAGACCTTTGCCTTTTCCAATTCTACTCTCAGGTTCACCACTTCTTGTTCAATCTTGGAACTTTCATTATACTTGCTTTCCACTACTACATTCAAACACTCTTCAATTGTCTTCTTTTCCTCAACTTGCACCTTTAGTCCGGTAATATCCTCATTTGTTTGTTTCAATTGCTCACTGACTTCTCTATGTCTCTCTTTGAATTTCTTTAATTTATCTTTCAACTTTCAGACACATTCATTTTCTTCATCAAGATTTTCTTTTAGATCTCTATTTTTATTTTAAGCTTTGTCAAGGTCATCAAGGGTAGTCTAAAGTTCTGCATTATCATCCATTTGTTCAATCTTCAATATCTCCCTCAAGCTATTAGGATTCTCCAGAGGAACCAACCTATGATACCAATTGTTGAATATCCAAGATACTAAGAGGAATCAATATATCTTCTCAAAATTATTGAACAAATACCATCCAATTGATCCAATGCATATGATAATTAAGATAAGCATAAGCATTAATTGAACATGAGACACACAACACAAGAACACCAATATTTTTACGTGGAAAACCGAGAATGGGAAAAACCATAGTGAGGATTAACTCACAATATAGTATAACTAGTTATAAGATATTACAAAAGGTGTGGCTCACTGCTAGGACTCACTTTCCAAAAGGAGACTCACTACCTACAAAATATACAGTAACAAAAATGACTTACAACCAGGGAATGAACTGATGTAAGTACACTTCAGAGTGTAGATTCAGTTCCTTCGAAGCTCAAGAAATTTGCATGCTATCAAATCACTATTCTCTCTTTTTGCATCCATACTTAATCCACCAACATTCACATATACTAACTATCATCTTCAATCTCCAAAACTATCCTGTATATATATTTGACTTGCCCATAAGTAACAACTAGGTTGACTCCAAGTAAATGCAAAAACTTCTCAAAAAGCTATTCAAGTGTGTGGCACACTACTACATGTCGACATGGATTACACAAACAAAATTTTAATCCATTGCACCTTCAACCACTTATTAGGTCAGCTAAAGATAGACCTAATAACAAAAATGTAAACAAAAAAATGATGTCCTCGACAAAAATGAGCACCTGAACGCACGAGATTCTATCCATGAATGCTTTCATCAACCAAAAACCATTTCCCAAGATTGTGAGTAACAATGATCATCGGAGGGGAAATGCAAACCAAAATACGAGAGGACATTTATGCATTATCGATTTAGAATACCAGATCAAATTTGACTTTGAGTCTTGCAATTGCAACTCATATATCATGGTGACATCAATGACAATAAAAACTATATCAAGAGATGTGTTCTTCTTCATTCTTCCAACAGATACATCCAATTTTTCATATTTATTATTTGAGGAAAGTAATTGGGAATAATATCCCTACTCATAAAATATTATTGGAGCTCAATGAAGAAGGAAGAATCATATTGGAACTAGATTTTATTCTTTATAAATGAACAAGGAAGCTACGAAGTAGAAAACTCACTTAATATCTCATCCAATGGAAGAATTTACTAATTGAAGATGCCACATGGGAGGATGAGGAGTTCATTCAAAAGCATCCAAAATTGCCTAGCATTGAGGACAATGCTTCTTTGAAGAGGGGGCCATGCTATGCTCTTAATATTAGATTACATCAGGTTATGAATAGTCATCTTGTGGCTATCTTAACTCCTGATTAAGTCATATTATCATGATTATATTATTATTTACTTAATTAAGTTAGCCTAGGGCTTTTGTAGGCTTATCTAAGTTAGCCTAGGTGATATCCTAGGCATAAATAGGTATATATAGGAGGTTGTGAGTCTTATATCATCATTATATTATGAATTGTGTTCTTATTGGACATATTTGCAGGTTTTCACCTCAAATTTTCTTATTATTCTTACTTATTATCAAGTATTTACAACATATTTTCTATATTATTCCTCTATTGTGCAATTTATTTATAGAGTGTGATTGTGAGGTATGATATGTAGTAAAGATGTATTGCGATGATGGAGGTTGAGAAGATATGAAGGGATTGTAATAAATAGTAGATACAAAAGGGATGGAAGTGGAAGGGATAGTCAAAAAAGGGATGAAGGTCCTAATCTGTGGGATGGTATGAACCACAATTTGAGGTATGGAAAGTTTGACATTTTGTGGAAAAGTGACTAAAAGTTGTGAAGTAGGGACGATAATAGGATCTAGATTAGGGAAAAATCCATATGGAAACATGAAGATATGAATTGGAGTTTTTGATACTTCCATCACTACATCATTCCCCATTTCAATAAGGTCACCCCAAGCATTCTCAAATGGTGTTTCATAAATTTCTTATCTTAGTGGATCTTTTAATTGGGATATTTCAAAATTAGGAGGGAGCTTAACACAATGCATGAGTAAATTTTCTAGCATGGTGTCTTTCTTAGACTCTATAAGATTATTGATCATTTCTTCATTTTGTGGATTTTTTAGGAAATCTCTAAGCCTAGGTTTATTCTAGTTGCATCACCATCTCATCCTCATTAGATTGGTCAGGTGTATTAGGGGGATTCAAGGATTCAGATAGCACTAGTTGAAAAGGAACACCATATCTTTGAATTCTTGTAGTATAGGGGTTTTGTTGCTCCATGTTCTTTTTGGTTTGTGAATGTGTGACTAGCATGAAGATGACTACACAAAAATGGATAATTCGATGATAGCTATGCATGATTATTTATGTCCTCTTTAACTATAATTGGGATCCTATTTTGAGCTTGATGGATGGATTATCTACTTGAGATAGGCTATGTTCTCAAGAAAAGGAATTTTGATACAAAATATACGTCTTGTTTGAGGTGGAATAGTTTGAATGAGGGATGAAGGAATTGGGATGGGATAAGTTCACAAGAAAGTGTCAATGGGGGTTTGAATTAGGATTTTGGGTCTCAATAAAGTTGTTTAAGGGTGGATTATGACTCTAGACAACTGAAATGTTGATGTGAAGTGTTTAACTACATCCTTGTCTTTAGAGGATGGATTTTTTTACCAAGTTGTGAATGGGTGAACTGGAAAAATGATCGACATAGGATGGATATGAAGTGTAAAAAAATATTTTATATGGTTTTTATACTTGGGATACTAATAGCTATCCATGATATAAAGTATTTTCTCTTTGGATTTTATATGGGGAATGGACGTGCCTAACACAAAGAATATTCACATAAGTAAGTCTTGGATTCTCTTAAGAGGATTTTAAATAAATTCTCTTAAAAATAGATTGGATTTTCCTATGATGAATCATATTCACCTAAGAATGTTTAGTCACAATGTTAGGCAATATGATAGTGGGTGATTTTGACACAAGAAATATTTTCCTATCAAAAGGGTGAATTTTCCTAAGTGGGATTATATTCACCCAAGAATAGAGTATTTTTTCTTAAACAAACTCATGGATAATTGTGGGTGGGACTAAACCAAGATAAAAGAGATTCACTTATATACAAAGTGGGTTCTCCAAAATATCAATGCATTCACTTAACAAGTGGAAAAAGGACTAGACTAATTTTAAAAAGGTGGATTTATTATAAAGGGGTGGATTCACTCAAGAGTAGAGTGGGTTCACCTAATAGATTGGATAAAAATGAGGCTACAAAATATTTTCAAATAGATGGATTCCCCTATAGATAGGGTGACTTTTCTCTAGGACAAAATGGATTTACCTAACAAACAAGATTGAACTAATGAAAAAATGACTCAAGAAGTCAAACAATATGCATATGGATGACACTAACCAAACAGAGTAAGAAATGCATAATTAAGTACAAGAAGAAATGCTAAATAGTATAAGCCTACATTACTCAAGTGGGTTTGAAAATTAGTGTAGGCCCACAACCAAAGCTAATAGCATGCTCCAATGGTTGGATAGCTAGATATCACAACCCACAAGGGTGAAGGACCTCTTTCTATGGTGGAAAAATGGAAAATGCCTGATTAATATCTATATTATTACATGAATGTAAATTATGAGTAAATTTGGGTTACAATACATATACCCTATAGCATACTGACTAATGGCCAAATGGTCTTAAGCTAGGATAGCAAAAGGTGATCTAGTGCATCCTCTAAATACCAAAAGGGTATGTGAGACACATCCATAAAAACTATCCCATCAAAAGAATGGGTCAGGAATATTCACTAGGCCATTTGGATCAATCCTACACTCTTCGTCACCCAAAAAATAGAGTTTCACTAGACACATCATGACTAGATTAGGTAAAAATATCATTATCCCCCTTTATAGACCCCGCTAGTTCACATGGTTGAGTTTGTCCCTATTGGCATTTAGGGGAGATTGCTAGATTTTGATAACATGAGCATGACGAACAAGAAAAGGTATATAACGATGTGTTGCAGTGTTGTCATTGATGTCAACATTGTAAGTTATGTCAAGATTTTAGTTGCAAACCATTTTGAACAGTTCTAATAGGTTTTTGAGTTGTTGAGGAAGACTTCTTTGTAAGATAGTTTGGTTCATAAAAGTAAGTTGTGTTGGAAGTTGTTTGTGTGTCAATTCGGCTAATTCAAGGTAACAGAGCATTTTTGTTTGGGTCTGCACCACTCCACAAATGAAGGTTTCACTACATGCTTCTAACATTATTTTACTAGATGTTAGTTTTATCTAATTCCAATATTTCATCAAATTTCAACAAGTGGATTGAAATTTATGAGAAACAAAAGTTGATCTAGAAAATTATAGTTATTCTCTATGCAAATGCATTTGTGTGGGAGATTCTACACTTCTCCATGGATAGATTTTTGGATTTTTGGATTTAAGGAGATGTTGATAGATAGCATTTATGTAGGAATTCTAGTCGGCATTGAGTTTTTAGATCCCCATGTCTGTATGTCGATACACAATTAAAGGATTTTTGTTATGAGGTCTTATGTCATGCCGACCTAATAGGTTTGAAGGTATGCAAAGGTTAAATAAGTGTTGTAGTCTTATGCGGGATCAATTATAGGTCCATGCCAACCTATTTTAAGTTATTTTGAGTTTTGTATCTTGCTGTGAAGTTTGTATGAAATTTTTGGAGTTGAAAAAGTTATATTTTGGGTGTTGCATCTAATTAGGTTGACCTAATTGATAATAGAGTTGATGTAGATATATATGCTAGATCCTTTTGGTATTTTGATATATGAAAAAAAAAGTGATGTATGATGTGAAGATCCTAAATGCAAATATTATCAAAGAAATGTGAAGTTAAGTTGTGAATATTGAGTTGAAGATTAGAGTTGTGTGAATGCAAAACAAAGCAAAGTGTTATATCTATTTCAGATGAAGTGTGTAAAGTTAATTTATTGATCTTCATTGGAACTATATTTCATGCATATGAAATATGAAATTCTAACAATTCAAAATAGTTTGTGAGCCACCATCTCTCTTCTATATTTTTCTCTATGGATAGCTATTCCACTTGCATTGAAAACTTCTGTAAATATACTATAATTGGTTATAATATATTGTGAGCTAATTCTCATAGTGGTTTTTCCCATTTTGGGTTTTCCATGTAAAAAGCATGGTGTTCATGTGTTATTTGATGTTGTGAATGTTTGATTCTTTGGTAATTAGATGTTTAATACTTCAATGGTTTAAGAGAATACTAATTCACCCCCCTTCTCATTATTTTGGGTGTTCAACAATTGGTATTAGAGATTGGTTCCTTGGAAGGAGCTTAACCACTTGGGGAAGGTCTGGGAGGTTGAACACATAGCCGATAGAAAATTTCCTTCTCCTTCAAGAAAATATTCCTACAGTTGGAATCATAGAAGAAGATGCATGCTTGACAAAGATGGATAAATCAAAGTTTCCCTTAATGATCTTGAAAAGACTGAAGATGAAAATAGAGACCTAAAAGAAAATATCAAAGAATCAAATAAATGCCTTAGATAATTAAGAGAGCAAAAAAAGTAGTTCAAAGAAAGGAATAAGGAAGTCAATGAACAATTGAAGCAAGAAAATGAATCCATCACTGGTTTGAAGGTGCAAGATGAAGAAAAGAAAAGAATTGAAGAATGTTTGAATGGAATAGTGAAAATAAAATCAAAGGAATGTATAAGGTTTGAACAAGAAGTGGTAAATCTGAGATCAGATTTGGTGAAAGTAAGAATTCATGAAGACAAATTCAAAATGAGTACTACAAATCTTGATGAGATGATTGATAATTAGAAAGGCTCTAAAGATAAAGGTGGATTAGGGTTTGAGATAGGAGAAAGGTCAAATGTAGAAAAGAAGATCAATGAACCAAAGTAGATTGAAGATAAGAAGAACAATGGCAAGTAGATCTAAAATCAAAGAAATGAATCTAGAAATCCACCTATCAAACAACCAAATGCACAAAGGTAGCCATATTCAATGCCTATTACTATTCTTACATTAATAGATTTGGAAATAAGGCAATGGAATGTAGAAGCAGAATTCAAATGATGAATGTATATAACAATGGTAGAATGGTTCAATCTTTCAATGGCTACTATTATACATGCTATGGGTTTGGGCATAAAGATAATCAATCTAGATCTAGAATGAATGGAAGGAATACTATTTAGAAGAATGTTGTATGCTACAATTGCAATAGGCCTAGACACATCCAATTTTTGAAAAAGAATAAATACAATGAAAGATAATCTGGTAATGAGGAATGAACCAATAAAAAAGGTGGATCTGATAGAAACAAAGAAAAAAATGGAAAATATTTAGAGAAAGAATGAAGAGACAAAAGTCAAGGAAGAATTTGTACCATCTCTGGTGTAGATGTTTCCTCCATAAACTAAGCTAAGAGTTATGGCTTAGGGGGAGCTTTAATGAAAATATTTTTCCCCCATTGGAGAAGAGGTGTTGATGCCTTAGCATGAAGATATATGATGAAAATCAAGATGCTTGATCTACTAGTAAAGATTGCATATGAAAACATCTTAATGTGGAAGTTTTTGGAGCTTCAGAAGTTGATTTTGCATACATATGATGGGTTGAAAACTTTATTATTTGAAGAATTCAATGCAAAATTAGGTCAAATAAAAGGATTATAAGTGATTTCACTAAGACAAATTCATTTCACAAAGGAATTCAAGAAGGAGCAAAGCAACGAGGAAATAATTCAAAGTGTTCAAGGTGAATTGAGATTCAGTACATCAAAACCCTAGTTCGGTGAGTGAAGAAAAAGGTATTTACATGTCTTGATTTCAAAGAACCTTGTTTGAAAAGTAGTTTAAATCTATCTTGAAATGGCTATTGAGGGTTGTCAATGTAACTGACCCTCAATGTAGCCTAGAAACCACAACCTAAGTTCAAGAAATATCTCATGAAATCCATAGAAGATGGCCTGTTAGGTGCATTTTATCATGTTTCGTATGGGGTTTTTATGACTAAGGATATTAGGATCTATATACATGGGAAAATGGATGAATACCCTCACATTAAGTTGGGATACCTATGGAAAATGAGCTAACTCGAGATGATTTCTCCCTAAAAATAGAATACAAAACCCTAGTTGCTAAAAAATTGGATGTATGGCAATGGTTTCTAAACTTTTTCTATGAGGATAATTAGGTTAGAATGGCCTTAAGCATAATACATGATTCATTTGTTTGGACTGATATGACTAGTATGATAACTAAGGAAGTGATAAGAGAGGTTACTGATCCATTCTCCACTGGACCTGTTCCTATTTTAAAATCTATCAAAAATGAAGTGGTTATGGAACTTACTAGTGCTACTTATGACAAGAGAGCCCTAACCATCAATACTATTAGAAATCTTGTTGTTAGGTATGCTGCAATGGTTATTGGATACAAGATCTATTTTACCAATAGGGAAAATTTAGTGTATGCCACCACTATTAATGTGGCATATGAAATGGTTGAAAAGGGTGTGGATTATGATCTTTGTGATTTTCTTAGGAAACAATTGATAGAGAACCTAAAGAAAACAAAGGAGAAGAGGTATGCATTTAAATATGACACTCTGGTTATGTGTTTATTTTTTTCATTTCTTGAAGGAGCTTCCCATAATTGGAAGTGTGATATGGTTGAAAGGAAGACTAGTTGCCCACCATTTGCATATTTTATGAGAATTCTCAGAGATATTAAAGCACAAGATGATGCTCTTGCGACTTTATTTGCAGTATTTTAAAGGAGCATGCATGAGAGAGAGAATTCCAAGGAAAATAGTTGAAAAATTAAAAAACTGACATCACATTTCTTATATCAATAGATCAATGCATTATGGAGGTAGTGGAACCAAGAACTATATGGGTTCCTGAATTAGGATATGAGATGACAAAAGAAGATCTTGTTGGTTTTGCTTATGTTTTGTTGAAGAGTCTCAAAGACACCACCAAAATAAGATATGGCACATATGAGGAGAAATCCATGGAGGTACACATAGAACAAAAGAAACGAATAATTCAAAATAGGGTCAAGAAGATGGTGGAAGAGATTGCAAAGGAAATGGGTGTATCAAAGGAACAAATGTGATATTTAAGAGAAGAAAAAGCTAAGGCAGAGTCAAGTGGTTCAAGAGAAACCATAAGAAGCTTCGGTAGGATAGCTACCACTCCTTCCACTATCTAAAATTCCTCTAGGACTCTATCTTCTATTGGAGATAAGAGGAAAAAACTACAAGTCCTCTGATAGGGGAGAAATACCCTTAGATTGTGCAAACCATAAGAGCTAAGAAGAGGAAAATTGGTACTATTGTACCACCTACCGCCCTTGCTAAGAAAAGAGTAACGAAAAAAGTTGTGAGAGAAAAAGTTACAAGTGTAAATATTGCAGAAGAAGAAGGATTGGAAGAAGAAGGACAATAGTTAGTCCAAAGAAGGAGAAGTGATGCTTCATAAGGTGAAGCCAGTGGAAAAAGAAGAAGGTTTGATATTAGTGACACCGAGAGTGAAGAGGTGATCGAGGAAGAAAATAATAAGTCTATTATCCACATGAGGAAAGAAGTTGCCAAGAAGGTGTCACTAGAGAAAATGAAGAAGAAAAGATATACAAATCAAAAGAAGACTCTAGGTAAAAGCAAATAAAAAGAAAAAAAGAAAGAACTGAGAAGGCCTCACTCACCTATGAAATTAGAGGCATTGTTTAATAGTATTTTACAAAATGAGATGTTAGAGGAGACCAAAGCTCTATAAAAATATGTAGATCAGGTGGATAAGACCACCATCATTGAAGCTATAGTCAAGTACATTGTTGTCCTTGAGGTTGATATGAGGAATATGAAGAAACATATTCCTATAGACTTGTGGAATATTTTGTTAGAAAGAATGAAATAAGTTGTAGAAGAAGAAGCAAAACTTAAGGAAGAAGCTTTGAAAAGAGTAAGTGTTCCTCTCTCTGGGGATGAAAAAGTTTGCAAGGAGCTAGGATCTAAGAAAAGCACAAAAAGCCTTTGTATAGGAGCAAATTTTCACCCCTTACATAAATTTCCCATTTACACATCCTCACCTTAGAAAATCAAATCTGAAGGAAAAATTCCACATAAGCCCACTGCCTTCATTCCACTTGGCACCCATTTTGTGTGTTGGTAGAGGAATAACTATTAGGGACACTCATCCAGTGCACAGAAGTCCACGTGGATCGCTTACATCCCTAGAAGATTCCCACTTCTGAAGCTTGCAAAGGTGTTACACTTCCCATTAGAGGTTGATTTGTAACACCCTCTTTGACCAACTGACCCTAATATGGCCATTTTCCTTCATCTCTACTTTAATTCATCCCTTATTCATTTATTGGGATCTCTCTTAGAACTTACAATATATTCACATGCTTGAAGCCTTCAATCCATCACTCTCAAGCAACACTTTGCACTTCCCAGCAACAACATCAACACTCTATCAACTCCATAGAGAAAGTGTGGAACAAACACCATTTCAGCAGAGGCTTGAGTCCTTAAATTTTCTCCCCCATTGGCTAGTGAGCTCTTGATGGAGGTGGTAAGATTTATACTCCTCTCCTCTATGATTTGGTTGAGTAGCATAACATTATTTTGTAGTGCTTTAGTGTTCTTTACTTCATTTCTTGCTTTATCGTACTTTTCTCCATTATCGTTATCTTGGCTGACCGTGGAGGTGGAAACAGCAAAATGGGGGTCTAAGTGAGGCAGAACCCTATACATCCCCCCAAAAATTTTACTCTATCTTGAGTGTAGGTGGAATCATTCTTGGAGCTAGCTGAGAACAAGCACCTTTGTGAGATAATTCTTATCATCCTCACTCTTGCGTATTTACATGATCATATTCATGCATACTTTATCTACATCCTAGTGTTGTTTTGGCCCTTTGGAAGTACTTAGCTAGGATATCAAACCATTTTCATGTGTTCAACTTTATCTCTCTAGTCCTTTGGTTGTACGGATGAAATCCCACCTAAGAGATGCCAGCACACCGTGCTATCATCCCAGAGCTACACTTTCATCCTTGGGTAGAGAGCTATCTGAGACATAGTGTTGACCCCGAAAACTGACTTGCCTAGCCCCATTTCAAGTCTCGGGTTTGTAGATTGATCGAAGGACCTTATATTTCTCATCATTCTCATCTAATATTTCCCAACACCCCTTTAAGATGAGGTAAGTTAGGGCAGCCTTCTGCTCATGACCCTTCATGACCTAGGGCCTTGACATGGTTGGTCCCCCTCTCACATATTTGATGAACCTGATGTGAACCAATGTCTACTCATTTGTTGGTGTTTGAGCTTTTCCCTTGTACCCTCTGATCATTGTACCCCTGAGTGTTGTGAAGGTTTATGAGCATCACAACTTAGTCCATGACCTCTAGGTATATTGTTAGGAGAAGTATATGACACCTTTCGATGGAGAAGATGAAGGTCACTTCTAGTTTCTCTACAAGTCTTTTCTTCGATTCTGCAGTTGGCCTTACTACTCAGGAGTAGGTGTCACAGAGCGAGTCAAGATTATTTGATGAAAATGACCATGTCCCTACCCCTCCTACGTCTCCTACATCATCATCCATAGATGAGCGTGAAGCTATCCATATCCCTTCTAATTATGTCGCTAGTCTTAGCAAAGTTTTGAGTGCATTGGAGAATCACTTGGAGAAAAAATCAAAGCTGGCTAGGGCCACTAAAGTTATCAGTGAAATAAAATACATGGTAGGAAAATACCGAATAGGCGTAGAACTTCTGAATAGTCTCACTAGTCTGACCGAAGTGTGTGCCCCTTCGAACCATAGTAACATGATATGAGGTGGCCCCTTCAAAGAGCATGAGAGACAGTTAGGAGTGTTGATACCTCCCACATCCATGTACATGGCCGGCACGGTAACTTCAATCAGTATACTCGCTACTTCTGAAAGTTCTAAAACTATCAAAGTAAACAAGACCCCTCTAGGTTTTCACTTCACACCTCCTATCACCTCCAGCAGTGGAGGATTTGGTGGGATGATTGGTGGAGGCTTTGGTGGTAGAGGTGGCATTGGTAGAAATGGTTTTGGTGGAGGTCATGGTGGTGGCTTTGGAAGTAGTGGTGGCTCAAGTGAAGGTCACACTAGTGGCGATGACATCAGTGGTGGCTTCGACGATAGTCACAGTGGTAGTTTTGGGGGTGGCTCCGATGGCAGTTCCACTGGTCCTATATCTTCTAACAACCCAATTCTGAACACTCTTCTTCAGAACATGGGGAAGATGTAGAACCACCCGATGAATCTCTCCCAAGCTTTTGTCTAGCCTATCTTCCAGCCATTCTTCCAACCTAGCCCATTGTCGGTGATGATCCTAAACACTCCTGTCCCGCAGGGGATGGAGATTCCTAAATTTGAGAAATATGACAGCAAAGTGGACCTACAAACATGTATCTACCTTTAATACCTTATGTAAAAACTTCTTCCATCATGATGCGTTGATGGAAAATCTATTCCCCAAATATCTCAAGGATACAACTCTTGAATGGTACTATTCCTTGCCTGACAATTCCATATTTACATTTGATAAGCTTTTGAACCAATTTCTATGATAGTTCAATGCCAACATCGAAACTAATATGACCTTCTCTGACCTTGTATGGTGTAAGAAAGGAGATAATGAGAAGATTATCAATTTTATAGCACAGTATCAAGTGCTCTTTTCACAAATTTCATACCCATTACTTGATTCTGATGTGCAGAAGGTATTCATAGGGAACTTATAGAGGTCTTGGCAAGATAATTTTTCCCTTACGAAATACCCTTCTTTCGTACATTTGTGTGCAGCTCTACAGGAGTATCAGTAGATGGTGGTTCAGTTCGGGGGACCCTCCTCACGCTCCTATCTAGAAGGGAAGTCCATTGTGTCAATCTCTAGAAAAGGAAAAGTTGTTGCAAATGTAGTAGCTATTGTAGATGACAACGGCCTCAGACCCAACCGAAAGTTATCAAAATCTTATTCCTCCATGTTGCAACCCTAAACCCATTAAGGAACCTTACCCTAGCTGGTATGAAGTAAATACCTATTTTCAATACCATCGAGTTAATAGACATGATATCGAATGTTGGATGTACCTGCATCATGAGATACATGATCACATCAAGGATGATACTATTCATCTCGATGGAAGCAAACAAAATATGAACAAATCAATGGTGAAAGCTAATAGTGAATTACAGATATACAAAGACCTGTTTCTATCACATTTTTCTAACATGATTATCGATCCTTCTAATTTTGTTACTCAACCTAAAGCATATGTTAACATGGTTATTACTACTCCTTCTCCTCATCCTATGACCAGTTTGTCTGATGTAACATTCACTTCACCATATTTACAGATGAACAACAAACCTTCTCCACTTTAGATTCCCTCTTGCCTCAATGTCAACATTGTGACAAGAGTCTTGGTCGACCCCGCGAGTAGAGTGAATGTCATCACAAAAGATACTTTATTGTTGAACTCCCTACAAAGGGAGGAATATGAAAAAACAAATTCCATCATCTATACGCATGATGGCCTTGCTCTCAAACCATATGGATCGATAAATCTGTCCATCCTGGTTGATCCTAGGAATGTAGACACAATTTTTGATGTTATTCCTGAGTCAAAACTATTCAAGGTGAAAGCTAGGTATAGCTTGGCTAGGTTCCATGAATGGGATTACCTCTATTATTCACAAATATTTAAACTTCTCCCATGAAGGTGTTGTGCACATGGTACATGATACTAGCTATCAACCCTTGGTATCTTGTGGGGGATATTCATTGGATCACTTTTGGCCTGCCCCAGTTGGTCCGCTTCCTCTAAGAATGGAGCTACTTTATAAGAACTACATAAAGTATAAAACTAGGGGCAAGGGACAGCTGAAAATGACCCTTCCCATAGCATAGTAGCTAGCCGCCTCCTCTTCTCAAAAGGGAAAGGAGAATCTTTCCTCTTCTTAGGCTGCTTCATTCACTCCCATTTCTTGGGAGGAGTATTGAATGAGTAAGCCTGGTCTTTATCCACCGAGTCTAATGGTGCCTGCTTGGAGAAGACCCAAGATCAGGATATCAATATTCCTACTAAACCACCTGGACTTTGGTACTACTTGTACAATAGGAAAAATCCCCACATGGGTAATCCTCTATGTCTCGGCCTCCTTCCGCTTCTACTCCTAAATTAGTGAATGGGAAAAGGCCCAAGAAAAGGCCCATTGTCGAGGCACTAGAGACGACTCCCCCTGCTGTCTCTAAACCTATTCCTCTCGCTCCCATCCAAGAGTCTATCCCTATGCTAGAAATAACTATGGAGGACACTGCCATGGCTGAGTAGGAGTTGTCTATTCATTCACAACCTCCGACCTCAAGTTCAAAGAGTCACAAGAATTGCCTTGCGCACAAATGCAAGTACTGGCGAAAGGATCTCCTGGCTAAGCAAGCCACTTTACAAAGGAAGGAAGAGGAGAGTACCACCCCTGTATCAGGACCTCCTACCTCATCCTCCTCTTTCCTCCCCTTTGTTTCTATCCAAACCAGCTCTATATCGCTTCAAACTTTCGTTGTGAGTGCAAATGCACTTAACCCTAGAAAGGTGCAGGTGTTCATCACTCCTTCGATGGAGCCACCTTTGTTGACATTTGTTTTGGATGTCCTGCCTTTCTTGAAGCCCATATATATGACTGACACCTTGGTCTTATCTACTATGGTTCTTTCCTCTTCCTCTTTCTCTACCCTTCTTGCCTTGTCTGTGGGGAGTTTGCCTCCCCCAACGAAGCAGAAGGTAGGGAGTGGTCCTTCCAGCAACGAAGGATGTAGGAGGAGCCCACCTTCTCTAAAAGGTGGCCCCACACTAACTTGTTCTATCCTAGTAATGAAACCTGTAACTAAGGAAAAAAATTAGGTTAGCATGAAAACAAATGCATAAACAAAACCCTAGCTAAACAATGAAGCACAATGATAGGGTAGGGTTGGTTGGAACACTCACTATTCCATGCTCTGGGTCCTTGCTCTCAAGAACTCCTAGGTGTCTCTTCCACCTTAACCTTTAGGTCCTATCTCATGTATAGGTACCTCTGGTCCTATTGGCCAACCCCACTATCATCTAACTCTCAAACTACCAAGCCAATCTTGGTGCCTTGCCACTAACTCTTCCTTAGCCCTTAATCTTCCCTAAAGGCTAACTGTCCTCACCACTCCATTAGGTCCTTGCAGGGGTGTAGATATTTTTTCAATGGCTTCACAGCATCTTCCTAAGGTTCTTGGACAATGACCAAACCCTCACCTAGGGTTTTAGTTCCCTAATTCTAGGCCTCCAAAATAGGTTTTTCCTCTGAGGAAATGAGGTCACTTACCCAAGTTCTTCAAAGAACCTCAAATATTTTCTATAGATTCTTAGTCCTGATGCCTACCACTTCAATATTTCAAAGGTCTTATCCCTTGACTATCTGTACACAGGTTAGACCTTCCAAATTTTTCAAAATAGGTCTCTTCTTTAGGTTTTTCTGACCCCACAGTGGACTGTTACTTGGTTCTCCACTCAAACAGACTGTTGGAACGTCCTCCTTATTACCAATCCTTTGCAAGGCTTCCATCCACCTTTCTACCACATGGTTTATCAGGGAAAGGTCCCCTCTGCAAGCTAAGTGCTTTGTACTTCAAGACTTTCCTAGCCAGGCACTGTCAAGCTTGCCTAGGAGAAGTCTTTCTTCATGCTTCCATCACTCCTGACCACTCCCAACTCTAGCTTATGTACAAAAATGGAGCCTAACCACATTTCCCAAGGGCCCATACTTAGGTACAGTGGGGAAAGTACTTAGGAATCCATCAACTATAGTCTGCCAGTCAAAACAGTAAACTAAAAAAAACCAAACTAACTACAAAAGAATGCTTGAATTGCACACACTAACTATCTACTATCCCACACAATGCTTGGAAATAAATTACACTATGTTCTATAGTATTCACATTGCCATGATTACTCCTACAACACACGAGTTCAAAACAGAACACAAGAAAGTACTCCCTCTTCTCACTGTCCTCTCTTAGAATTCATTAAAATTCAAATTACAAAAGTTCTCAATGCCTTCCAACCTTTCACATAGGTTGAGGCACACCTTAAATAGACTCTCCAATTCAGTTAGGCTCAAGCCCCAACTATTCCATGGCCAGTTGTGGCTTTGCATAAGCCTTATTTTCAAAATTGTAAAACAAACTATCACCTAGGGAGGTCTACAAGGTCAACAAACATCTTTGTAGCCAAACCCCAATCTAGAAAATGAATTATACCTTCATTAAGAAATCTTGTTTGGCGGTGGTATTTGCTACCCAGAAATTGCGGCATTACATATTGACTCACACAATCAGGCTCATAGAAAAAATTGATCCATTAAAATATTTACTCAGGAAGGCTGCTTTAACAGGTAGACTAGCCAAATGGGTCATGCTTTTAAGTGAGTTTGATATTCAGTATGTGGAAAGAAGAGTCATCAAAAGTCAAGTGATCACCGAAAAATTAGCTAAAGCTCCTTTAACAAATGATCAACCTATGACAATGGAGTTTCCTGATGCAGACATTCTGACAGTAACACCACAACAATGGATACTTTACTTTGATGGATCATATACACAAAGAGGATCTGGTGCAGGAATTTTGTTCATTACACCCCAAGGACACACTATCCCAAAATCTTATAGAATAATGTTTCAATGTACCAATAATGTGGCAAAGTATGAGGCATTAATCAATTAATCATTGGATTCAAAGTGGCAATTGAATGGAAAATCACAGAGTTACAAGTATATGGGGATTCTCAACTAGTCATTTATCAAGTAAATGATGAGTATCAGACAAAAGATGAGAAGTTGATGCCCTATAAGGAGCTGATAGATGATCTCAAACAATACATTTTCAATATCAAATTTGAGAAAATTCCAAGGGCAAAAAACAAAGCGGCAGATGCTATGGCAACAATTGCTTCTCTTTTACAATTACCGGAGAAACATGGTCATTATGAGTTTATGGTAGAACAAGTATCTAATCCTTCTTATAATAGTTCGGAAACCCAAACCGTATACCATTTAGATACCGTTGAATCCTCCATCTATGAAAAAACCTATGCATACCTAAAAGAAAACATCCTCCCCCCTGATCTTTCCAGAAACCAAAAACGCAACTTCGTCTGCCAATCCGCCCGACATACTTTAATCGCCAACATAATTTATTATCGAGGTCTAGATGGTACTCTTCTCCGATGTTTAGAACATAATGAATCTGAGAAAGCCTTACGTGAGGTTCATGGAGGTATTTTTGGAACTCATTCAAGTAGTATAACTCTAGCAAAGAAACTCCTTTGTTTAGGGTATTACTGGCCAAGTATGGAGGAGTCTTATCAGTTTGTTAAGAAGTGCCAAAAGTGTTAGATTCATAGTAATCTGATCAACACACCAGCTCGGGAATTACATCCATTCACATCAACATGGCCCTTTTCTCAATGGGGACTAGACTTGGTAGGAAATATAAATCCATCTTCATCCAATGGACACAAGTTCATAATCACAATGACAAAATACTTTACAAAATGGATAGAAGCAGTTCCTCTCACAACTATCACTGGAAAACATATCTCCTCATTCATATTGAACTACATAATCTGTCGGTATGACATACCTCAATCCATTATCACTGATAATGGATGACCATTTAAAAATCAAGATGTCCAAGAATTGTGTGAAAATTTTCATATCCAACATCATTTCTCAACACCGTATTATCCTCAGGGAAATGGCCAAGTAGAGGCCTCTAACAAGACAATTATGAAAATACTCAAGAAAACGGTTAACGATGTTGGATGTGATTGGCATGTTCAGCTTTTTCCTGCACTATGGGCTTATAGAACCAGCATCAAAACACCAATAGGAGCTACACCATATGCCTTGGTATATGGGTCAGAGGCCATACTACCCATTGAGTAGAGATTCCATCACTTTGTGTGTCACTAAAAGGAATCATTTCAGATGAGGATTATAGAGTATCTAGGATTCAAGAAATAGAACTATTGGATGAGCATCATCAACAAGTTGTCAATCATCTAATGACATACCAAAATAGAACATCAAGGAGCTACAATCATAGGGTAAAACCTAGAGTCTTTCAGGTTGGTGATTTGGTCCTAAAAGAGAACCCTAGAAATCAGCAAGACAAAGAAAAGAAAGGGAAGTTTGAACCTAACTGGCTAGGTCCCTTTGTCATCATATCAGTGTATGGATCGGGCGCTTATCAGCTATCAACACCTGAAGGAGATTTGTTTGACGAACCTCTCAACAGTATCCATCTAGAAGATACTACACCTGAATCACCTAGTGCACATTTCAAAATTCTGAAAAATGGTTTCCTTGATGAAAACCTAGCAAACATGCGTCTTGGTAACAGATTAAAAAAAGCAAAAAAGTAAAAAAAAAAATTTTAAAAAAAAAGAGATCACAAAAATATGAAAAAGTGCAATAAAAACATATAGTGAAAACCTAGAAACAGATGCTATTTGTGATTTTAACTAGCTTTTTCCATCTATTAGGGTACATATCATGGTCGTTACTTTCACCATCACTTTGCATCCATTATCATATCAATGCAAATAGTCATGTCTCACCCTAGATTGAGGACAACATCTACACATCACTGGGGGCAATAAAGAAAAAACGAGCTTAGAAAAATGCAAAAAAAAAGCAATGAGCAAAACCCAACCCAACATAGAACATCAGTCACCAACAGAAGCACTTCAAACATCCGTATCACATCAAAATCCAAAAACAAGTCAAAAGGTTAGTCTCAAAAAGTCAAGCCAAAAACATGAGTCTATGTCAATTGAACTACGTGGTCTCTGTGTGTATAACATAGGAAAGGACAATCTTTGATCAGCCCCCGAGGCCCCTAGGATAGGTCAGTAGGTTAGGTTTGGTCCAGAATCTCAAAAAATCACAAAAACGTCACAAAATCCAGATGGATGATCTAATCTAAATAATGATTGAAACACTTTAAGTAAAGGTTGGATATGTTGTATTTTTTATTATTTATCATTTCTTTGGAGCAAGTCAATGATGAATTGAACTAAAAACGCTAGGAAGAAGCATTTGTCTGTTGTTTGGGAATTAATTATTTAATGTGTGAATTGTTGTGGGACGTTCTCTACAAATGTATCACTGATGAAATTCAGAATACACATACTAAAATGATTGATCCTTGTTTGTTTATGCAAGAAATGCTTAGGTCATCTCAGTTTAATTATACCTCGATGCTTGTGTTCATTTGCAATATCAAAAATCATGGAAGTCGTACTCAGGTCATCATGGTCTAAATTATACCATTGATTCTTGTACTCACTTTCAACAATTTTAAAAGCTCTATGATGATACAAAGCACAAAAGAACTGTTAAAATAACAATAGTTTGCATATATATTTTGCATGATAAAATTAGATTGCATTCATTAATGATTTCTACAACTACAGAGTGTTTTTTATAAAAAGGATTCAAATCGATGATTATCTTTTCTATTAATAAGATTGAGTATAACTGACATAAAACAAAAACATCATCATAATCATGTAGTTGCATCAAAAATTTTCACATTTAAAAGACATTTTCTATTCATCATTCATACATTTTAAATCAAATCATGTTGCATTCATATTTCTCCATATCATATAAAAGCTCTAAGAGAAAATTTCAAAACTAAATCATATCATTGCATTTTTCATCCATCCACCAATTATTTCTCCCATATCAAGTCATCACATTATCCATTCACATTTTATTATCAATACATTACTGCCATACATCATACATCGATTCATCATTTTATTATTACATCATATTATTGCATTTCTATCAATTCATAATTTATATCATACATCATCTATTTTCACATTCATATCAACATAGGAACATACATCCCATCAGTATCACATCATTACATCCACATTCATGTATAAAGACGGTCATCATATAAAAAGAAAATAATTGTGCATCCATACATTGACAACATACATCCATACATCATTCATCATAAACATATCATCCTCATATAAACTGCATTTATAATATCATAATTAGAATCATCGTATGGCATATAGAACATTGAAAGTAAATACATCAATCATAGAATCATAATAGAACCATCATAGATCGATAAAAATTCACTGTATATCATAAAAATCATCAATGTCAAGTATACAATGAAGTCTGACATAAAAGAGATACATCATCAAAACTGGCTGAATCGAAGTATACATCATGTCTCAAAAGAATACCACAAAATCATATAGGGGCAGCTAGGATCTGCTACTACCAGACGGTGTAGGCATCTCAGGACTAGTACCTCCCCTACCAGAAGCACCTAGATCTCTCGGATCTATCCATGGAGGCTACATCACACCCTCGCTAACCATCCCGATATGTGTCCTGCCAGATCTAGACGGCGCATAACTAACTCTCTGCTCAGAAGGAATGACATCATGGTAACAGCCTCTATAAAACTCCACCTCTCGACCAACATGGAGAACCTCCCTCATATAATCACCAACGGTAGTACCATCGGCTATTCGTTGTAAGGTCTCGGCAGTCCCTTGTGCCCACTCTACGATCTGCCTGGCAATGTCTCTCTTCGCTGTCAATGTGGCAATCTGTGTCTGCGCAACTGCCAACTGTCCCTATACTTGTGCATGAGCCTTGCCTAGGTCTGTAACTGCATCTATGTCTGCACAAGTAAACCCTGTGCCTAAACAAGCTAGCCCTACAAAGTCTATATCTACACCTGTAAGCTAGCAATTTGTGACTGATGATCTATCGAAGAAATCTCCACTACTTGCCTCTTACGAGGCCTACTAGTGGATGGACCTACGTTGCCTGCCACAACTCCTCTACCACTATCATCACCATCATCTCCATCGTCACTGCTACTCTCATCACTACTACTTGCCTCACTATCATCCCCACTATCCTCTACATCGATATCCTCCTCCACCTCAATAGCTATGGTCAAATCCTCCAAAATATCCTCCTCTATGGGTAGGGGCACTGGCTCATCAAGAATGGTAATCCGAGGGCATGGATGTAATGATAGATATTATGCATACTCGGCAGTCATTGGTGCCTCTACAATATCATGATGCATGTCCCAAGCTAAAGGTTGTAGAGCATGGTATGCCTCTAATATAGTATCATAAGATAGAGATGGCCCCCAATCTGCGGTATCACTCTGACATCGGGCGTAATGTGCAATGCCTCGGGGCATGCACTGAACAATCCCATACTATCTATAGACCCTCCGCAATAAGAATCTCTCCAATACAAAGCGGTTCATGTCGATCAAGTACATGGAATCACACAAATAACAATGAACTGCATCATCATCCTCCCAATGCTCATAATCCAGATATGGGCACCATGTGATAGCCTCTAAATCATCCAATACGCGCCTCCAGTGCTCCAACTTACCCATCCTAGACTAGGTAAGTTGACCTCTATATCGGAAAACATAAGGCCTGGTCGCAGGTCTATCTCATACTGGTAGTGGTCGCATAATAGCAATATGCTCCCACACCCAAACCTAAAGCAAAGTAACCCCTGCTGACAGGCTATGCCCTCTCAAATATACAACTAAATGTAAATCATGATATAGATGTGCTAGCATGCACATCCCCCAAGCATAATTGGTTCCATGCACGACCATTCTCTCAAGTACACAACCCCAACCAACAGAGAATCCATTTGACCTGCGATCAGGACAAAGGAAACCTCCAATGAATCCAACAAGCACTGTCATTAAAGTAGCATAAGCATCAGCCATCGCACACCACCGAATCCACAATCCTACAATGTGATCATCCTGAAAAACTCTATGGAGAGCATCTATCCCACCAGCCTCCTATGAATCATATGCTACAATCTCCCCAACAAACGGTATCCGTAATATCCGTCATACGTCCTCTAGAGTGACTGTCATCTTGCCAGTAGGTAGGTGAAAGGTATTGTGGTCATTGTGCCACCACTTGGCTAATGCTATGCGGAGACCCCAATTAATCCTAATCTGGGGCATGTCAAGAAAATAACTAAGATTGCATCGAATAATAATCCGTGTCTCATTTGGTGTCAACTGCAGAATCAAATCAAATGTCCATGGGAAATTCTCTTGAATCTGGAGGTTACCCAAACGCTCTTATCATCATGAAATGTTTTAAATCAGTACACTATGTCAAATATCACATGTCATTATCCTATCAAATCTAATCAAACCTCATTTATTATGAGGTCATCATTACCAATCTAAATTGTACTTTGCCTACATGAGGTTCATCAAAATTGATTTTATTCCTCATCTATCATGAGGATAATCAAAGTCTTATCCATCATCAGAATCAATCATCAGGGTTATTTATATCATCAAATCATATCAAACCGAAGAGTGGCCATGATCAAAATTGACAAAATCAAGTTTAAAATTTGACAAATTTTGCAAATCTGACTTGGATGCGCTAGAACAGGCATTCAAAGCGCTAAAAAAATCAGAAGCGTTATTTCATCACTTGGATGCACTAGAACAGGCATTCAAAGTGCTAAAAAATCAAAAGTTCTCTTTCATCACTTGGATTCGCTAGAATAGGCATTAAAAGTGCTAAACAATCAGAAGTGCTCTTTCATCACTTAGATGCGCTAGAACAAGCATTCAAAGAGCTAAAAAATCAGTAGCGCCATTTTTTTTCTCAGAAGCGCTATAACACGCTATTAAAGTGCCACATCAATCAAAGCTCTATTTCAGAAGGTCAAAGCACCAAAACAATATCTCAAAGCGCTAAACCCTTCTAAGCGCTAATTTATACTATTGAAGTGCTAATTTATCCTATCAAAGCGCTACTAGTTTCAAAGCGCTACTAGTTTTGAAGCGCTAAACTATCATATCAAAGCGTTGGGTATGTGCAAGATCATCATGGAAAAAACATGCCCTTAAGTGGCAATGAAAACTCAAATAATCAGAGTTAGGCAACTTGAGGTAAAAATTTGAATAAGTTAACTAAATTATTTCAAAAATATGTAAGAATAGAATCTGTAGAAAGTTGAATGTAGTTTCTAAACTACTAGGTTTATTTTAAAAAAAGAAAAATCTATTTGGTGAAAATTTGAAAATTCAATGCAATAGTACTTAAATTTCAGGGAAAAAATAAGAAGTAGGTGTCTGTCTAACCACCCTAACCACAATAAAATGATAATATTATTTTATAATATTTTAGATATAAGTAGAGGACTCATGTCCCGATGTGATGCATATTTTTTTGTAATTTTTTTCCAAGTAAATAATTAATTATGAAATTTTTATTACAAGTTTTAAAAAATATAAAAAACTCGTATGTTTGACCACCTTAACTTGGCCAAAACTTCATGGAATTCAATTTTTTTTTTTAATCCTATATTATGTGAAGCATAGAATGTGGCACATGTTTTGGATTCAAAAAATGTGATACCGTTTGAAAGCTATAGATTTTTTTCAATCAGCCTATCAATCAGGACTTTAGTCGTAATTCAAATAGAAAATGAATAATAATTATTTATTAAATTCAAAGTAAAGTATAATTTATATTGGTGGAAACATGAGAATCTCCTTTAAAAACCCTTTTCATTTCATCAATTTTGGGTAAAAAAAAATCGTTAGCCACATGGGACATGATATCACTTACATATCGCCACTTTTTGGCCCATCATGATCCTACACATACCCCGCTAACATATCTAACGGAAGCACTAATTCTCAAAAGCGCTAAAATAGGTCCTAGGAGCGCTACACCAGAGTGTGAAGCACTAAAGCATGTACTTGAAATGCTAAAACTACAAAAAATTATAAATACAAAAAAAGGCACAAAAAATGAAATCGCACGAAATACGAGGAGGATTATGGGTACATACCAGAGGTTCATAAGTGGCTAGGCACTGATGACATCGCACATGCTCGAACCGGTGGCTATGGTAAGGAATCGACATCTTGCTCCAAGTGGCTCAAATATGTCTCTCTCACAAAGATTTCAAAAGTCAAATGCACAAATGAGTATGAAAAAGACCTTTTTGATCGTTTATTAGTTTCTTAAAGGTGGAATTTTGTGGGATTTTTAACTTTTTAATTAATTTTATTGGGAGATTAATTGAAATTCATCCAAGGGGAAAAAATTCCTCATCATTATCGAGAGATAAATTATTTTACCACCAAAACTTCATCAAATCATTGAAAAAAAATCATTATAAAATTGAAAATTTCCGAAAAATCCAAAAAAATCAACAAATCATGAATTTATCTCCCAAGGGGGCATATTATCATCAATCATCTAAAAATCAATGTATGGGGCATGCCTGGAACATACTGAAAAATTTTCATCGATACGGATAGTAACAACACAAAATTTTCTTTGAAGCAATGTGTAAACAAATCACTTCAAAGAGGGGCAAAATGTATACACCTAAAATTGGTCTGGAGAATCTGATTAATTAAATATAACTTATTTGATTAATTATCCTAAAATCCTCTACTATTAAATAAATGGAAATATTTATTTATGTAGCTCATCATAAATTCTTTAATCTCTATTCTATTATTTTCATCTTAATTAAATAGACAAATTTCACTTTGTTTTATTTAATTATCATAGTTAAATTCATCTACTTAATAAATAAATAGAAATATTTATTTATATTAAGTTCATTGTCAATTCTTCTATTTTTATCATATTTCCTCTTAATTAAATAAAGATATCCTAAGGTTTTTTATTTAATTTTCACATCCCTTCTTATTAAATAAGAAAATATCAAATATTTGTTTTATTTAATTAAATATCCCCTTTTTCTAATTTAAATAAATCAAAATATTTAAATAAGGGCATAAAAGCAAATTTCCTCTATTTTACTCACCAATAAAATTAGATATTTATATCTAATTAATTCAACTGGTATTCACGAGAAGATTTGGAGACAAATTGGAAATCAATCTGTCAATCCTCTTCCATCAATTCTTCCTATCATCTTGCCTGGTGTTTTTATGGTAGGAACTAGTCACAAAATCTTCTCAATCTTCTCAATCTTTCACCATTCAATCCTCCAGATTGAATCCAGGCCAATGTTTGCTGCCCCTGGGCAAATCTGCTATTGGGAAATCTATAAATACAGCCCTGTACAACAAAGAAAGAATCCCAACTTTATGCAAACTTACTATGCAGGAAAGCATTAAGCATTGCATCAATAGTATCATAGTTTTTAATTCATAACCATGGTTGCATTTAGTTTTTTGTAGCTTTCATTTATCTAAATTCATGTCAAGTTTAGTAATCATCATATAGGATTAGTTTCCTACATTTAGCATCATTCTCATTCTTTAGATTGTCATTTTAAACAGTCATAGTGCTTACGCGATCTAAGAGCCACAATGATTTGATAAATCTTTGGAGATAGAGAGCAATATGATGCTTTCAAGAGTCTTTTTGTTTCAATTAGATTAACTTTGATTAGTTCTCTTGATATAATGTCGTAGTAAGAGGTGTATTTACATTCATACTTATTTCACACTTACAATTTGGTGCCCACTGTGGGGCATAACCTGATATTTTCATGATTTTTCTTGGAAAAGTGTCGTACAGGATTCTGGCGTGTTCATTTTAGCGTGATCAAGAGATTTTTTGGTGCTTCCGATGAAAACTATAGCACTTTTGAAGTCTGTTTTAGCACTTTTGTATCCAAAGTAGTGCTTACACACTCTGTTTTAACGCTTATGTATCCAAAGTAGCGCTTACAAACTCTGTTTTAGCACTTCTGAGGTCTGTTTAAGCACTTCTGAGGTCTATTTTAGCACTTCTGAGGTCTTTTTTAGCACTTTTGTATCAAAAGTAGTGCTTACATAATCTATTTTAGCGCTTTTGTATCCAAAGTAGCACTTGCAGACTCTATTTTAGCGCTTTTGAGGTCTGTTTTAGCGCTTCTGCAAAATAGCACTTTGACAATCAATCTTAAAATGGCCATATCTTGGTCATATGGAGGTCTTTTTTGAAACTTTTTTTTTGAAATGGGGTAGAATTTCATAAGCTATGCAATGGTGTAGGTATTTCTCACTTTTTGTAGAGTTAAAATTTTTAATTTCACATTTAAAGTCAAATCACATTGTAACTTGGTCTAAGTTTTAGGATTTTTATGCTTAATCATTCATCTAACCCTTATATCTTCTTATTTCATGATCTCATCTAACATTTTGAGCATTTATTGTAGGTTTTAAGAGGAATATGGAGGATTGAATTGAAAAAAAAAAAATTTGATATCCATTATAATAGTGTTTTCAAACACTCATGAGAAAATAACCCATCATATGTTATTTTTCATTCATGCTTTAGGACCAACTAGCATTACTTTGGGCTTAAAATTAACCATCTACACAAGCTTTGTCAAAGTTGGTTAAAAAGAACATTAGAAACTCACTAGTTTTTGGATTTGGATTAAAATGAACCAATCCTAGGATAGTCACTTGGTTTAAAATTTATCAATCCTAGGATAGACATCACACATTTTGCTATATTGGTTAAAATTAACATCATGAATTTTGTGAAGCAAAATCTTCACCTCGAATAGCAAATTGTTTCTTTGGGTTTTAAAATCAAACATTGCTTATTGTGCTTGTGTGGTGAATAGGCTTATGCTCTCCCCTTAACTAGGTGATCAAAATGTCAGAATCATCCTTTTATTTTGTACAATTCACACTTTATTAAATCCTTTAGAAGGCCTGTCATAGTGGGAAAAAGTACTCACCCTACGAGAACAACCTAAGTGGGAACACCTAAAGCCAAGGATTCCAACCCACTATAATCAAAAGTGAGTTGTTGATGAAAGTCCAACTTGACGGAAGTGTGCAAGATAACCATCCCCAAAATATTTGTTCTAAAGATTGGGAGGTCTCCTGAGGGAGTTTATCATTTACCGCTTTGAACGGAAACCCTATCTACGAACCATAGTGTAGAATCCAGTTGACTCAGTAACCAAACATTGTAATACTCAAGGTGCAAGGGGAGGGAAGAATCTACCCCCAAGACACTCACCATATAATTTTCAAGGACCATTTTCTCAAGGGATCGAGAAATCTAACTTTGAGTATGCGCCTGAAAAAGACAAAAACATAGGCACCCTCTAGGGGTGACATGACTATGTGAGTCGACGCAATTTTGAGATGTGGGTTGTTGAGTATAATGATGACCTTTTTTACCTTAAGAGTGAGTATGCTTGAAGTGTATTCTTTGTCAAAAACCAGTGGAAATCAAGAAGCATCATGTTTGATTCTTAAACATACACTTGTTGTTTAGATTCTACAACTTAAAAAAAAAAATTGTTTTACAAATGCTCGCTGTGTTTTCAAAACATTAATTCGGATAAGATCATCCTGAAAAACACAAAGAAAACAAGAAAACATAAAGCTATTGGAAACCCCTGTCAAACAGTTAACATCAAAATTTGGATTTTTATCAGAACATAAACTTTCCTAAATCAAAGCAAAGTCTTAAACCTGCATAAATTGGACTTTCCAATTGAATTTGTTCAAATCAAACCAAGATCTACCATCCAAACGTGTATCAATCAAACACATTTGATTATTAAGTTAAGTTTCAGGATCAATCATCCTAAATCAAAGAAACGAAACCATATAATCAAACTTATCAACTTAGTCTAATCGATAGAATCTATCATTCTATTTGACTTGAGTTAATATCCTTGACACTATATTAAGCTAAGATCAAAAGTTGATTGAAAATAATAACGTTTGTATGTCCATTTAACAAGGTCACATAGACTAAAAATCCAAAGAACAAGAAATTGAAACTCAAACCACCATGGCTAGAATAGATGAGGATCAATTGAATGCTTTAGCTCATGAAATGAAAAACCTTCAACAACAAATATGGGATATGCAAAGGGAAACAACCACAAAGAGGTGTTTTCTACCAGACATTTTTTTTATTCCTCTAATAAAAATCTCGACATGACACCCTCTCCACCAACAACTACATCATCCAAGTTTGATATCTTTGAATTTTAAAAAAAATCAAATCAGAAGCCCAAATCTTAGTCCTCAAACACAAATGATATTGAGCAATCCTATCATGTCATGCATTTATCTCCATCCACCATAATCCAAAATAAACCTCAAGATTATTTCACTCAAGCTAACAATTTCATCCAATCATCCTCTTCTATTATATCTTCAACATCTAATGGTTCATGTCAATCTCTCAATCTAAAGCATGCTAGCATAGACTCCCCTACACATCAAGATCAAAATATTCTTTCCACTCCATCCAATGATATCAACATTCCACAAATTTTTCCAATCTTTGATCAAGATCCCATTTCTCAAGGAACTTATGATGATCCCCTCCTTTCACTTTTCATCCAAAATAATTCCCTTCCATCTAAAGAGACAAATATCCTTCCAGGTTCTTCTTCCACATCATCTAATCAATCCATACCATCTCATGATTATATTGCATCACAAGAGCATGATATTTTTTCCATCCTATCTAATGATGTCTTACCAACTGATGATCAAGACATGCTTTCTACAAATTCTCATGATTACCTTCCTCATCAAGGTCAAGATATGATTCTATTCAAGGATACTCTTTCATCCCATGAAGATGTTTATCCTTCTCATGATCAAGAAATTCCTTTCATAGCACTTCATAATTCTTTTCCAAGTCAAGATCAAAATACCCCATCATCCCCATGTCAAGAGCCTATCACACCTATTCAAGCTATCCATGAACCCCACACCTATAAATTGGGATCCTCCACCTTTATCCATTCTGGTTTACTTCCAACACCTATCCTCTCATCCATATCATATCCTCCCCAAAATGGACTCACATCTTGTTTCACAAACAATACATATCCCATTGGTAAATATATATGTCAAAGTATGAATTACAAAGGAAAAGGATTAGGCCTTCATGAGCAAGGTATCCTAGAACCCCTTTCTGTTCAAATAAACCCATATCACCATGGCCTTGGTTATACAGCTAAGTTTCCTAGTTCATCAAACCTACCATCTATCTTAGGTCCTCATTCTAATCCACCAAACATACCATCTATCCTAGGTCCCCATCCTAGTGCATCAAACCTTCCCTCTATCCTAGGTCCATATCCTATTTCTCAAGAACAACAAAGGCACACATCCTTAATGCCCTTTCAAAATTCTACCCACATTAACTCATCCAAAATACCTCTATATCATTCATCTCAATCCACCCCTCCCATTGCTCTTGGAAGAAATTTGGGTGCCAAAAATCAAAAGCTTATATATCAAAAGCCACATGTATCAAAGGATCAACATGTCTCCTCGAAGAGACATGCAAAAATAAAAGAAAATTTCATCCAAAATCAAAAGAAAAATCTAAAAGGCCAAAAAGGCCCATCAAAGCGAAAAGGCAATTTTCAAAGACCACAAAGGTCCATAAATCAAACAGAAAAATGTCAAAGGCCACAAAGGCCCACAAATCAAAAATCAAATTCAAAATTTATGTGGATTCCTAAAAGTCTCATAGAAGAAATAAAATATAAATTGGCATCCAAATTTGCTAAGCCAAAAGCTTCCCCCAATTTTCCATCTAATAACCTATCACCTTCCAAATCCATTTTTCCTCCATCACTCCACCACCCTTTAAGGTGTGTGCTAATGTTGATCTTGCCATCCTTTCCATCTATCCATCAACAGGCCTTCCAACCTCCTATCCATTATCCAGCATTCATCCCCCATCATTCTCCTTTAATCCAAACCTTTGCATAAGTTCTTAGATTCTTCAATCATATTATTAATCTGCCAACATTTATGAGTCTAATTCCCATTTTCCATGGTTTATTAGAGGGATATTTTGTTGTGAAACTTGATGCTTAAGTCCTTCCTCCATTTCCCTATCATCCATATCCTATCTTTCATATTCCTCTTATACTCTACACTTAGGGACAAGTTTCGTCCATCTTATCATTCATGGTCATTATCCTTTCTATGCTCATTCCTTACATTTCCACCTTTGATCTTGACAAGGTTAAGGATCTTCTTTAACATCATATATCTTATCTTATACGCTTTATCCATATCTTTCATCTTATCCATATTCCATCATTCTTACTAAATACATCCTTTCTTCCTTTCCTTGGTCTTGATAAGGAATAGGGGCAAAATACTTGGGCCTTATGTCTTTATCATATCTAGTCGATCTTGATCATCCCATTCATTGTTTTTATCCTTGCTTTCTTCCATTCCATATCTTCTAGCCTATCAAAATCCATGTCATCATGTCCCTTTGCAACCTTGAATCTTATCATGCAAATCATATTTAAGCCTAGCTACAAAACATTATCCAATCCTCATATATTTTGTCAATCAATCATCAAAAATAATCAATCTTATCATATTTAGAGGAAATTAGTGATCCTAAGTACTTATCATCATCATGTCTTATGGAATGAATCATTCCTCACATCTTAATCAATCAACCATTATCATCTTTTGACAAGAGATATGTTGCTTGTGTGACATGTTTTGCAGTGAATATTTCATATTGATCTATAATTTATCCATGGTTGCATTACCCCTACTGAGGGGCATCTTGTTCCTTCAATCAGCCATATCATCTCATTTCATCTTAAATATCCTGAAAAATACAAAAAAATCTGAAAATCTGAAAAAGGTGCAATAAAATCTCAAGTACATATCATTGCAATGAGGTCATGTCTCACCCTAGCTTGGGGAAAAAATATTGATCTCACTAGGGGCAATAAAACTTTGAACTTAATCAAATAGACAAACAATGGGAAGACAAACGTAACCCAACTTTGAACATCAATCACCATCAGGAGCACATCAAACATCCATATCATATCAAAATCCAAAAATAAGTCAAAAATCACTCAAAAAGTCAAAAACAGAGTCGTCCAGTCAAACTACGTGGTCTATGCATGTATAACATAGGCAAGGCTAATCTTTGATTAGCCCCTGAGGCCCCTAGGATAGGTCAATAGGTTAGGTTTGATCCAAAATAATAGAAAAATAGAAAAACATCAAAAAATCAAACATAAAATCAAATCAATATGGATGATCTAGTATGAATAATGGTTGAAATACTTTAAGAAAAAGTTAATTTTTTGTACTTTGATCTTTGTTATCATTTCTTTGGAGCAACTCGATGATGTATTGAACTAGAGAAGCTAGGAAGGAGAATGATATTTTCTTTGTCTGTTGTCTATGAGTTAATCATTATTATTATGTGAATTGTTGCAAGACGTGCTCTACAAAGTATCATTGATGACATTCAAAATTCACATAGGAAAGTGATTGATTCTTGTCTATTTACGCAAAAAATTCTCATGTCATCTCGGTTTAATTATACCTCGCTACTTGTGTTCACTTGCAATATCAAAAATCATGGAAATAGTACTCAGGTCATCATGGTCTAACTCATACCATTGATGCTTGTACTCACTTTCAACATTTAAAAGGCTCAATGATGATAAAAAGCACATATGAATGGACTTTTAAGATGCCAATATTTGCATGTAGTTTTGCATGGTTAAATTAGATTGCATTTATGTTAGTTTTTCATTTGCAGAATAATTGATTCCAAAGGCTGGTGAATCAATAAGATGGTGGATCAATCATAAAATCTCTGACTGAATAAGTGTACATCATCAAGTTTTAGTACATTAATCAATCCTATACTAGGGCATATCAATCAAAGTTGATAAACCACATCAACTGATGATATCTATATCAGCCTACACCAGATGCAGAATCATGTCCCACATCTTTGTGAAGAACTCTAAAATCCTCCTATGATCATAACATATCGCAAATCATCAATATTATCAATCAATCAAAAATCAATCAGCTTATCAATCTAATCAGCTCTGGTGAGACTTTGATCAAATCTCATGAGTGACTATCATTGAACCTCGTCTATCATGAGGTCAATCAATCAATCTATCAATGAACCTCGCCTATCATGAGGTCATCATCAATCTATCATTGATCCTTGCCTATCATGAGGTCAATCAATCAATCAATCATTGAATCTAACCTATCATGAGATCAATAATCTTCTAATCTATCATGATCATCAATCAATATTGAATCAAAGGCTGACACAATCAAAAATCATCAAACATAAGGAGGCTTAATACAAATTCATCTAGGGCCAAACTTTCTACATTTTTAATCGGGAGATAAATTATTTCACCAATGAATCTTCATCAAATCATCATCAAATCATTGAAAAATCATGAAAAATTCCGAAAAATAAAAAAATCATAAATTTATCTCCCAAGGGGGCATATATTCATCAATCACCTGAAAATTAATGTCTAGGGCATAGTGAATTTTTTTCGTTGATACTAGTAGCAATAGCAAATTTTTCTTTCAAGCAATGTGTAAACACATCACTTCAAAGAGGGGAAAAATGTATACACCTAAAATTGGTCTGGAGAATCTGATTAATTAAATATAACTTATTTGATTAACTATCCTAAATTCCTCTACTATTGAATAAATAGAAATATTTATTTATATAGTTCACATTTAAATTCTTCTAGTTCTACTATTATCTCATCGTAATTAAATAAACAAAATTAAATACTTTGTCTTATTGAATTATCAAATTCCTCTTTTTTATCTTAATCACATCATTCAATCAAAATTAATTAAACAAAGGTTAAATACTTTATTGTTTAATTATCATATTTCTTCTATTTTAATTTAATAAACAACTCCTATGGTTTGTTTTATTAAATTATTATTTCCCCTTTTGCTAATTTAAATAAATCAAAATATTTAAATAAAGGCATAAAAGAAAATTTCCTCCATTTTACTCACCAATAAAATTAGATATTTATATCTAATTAATTCAACTGGTATTCACGGAAAGATTTGGATACAAATTGGAAATCAATCTCTCAATCCTCTTCCATCAATTCTTCCTATCATCTTGCCTGGTGTTTTCATGGGTAGGAACTAGTCCCAAAATATTCTCAATATTCTCAATCTCTCACCATTCAATCCTCCAGATTGAATCCAGGCCTCTGTTTGCTGCCCCTGTGCAAATCTTCTACCGGGAAATCTATAAATACAGCCCTGTACAACAAAGAAAGAATCCCAACTTTATGCAAACTTACTCTACAGGAAAGCATTAAGCATAGCATCAATAGCATCATAGTTTTTAATTCATAATCATGGTTGCATTTAGTTTTTAGTAGCTTTCATTTATCTGAATTCATGTCAAGTTTAGGAATCATCATATAGGATTAGTTTCCTACATTTAGCATCATTCTCATTCTTCATATTGTCATTTTAAACAGTCATAGTGCTTACACGATCTAAGAGCCACAATGATTTGATAAATCCTTGGAGATATAGAGCAATATGACGCTTTCAAGAGTCTTTTTTTCTAATTAGATTAACTTTGATTAATTCTCTTGATATAATGTCATATTAAGAAGTGTTATTTTACTCATACTTATTTCACACTTACAATCATTATCTTGGTTGTTCGTGGAGGTGGAAACACCAAAACAAGTTTCTAACTAAGGTGGACCCTTATACACCCCCCCAACGATTTTCCTCTCTCTTGTGTGTAGGTGGAAGAATTCTTAGAGATAGCTAGTGAACGAGCATCTTTGTGAGATCATTCTTATCATCCTCACTCTTGTGTATTTACTTTATCTTATTCGTGCATACATTATCTATGTCCTAATCTTGTTTTGGCCCTTCAGAAGTATTTAGCTAGGCTCTAATTCCATTTTCTTATTTTCAACTTTGTCTCTCTAGTCCTCTAGTCGTACGGATGCCAACACACCTGAGAGATGCCAGCGTGTTGCATTGTCATCCTAGAGCCACACTTTCATCCTTAGATAGAGAGCTATCTGAGACACGGTTTTGACCCCAAAAACTGACTCGCTTAGCCCCATTTCAAGTCTTGGTTCTATAAAGTGATCAAAGGACCTTATATTCCTCATCATTCTCATCTCATATTTCCTAACACCCCTTTAAGCTAAGATAAGTTAGGGCAGCCTTCCACTCTCGACCCTTTGTGACCTAGGGCCTTGACATCGTTGGTCCCCCTCTCTTACACCCTAATGGGAAAAAACAAAGTGATCTTAAAAGGATTGGGAAGGAAAGCAATGAAAAAGTTGAGGAGATTGCATAGAAGATGGGGATGATACCAGAGAATGAAGAGGAAGAGAACATGGATACCCCTGCTCCAGATCCAAATATTGAAGAAAATGTGCAAACAAATGATGCTCAACATGAGCATGATGCAAATGAAGAAGTTGCATTGGATAAAACACCTTCGGAAGTGGAGGACATGATAGAAATAAATGTTGAGGAAGCAGTGATCAGAGAAGACATTGCAAAGGAAGACATCACTCCTCCTCTGGTACAAGAAGAATTTTCTCCTTCGATTAACACTTAAAAAAATGCAGAGAAAGAAAAAAAAGATGATAATGAAGAGAATGTTGATGCAGAGAAATAAGAATATGGAAAGGAAGGTGAAGATAAGAATAAGGATGCATTTGGAGATGCAGAAATAGAAATAAAAAAACCAACAGACTTTGAAAATGCTAAAGAAAAGAGCTCAAAAGGAAAGGTTGTGGAAACAACAAAGGTTTTTGATGAAGCCTCTAGCTCCTCTAGAGATTCGTTGAAAAATCTATTGAGTATGTATCCCAAGTTCCAAGCTATTGTGTTATCACAACTACTGCAATTGTCGATGCAACAAGGTAGTGTAGACTTGGATAAGATCTCTGCCCTTCACAAGTTACAACTGGGAGATGTATTTCATGCATCTGCAAGAAAAGAGATTATTGAGACACACCAAAAGAGTGGTGAACTGAAGGAAAAAGTAGTGAAAGCACTACAAGAGACTGTTTCTGGTGCAAATATGAATACATCACTATTCGGTATGGAAAATCTAAAACTACTAATTGATTCTTTCAAGGTTTATGCATCTGAACTGAAAGAAGAAGTAGAGAAAGAAGTGAAAAAGAGAATCAATGATAAGAAAATGCTAGAAATCATTGAGAAATGTGCCATTACACATAAAAAGTTTTTAGAGTTGATGAAGGATGTTGAAGGGTGCGTTGATGAGGAAAAATATATATATCAATATGGCATGAAGTGACCTGGAGCCACATAGAACATAAGGAAGAAGATGGACTCTATTGAGTCTTAACTTAATTCTGCCTCAAGTGCCTATGATTCGATAATTGACCTAATTGGAGAAACAAGGAATGTAATAGAAGACATGCACAATAAATTATTTCAACTGTAGGCCCAGAAAGAACACATCATCTTGTAGTTTGGAGAAATAAGGGATCTTGTCAATCCTAAATTTCTACTTGTTTCAAAAGCTCTTTTGAGTGTGAACAAAGCTAAGCAGATGAATTTGGTACCTGACACTCTAGAAGGAGGATGATAATTATTGCTAGAATTTGAAACACAATGTAGATTGTTTATGGAAGCAAAGAGAGAATGGGAAGAAGCCAGACAAGCTTGGAAAAACCATTCACAGAATTTGTAGGTGTTAACCACCTCCGATTGACATATTTATCACCTTTTATGCATTTTAGTATTTATGTTCAGATTCTTTGTACATATGCAGACTATATAGTGTTGTTTTCAAGTATATATTTTTTTGGTTTTTTTCTTCGATACATGACTAAGGGGGAGTCAATCCATTATTTTGAGTTTATATATATATGCACATATTTCTTAGGTAAATTTTTGGTGCAATACAAAATAGTTGTACATAGGTGCCCTTTGCCCTTGATTTCAAAGGGGGAGAATTTTTTAGAGAATTCTTGGCATGTTACCATCAATGAAAATGGGGGAGATTTTTGGAAGTTTGGAGAGATTTTTGGATGTTGGAAACATGAGCGTGAAGAACAAGAAAAGGTATATAATGATGTGTTGTAATGTTGTCATTGATTTCAACATTGTAACTTATGTGAATATTTTAGTTGACTACCATTTTGATAAGTTCTAATAGGTTTTTGAGTTATTGAGGAAGACATCTTTTTAAGATGGTTTGATTCAGAAAAGTAAGTTGTTGGAACTTGACTATGTGTCAATTCAGATAATTCAAGGTAACAGAGCTCTGTGTTTGTGTCCATACCACTCCAAAAATGAAGGTTTCACTCCGTGATTCTAACATTATTTTAGTGGATCTTCCAAGATTTCATCACATTTTGACAAGTGGATTGAAAGTTATGAGTAACAGAAGTTGATCTAGAAAATTACAATTATTCTTTGTGCAAATGTATTTGTGTGTGAGATTCTGCACTTCTTCACTGATATTTTTTTGTCTTTATAGATTTAAGAAGATGTTGAAAAATGGCATTTATGTAGGAATTCCAGTTGTCATCTAGTTTTGAGCTCCACATATTTGAATGTGGAAACATAGTTGAAGGATTTTGTTATTAGGTCTTATACCATATCGACCTAATAGGTTTGAAGGTATGCAAAGGTTAAATAAGTGTTTTAGTCTTATGTGGCATCAGTTATAGGTCCATTCCAACCTATATTAAGTTGTTTTAAGTTTTGTATCTTGGTGTGAAGTTTGTATGAAATTTTTGGAGCCAACAAAGTTATATTTTGGGTGTTGCATCTAATTAGGCTGACCTAATTGATGTTAGAGTTGATGCAGATATATATGTTGTATCCTTTTGATGTTTTGATATATGAATATTATTAGATTAGTGTGAAGTTATGTTGTGAATGTTGAGTTGAAGATCAGATATGTGTGAATGTATAACAAAGCAGAGTGTTAGATCTATTTCAATTGAAGTGTGTAAATTTAGTTTATTGAGCTTCATTGGAACTTTATTTCATGCATATAAAAGATGCAATTGTAATAGTTCAAAATAGGTTGTGAGACACCATCTCTCTTCTCTATTTTTCTCTATGGATAGTGAGTCCTCCTACAGTGAGAAATTTTGTAAATATAATATAATTGGTTATAATATATTGTGAGCTAATCCTCACTGTGGTTTTCCCCATTTTGAGTTTTCCACGTAAAAATCTTGGCGTTCATGTGTTATGTGATGTTGTGAATGTTTGATGCTTTCTCTCTTTATTACACTTGAATATGCTTTGGTAATTGTATGTTTAATATTTTAATGGTTTAAGAGAATAATGATTCACCCCCCTCTTAGTATTTTGGGTGTTCAACAGTCCCATGGGTTGATGAAATCCACAAGTAGACCTCCTAAAGGGAAGTATATGCTAGATTTTTTTGATTTCTAGGATCACACGAAGTGTAAGGAGAGAGCATATGTGTAGATATCACTCTTAGGATGTACACAAAAATACTTAGGTCAATCCACATTTTTTTTATCTCCAAGCTCACCAAAAGGTGTAAGGGGAGAGCATGGAGTACCCCAAGCACAAAAAAAAAGTTATTTGACCCTTTAATAAATTGAGTTGTTCCTAGATTAGTGGAAAAAATTTCTTTGGTTGTAAACCTATAGGAAATAATAGGATTTTTAATCCATCAATCTTAAAATAATGCAAGCTATAGGTAAATTGTTAGTATGACCAAAATAAATCCAAGTTAGTGGGTTAGTACCAAAATGAAAAGGAACTTGACTAAATAGACTAGGATTAAAGGTAATTTTATACCTCACACATTCACCTATGAATTGGGTAAAGTCACTTAAAGGGTCACACATTCACCTTTTCCCTAATTTTATGCATTTTCATTCACATGTTTAGATTCACCTCAATGAGAAATAAATTCAATCTTTCGAGTTGTGTTCCCCTAATGAGATTAAGTTAATTTCTCTAATGCGGATTCAACTACATAGGGTCCTATTCACCTATTTGGGAGTCATATTTACCTACATGCTCTACATTCTACTTTCTATGACTAATGAAATCTAGCCCACAAATTTTCCTTCTCAAACTATATTTCACTTATCTATAGATCACATTCTCCAAAAATAATATTGAGTTCACCTATTTAGACCTACAAACATGAAAGACTCCAAAAGCCCAAATTTTGATTAGTAGACCTACGATGTTGGTCCCACCAAACATAGCAAAAATGTGTGCAATATTTTTGTGTCAATTGAATGATTCTATCTATTTAAAACCAAACAACTCAAAAGTCCAACAAACACTCAAATTGGGCTTAAAGAGATTTAACAACATATAATATCATAAATTAAAACTATGTCAAACCTCTCATTGTGAATATGTGCCCACAATGATTGATTAGTTTGTTCAATGTGTTCTCACTTATAAAATTTGGTAGCATAATGCCACTCATATGATAAATTGTGTGAGAGCCCAGATGAAAATACTAAGTGTTGGATATATAGGTTGGGGAGAAAAATGGATGGATTACAAGGATTAAAGGATAGAGATCAAGGGCTAGGAATGGATGAGATAGCTCGAGGCACGAGATGAAACCAAGTATCACATGGAGGGTGAATGAGAATGAGATTGTACCCTTGGAGTTTGGAGAGGATCTTTCCACAAAGGCAAGCCTTATGCTCACAGTCCAAATTTATAGGGGTGAGGGACAATAAAGTAATTTAAAAAATTCCTTTAGAGTACTTTGGAGTGCTTAATAAATGAAACCCATGAGGGGTCCCTTCCAAAAGAGAAAAATATTTAAGGAGGGTATTAGGTGGGTGGTGAATTTAAGGGAAGATTTGATCTCTCTCTTTATCATAGATTAAGGAATGTGTATATGATTAGGGGTAGATTAGCCGAGGATTAGGATTAGGATTAGTGCACATGGGAAATGTTGGAGGATGTGACTGGGGAGTGAGAAAATAAATTAAATAAAATTTATTCATTTAAATTATTTGGAGAGAATAGGATGGGGGATAAAGTTAAGTAAATAATTAAGTTAACTATTTAACTTAGGCTTATGACTATAGAAGAATGGAATGATTGGGTTTAGGTTAATAGGATAAATAGGAAATATTAAGTAAAATAATAGGACATTATATAATTAATATAATGATCAATTAGGGATAAATTGACCAAATTTAATGGTAAATTTTAGGTGTTTATAGAGAGAACTATTCAATTGCTTTACCTCCTAAACTTCAAGGAAAAAGTGAATTAAGTATGTCCCATTGTAATCAATCTTTAGGAAAGCTATAAAAAATTCCCTTATATGTTCATGCGGATCACCTCTTCCCTTATAATTGTCAAATTTGTGCATTTATAAATTGTGAGGGAAAGGTATCATATGGATATATCTATCAAATGGATAATCAAATATGCCTTCAAGCATGTAAGTTTTCTTTGTATGCCCAAATTCAATATCAACTATTTTATTTAGAAATATTTGGAATTGTTGTGTTGAGTGATTTTTTGGTGTGAGGTTGGAAATATTGGTTGTTGATTATCAAGGTGAAGAAATCTTACAATATGAACTTAAATAATTGTATGCAAATCTAAAATAAGTAGATTAACCTTTAGCCTTAGTGTGAAGAAAGAATGAGAGAGAGAGATAGAAGAATCATAACACATGCAACAATAGATTTACGTGGAGAAACCTCAAAGGGAAAAAAACTCCACCACTGAAAGAGAGGAAAGTATATTACTAATAATCTGAAATATTACATGAAGCAATAGAATTCTCTTATCAATCATTACAAAATCTGGCAACACCCTGTTACCCTGCAAACCTGCAAAATTGAATTGAATAACTCTAGCTCAAGGCCCCAGTTTAAAAAGATTTGTGAGGATGAAAACCACCATGGTTTCACAAAATAATAAGAATAAATACCACCTAGAAAAAACCACACCTCCCTCCTTGAAATGGTCAAAAAATACCAAAAATAGCGTCTTACAGCAGTCATAAGGCATCTCTCATGCATGGGTGTCTGGGGTCTAAAAATAACATATTCTGTCATAGGGAATCAGTCATACTGTTGTAGCATCTTATGAAAATTGTCATACATGTCATAGATGCTCTTACAACACCCTATTTTGACCCAACAACCTCATTCTAGAAGATTCCAAAGTGGGATACCTAGCTATTTTTTCCTTTTCCAAAAGGACAAGTGGTAACAGTAACACTGCATTTACATTGTCTCTATCACCACCATTGGTCAAACGATTTCACCTCTTATGGATAAATGTACAAAACACTTTAGGAGAATAATTAATCAAAGGATTTACAAGGTTGATGGCACCTAAATCCTAACATTCTCCCACTTGACATCATACAATATAAATTACACCCATAGAGATACAATTGCATAGAATCAAGTATAGTGATCAAGGCCCATGACCTTCCTACACCAAGAGAACTTATATGTGGTGACTAGCTTCGTAAGAGAATCTGCAACATTATCCAAAGTGTCAACTTTTTCAATCAAGACCTTCCATTCTCAACTATTTCTCGCACAAAGTGATACTAAAAATCAACATGCTTAGTACGAGCATGATATAGAGGATTTTTAGCCAAACATATGGCACTTTGACTATCACATTCGATCCTCACTATCTTGCAATCAAAACCAATACCATTACCAAGTCTTTGTAACCAAACTGCCTCCTTAGAAGCATGTGTAGCAGCCATATACTCTGCTTCAGTGGTAGATAAAGCAACTGTAGGTTGTATTTTACTCATCCAACTCACTGCACCTCCAAACAAAGTAAACACATAGCCACTAGTGGACCTTCGACTATCCAAGTCACCTACCCAATCTACATCAAAAAAACCCTGTATGTCCAATGACTTATCAACATTATCAGTACCATGATAAACCAAACAATAATCTAAAGTGCCTTGCAAATATCTAAATACCCTTTTAACAAAATTCCAATGTTCTTTACTAAGGTTAGACATAAACCTTCTTAGAATTCCCACTGCTTGGGCTATATCTGGTCTAGTACAAACCATTGCATACATTAAACTACCGACAACACTAGTATACGAAACTTTAGACATTTCATCAATATCATCATCTGATTCAGGACACATTTCTAAACTTAACTTAGTACCAATAGGAAATGGAATATTTACTAGTTTACAATCCTACATATTAAACCTCTGCAAAATAGTTTTAACATACTTACTCTGACTTAACCAAAGCTTTCTATGACACTGATCCCTAATGATTTCCATCCCATTAATATATTTAGTAGCCCCTAAATCTTTCATATCAAATGTGCCTGAAAGTTGAGTTTTAAGTTCCCTAATCATTGCCTTATTGTTACCAATGAACAACATATCATCCACGTATAATATAATAATCAGTATCTGATCATCAATAACTTTAAAGTAAAAACAATGATCCTCTTCACTTCTAACAAAACCCAACTTTAATGCAAAGACATCAAACTTCTGGTACCACATCCTAGGTGACTTTTTAAAACCATATAGAGACCATTTTAACCTGGAAACCAAGTGTTCTTTTCCTTTCACAATAAAATCGTCAGGTTGTTGCATATAAATTTCTTCCTCAAGATCCCCATGCAATAAAGTAGTTTTAACATCCATTTGTTCTATTTCTAAATCATAAGCAACAACAATGGATAAAAGGAATCTAATAGAATTTAACTTAGCAACAAGAGATAATATTTCACCAAAATCAACTCCCTCTCTCTGGGAGTATCCCTTGGCCACTAATCTGGCCTTGTACCATTCCAACTTACCATTTGCACCAAACTTCTTTCTATATATCCACTTACAACCAATGGCCTTTATTGCTTTGGGAAAACTAACAAGATCCCAGGTGTCATAGTTTTCCAAAGACATCTCATCCTGCATGACCTGCATCCAAGACTCACATTCTTCTGAAGATAGAGCATCCCTGAAAGATCTAGGTTCATCATCAATACATAACAAAACAAATTTACAATGAAAATCAGGTGGGCTATACCTATCAACTGGATTTCATTGTCTTGTGAACCTTCTCAAAGGTGGAGTAAGAGGTTTGTTCCTCCTCATGTTCATCCTCATTGTTGTCAACTTCTTCTGTTACAACAGACTCTTTAGAAATCTCTTCTTCCTCTCCATCTTCTTGTCCATATCTCTATTCTTCCACATGTGCATCTTCTTGCTTAGTTTCAAAATGCATTGTTTTTTACTTTTCCTTTGGTTGCGCATCTTCAAAGTTAGCTCTAAATTCCCTAAAAATTGCATCTCTAGAAAGTATCATCTTTCGTGTTAGTGGATTCCAAAGTTTATAACCTTTAACATTTTCACCATAACCTACAAAGATGTATTTCTGAGATTTGGGATCCAATTTAGACCGCTTCTCTTTAGGCAAATGAATAAAAGCCTCACAACCAAATACCCTTAAATGTGAAACTGAAGGCTTTTTACCCAGCCACATTTCATAAGGTGTTTTATCAACAAGAGCTTTACAAGGAGATCTATTAATTAAATAACAAGCAGTACCAACAACTTCTGCCCAAAATCATTTATCTAACTTACCACTACTTAACATGCTCCTAGCTCTTTCCATTCATCTACGGTTCATTATTTTTGCTACCCCATTTTGTTGTGGAGTGTAAGGTGTGGTCTTTTGCCTAACAATTCCAACATGTTTACAAAACTCATCAAATTCCTTAGAACAATATTCACCCCCATTGTAAGATCTCAATACTTTTATCTTATAATTTGTTTTCTTTTCAACCAATGCCTTAAATTCCTTAAATTTGGTGAAAAATTCAGATTTTGTATGCATAAAATAAATCCAATTATATCTTGAGTAATCATCAATGAAGGAAACATAATAACGAGATCTACCCAAAGAATTTGTATCCACTGGATCACATATATCCGAATGAATTAGTTCTAACAATCCATTAGCTTTATTAGTTCCTTTAGGAAATGATAACCTATTTTGTTTACCAAACACACAATCCTCATAGAAATCATTTTTACCAACAAAATAATCAGAAATATGATCTACTATTTTCTTATCAAGTATGGTCCTAAGACCTTTTTCACCAATGTGACCCAATCTATGGTGCCACAACATACATGCATTTTCAGTGCTAGTTACAAAAGAGGAGATAGAAAAAGTAGAGGCATGTAGCGTAAACAAATTACCTATCTGAGATCCTTTAGCAACCACCAAACTTCCCCTTACCATCCTGCAACCAGACTTGTCAAATGTCACATGCATTCCAGTATTATTCAGCTTGGAAACCAAAATTATTTTTGTAGGTCCTGGAATATGAAAAACATCATCAAGGATTTTAATCCTCCCATCACTGAAACACAACTTTACCTTTCCTTTATTGATAATATTTTGTGAGTTATCATCACCCATGAAGACCTCTCCTCCATCAAATTATTTGTATGTAGAAAACCACTCCTTATGAGGAGTCATATGGAAGGAAGAACCTAAATCAATAAGCCAAGCATCATTATAAACTGTGTTAGCTGAAATAATCAAAGCATCAGAATCACCATTATCAGAAGAATTTTCCATGGAGGAATCTACATTCCTTTTCTTGTTTCTATATTCCTTCTTCACATGTCCCCATTTACCACAGTTCCAACACTTCACTCTGCTCTTTCCAGGGGTCTTAGATCGTCTTTTAGACTTATCCTCCATCTTATCCCCTTTAGGCCCTTTCTCCTTGGACCTACCTCACACATGCAAGGAATCTTGGGAGCTACTATGCATGGTATTTCTCCTCATCTCCTCTGAAAGAAGTATGGGAATAATATTATCCATCTTAGGTTTTGCACTACCACTTATAGAAACAATTAAATTTTCCCAAGATTTTGGAAAAGAGCAAATCAATAAAATGCATTTATCCTCATCTTCTATTTTAACATCAATAGATGCAAGCTGACTTATAATCAAATTAAAATCATTCAAATGTTCAGCAATAGAATCACCATCCTTCATATTTAATGAATATAAACATATTTTGAGATACAACTTGTTAGACAAACTCTTAGTTTGGTAGATTTCACCTATCTTCTTCCAAAGCTTGTATGTCATGTCTTTTGAAGAGACATTCAGGAGGACAGAGTCAGTGAGACACAACTAAATGGTCCCTCGAGCCTTCTTGTCTAACTTCTTCCAATCTTCATCCGACGAGATTGAAGTAGATAGCTTCATATCAACTGAAACTGGTAGCCATTGATCTCTCTCCTCAAGGATATCTTCCACTTTCAACTTCCACATCTCATAACCAGTACCATTGAACTTCTCAATATCTTAACAAGAGGTGGAGAACATGCTATACAATCTTTCACAAATCTGCAAAAACCCACAACACAAAAGCTCCCACTGCAGCAAAAAACCTTTAACACTTAAAAGGAAAGTGTCCCTTCCTTAACAAAATCGTTAGCTCTGATACCAAATTTTGATTATCAAGGTGAAGAAAGCTTTCAATATGAACTTAAATAAGTGTATGAAAATATGAAATAAGTAGATTAACCTTTAGCCTTAGTGTGAAGAAAGAATGAGAGAGAGAGATAGAAGAATCATAACACATGCAACAATAGATTTACATGGAGAAACCCTGAAGGGAAAAAACTCCACCATCGAAAGAGAGGCAAGTATATTACTAATAATCTAAAATATTACATGGAGCAATAGACTTCTCTTATCAATCACTATAAAATCTGGTAGCACCCTGTTACCCTACAAACTTGCAAAACTAAATTGAATAACTCTATCTCAAGGCCCCAATTTAAAGAGATTTGTGAGGATGAAAACCACCATAGTTTCACCAAACAATAGGAAGAAATAACACCTAAAAAAACCCACGCCTCCCTCCTTGAAATGGTCAAAAAATACCAAAAATAGCCTCTTACAGATGCTCTCAAAGCTGTCATAAGGCATCTCTCTGGTGCAGGAGCACCTTGGCTAACCTCCATTTTCTTGTCATTTTGGCTTGTATCTGACCTTAACCAAGTCGGAGTTCTTGTGTTTTTATTTTGGACCTTAAATGGTCTTGTTTTTGTTTGGGCTAGGTGAGTTAGTCATTCAGACTAAGGTCACACCTTTTGCCTTTGTTAGTAGTTTATATTTTTGTATGTTAGTTGTCTAGGGGAGATTAGAGTCTTTAAGTTGTTCTAAACACTTAAAGTGGTTGTAAAGATGCCTTAAGGCCATTTAATGTGTTGGTTCCTTGAGATCTTGAGGGAATGGTGGTCCTAATAAATAGGATCAAGGCATGAAGGGAGATGTCAAATGTTGCAAGGAAGTTACCATAGTTTGTTACATGCAACTCAGTTGCTTTTGGATTCCTTTGAGCAGATTTGTAGGTGGAGATCGACCAACTAGCCCTAGAATCATGGAGTGGGCATCTAATATGACCCAAGACTCGAATCTCAATAGAAGGGAGTTGTTTTTGTAATCAATTTTTTGGAGATAATGAAAATATAGCTCTGCAAATACTAAATTTTGTGTGAATACTATGTGATATGGAGTGATAGTGATATTAGAAGGAATGAATGCTTTGATTTAGTGATAGGACTATAGTCATAGAATAGTTATAAGTCTTTTACATTTGATAAACAAGTTTTTTTAGAGTAGGTAATTGTATTAGCTAAGTCACTTTGTTTTAGAACTCCTATTGGTCCTATCCTGACCAGTCGGTGCTTTCATGGCTCCCCCATGAAGTCTAGCCTTGGGAAACACCTAAGGATAGGTGGGAATGCTAGGGGAGTCATTAGTGTACATAGTTGTAGGTTTAGGAAGCATGAAGGAATGGAGAGCTCCTTTCTAATCACTAGTCTCTAGGCGAGCAGATAGAGCCCGGTTAGAGATCTAGGAATGAAACATTGAAGGATTCTTGCAGGGGAGTAAAGTACAGTACGGGATAAGTACAGTTCCAGGTGGGGTAGGAATAGGTCTTGGTGTGACAGGAGGATGGAGATTCTATCAATCCATTAGAGTGAGGTTTGAGCAAGAAAACCAGTGAATACCTAGAAACTAGGCCTAGTAACCCTACTTAACCTAAGTTATAGGAAACTTGTGTACAGACGTTTTTAGGCCAAAAGCCCCACTAAGATTTTTAAACTCCCAAAAGGGTATCCGAATCTGCCTTTAGATTTATAGGGTCTTTGGAAAAGTTTTACAAACATTGGCAAAAAAGGGATTGGTAAAGACTTCAAGGATTAGGCCTGCTTGAGGTCTTCAAATCGTGAAATCTTGAGCCCGGTGAGGACAGGGCTAAAGATCTTTCTAAAAGGGATCAAATTGGAAAAGTTATGAAGGTTCTCAAAAGGATGGACACCCCTGCAATGAAGAGTGATGTTGGTGAGAAGAGAGCACTTAGAGCCTTCTAAGTGAGGAAGAAGAATTGAACTTGTCAAATGGTGTTAGTCCTCCAAGGTGAAGCACAAGGGATAGAACTCTTGGAATAGAGTTAAGATTGGACTTAGTTAATCATCTAAGCCAATCAAGGACCTAGAGGAGACTAGGTTTCTAGAAGAGACAAACTAGGTCTCTTAGTTGCAGTGCAAGCAAGCCTAGGGAGCACTCACATCATATTGGTATCAGAGCTTGTTTTGATCAGGCTTGTGGTGGATGTTTGCCTACTGAATCAGTGGGAGAGAATACACCAGAGGAAGACACAACCATGGTGACTAATGCTGAGTTAGCCAAGAAGGTAGAAGAACAAGAAGAAGACAACAAGTCACTAAGAGAAAGGTTGGCTCGAATGGAGCAACTCTTGGATGAAGTCCAAGAAAAGGCAGACAAGGTAAAGGACAAAATTGATCAAAAGGAAGAGGAAGAAGCAAGGGAAAAGGAATTAGAGTTGGAAGAGGAAGCACCAACACCTGACCCTGTTCTTCCTGAAGAGCCATTCTTAAAGGCACTAAAGGCATTGAGTGGCAAAGCTTTGGAAGGTGTGCCACTATTTAGTGGACAAATGGATCCAGATTCAGTCATGGATTGGATAGATAACATTGAGAACCATTTTGAGTGTGATGGTATCTCAGAGGCACAAAAATTTATGGTGGCCAAGTCTAGACTAAGAGGTTCAGCTCTTACTTGGTGGAAGTTTGTGCAAAACGAAAGAGAAAAGGATGGAAAAGGTCCTATAGTTACTTGGAATGGCATGGTAAACAAAGTGAAGCAGACCTACCTTCTTGATGACTATGAAGTTCAGTTGCATAGAAGGAGACACAATCTAAGACAAAAAGATTTAGATGTCCAAGCCTACACGAGGAGTTTCAAAAGCTATGTTTGAGATCCAAAGTAGTAGAAGATGAAAGCATTAAGCTTGCAAGGTATTTGAATGGCCTCAAATGGTCTATTCAAGAGGAAATGAGTCTAGTGAAATTCAAAACCATCCGCCAATGTTATCAAATGGCCTTGAAGATAGAAGAGAAGAGTAAGAGAAAGCAAGACCAAACCTTTGAAGGTAAAGGTAAAAGCAAGGATAGTAGAGGACAAAGAGGTGGCTATGGTGGAAGAAGTTTTGAAACAAAAACTCAAGGAGACATAAAATCTAGTGAGCAGCAAGAAGGAAGCTCAAGTAGAGGTGGTAGAGGAAGGAGTTCTAACTCTAGCTCTAGAGGAAGAAATGGTGGACAAGGAATAGGCAACTACTTTGCCAACATGAAATGCTATCATTGCAATCAAATGGGGCACCCTGCCTATAGATGCCCTGAGAAAGGTAGTTCTTCACATGGGCATGATAAGAAAACTAACTTGGTTCATGATGAATCAAATGCAATAGAAAAACAATCTGAGGTTCCATTAAATTTTGAGGAAGGTGAGAATCTCATGATGAGGAGAACTTTGATCAAAGAGCCGGTGAAGGAGGAGCCAAGCCAAAGGAGGTCTTTGTTTAGGATAAAGTGCAAGATGATGGGGAAAGTATGTAGAGTCATCATTGACTCAGGTTCAACTGACAATATTGTGTTAGAGGAAGCATTGAGCAAACTAAAGTTGACAAGGATACCCCACACCAATCCTTACAAGGTCACTTGGCTCAATAAAGGACAACATGTGTTAGTAAATGAAAAAGCATGGGTGGAGTTCTCTATTGGGAGGTATAAATACAAAGTCTTGTGTGATGTGTTACCTATGGATGCATGTCACTTGCTCCTACGTAGACCATGGCAATTTGACCATCAAGCCATACATGATGGAGGAAAGAATTTTTATTCTTTTAAGAAGGACAATGTGACATTCAAAATTTAGTCACTGTTAGAAGATGCTGAGGTGAGGAAAACATGTTCAAATGTTCTTATGGTGAGTGAAAAGGAGTTCTTAGAAGCTTTGGAAGAAGGTGAAGGAGTTGGTTATGCATTGGTGCTAAGACCAAGAGAGGGAGATGAAGGAAAGGTGACCAAGAAGACAGAGTTACCAAAGGGATTCAAGACATGTTGCAGACTTACCAAGGTATAGTGAGTGATGGACAACCATCAACCTTACCCCCTAAAAGAGCCATAAGTCATAGGATAGACCTTATCCCAGGAGATACCCTTCCCAATAAGGCAGCTTACAAAATGACCCCTCAACAAAATGAGGAAATTGCTAGGCAAATACAAGAACTCCTAAACCAAGGTCTCATTAAAAAGAGCATTAGTCCATGTGTTGTACCCACTGTCCTAGCACCTAAGAAGGGAGGAGATTTGAGGCTTTGTACCGATTCAAGGGCCATTAATAGGATAACCATAAGGTATAGGTTCCCTATCCCTAGGATTGAAGACCTAATGGATTGTCTAGGTGGAGCTAAATACTATAGCAAGATAGACTTAAAGAGTGGCTATCACCAAATAAGAACACATGAGGGAGATGAGTGGAAAACAACCTTCAAAACTAATGAGGGTCTATATGAGTGGCTTGTCATGCCATTTGGGTAATCTAATGCCCCCTCCACATTCATGAGACTCATGAATGAAGTCCTCAAAGACTACATTGAAAAATTTGTAGTGGTATATCTTGATGATATACTAATCTATAGAAAAACAAGAGAAGAGCATCTCAAACACCTAGAGTTGGTTTTCAAGAAGCTGCAGGAAGAGGAGTTGATGATCAAATTGGAGAAGTGTGAGCTCATCAAGACAGAGTTGGTGTACCTTGGGTTTGTGCTATCTCAAGGTAATCTGAAAATGGACACTAGAAAATTCGAAGCCATCACAAATTGGCCGACTCCAAGGATAGCAACTGAGGTAAGAATTTTTCATGGCCTTTCTCAATACTATAGGAAGTTCATAAGGCATTTTAGTGCATTTGTGCTCCTATGTTGGATATTATTAAGGGAGGCATGAAGACTAAATTTGTATGGAATGAGCATGCTAACAAGAGCTTTGAGTTGCTGAAGGAAAGGATATCTACCCAACCTGTTTTGGTGCTACCAAGTTTTGAGAAGCTTTTCACCATTGAGTGTGATGCTAGCAATGTGGCAATTGGAGCTGTTCTCAGCCAAGAGGGTAGACTGGTGGCTTTTCATTCTGAAAAGTTGAGTGAAGCCAAAAAGAAGTACTCTTCATATGACCTTGAGTTGTATGCATTGGTTCAAGCTCTAAGGAAGTGGAGGCACTACTTGCTCCCTAAGGAATTCATTGTATATTCAGACAATCAAGCACTTAGTTTCCTAAATTCACAAGAAAAGTTGAGCCACAAGCACATGAAGTGGGTTGAGTATCTACAAGCTTACACCTTCAATATCAAGCACAAGAAAGGTGTCCTCAACAAAGTAGCAGATTCATTGTCAAGAAGAGCTCTCACAATTTAGGAAATACAGTTGAAGAGCATGGGAATAGATCACTTCAAGGATCTATATGCTAATGATGAAGATTTTGCAAATGTTTATAAGGTATGTGCTAAATACAAGAAACATTTTCATAGTAAATATGTTGAGTATACTTTGCAAAGTGGTCTATTGTTTAAGGGAAATCAATTATGTGTTCCTAGAGGCTCCATTAGAGAGAACTTAATACAAGAAAAACATAATGGTGCTTTGAGTGGTCACTTTGGGATCACTAAGACTCAAGAACTTGTTCAAAGGTTCTATTATTGGCCTAAGATGAATCTTGGTGTTAGGAGGTATGTGGAAAGTTGTGTAGTATGTCAAAAGGCAAAGGGCACTTCTTCAAATGCAGGCCTTTACCAACCACTACCTATTCCTACTAGGCCATGGGAATTTTTGAGCATGGATTTTGTAGTTGGGTTACCCAAGACAAGGCAAGGCATGGATAGTGTTTATGTGGTGGTGGACAGGTTCAGCAAGATGGCTCACTTTATACCATGTAAGACCACACATGATGCTAGTCAAATAGCCTCTCTCTTCTTCAAAGAGATAGTAAGAATCCATGGGTTACCTATCAGCATTGTGTCAGACAGAGACACTAAATTCATGAGTCATTTTTGGAAGACTCTTTGGCAAAGGTTAGGCACTAATTTGTCCTTTGGATCAGCCTACCATCCCCAAACTGATGGTCAAACCGAGGTTGTTAATAGAAGCCTTGGAAATATATTAAGGTGCTTGACCAAGGAGTATGGTCAACAATGGGATCAGTTAATTGGACAAGCTGAATATTCCTATAATGACACTGTGAACAGGTCAACAGGGAAGAGTCCCTTTGAAATTGTATATGGCTTACATCTTAGAGGATTCTATGAGTTAAGAGACTTAAAATATGGAGTGAAGGGAAGTGGATATGCTGATGATTCTGCATATGCTATGAAGGAGATACATGATACAGTGAGGAAAACCTTGATAGAGAACACCATGAAATATAAAACCAAGGTGGATGAGCATAGAAGAGAAGTTTAGTTTAATGTGGGAGACTTAGTGATGATAGATCTCAATAAATCTAGACTACTAAAGGAGTACCTCACAAGTTGCAGATGAAAAGGATAGGTCCCTATCCTATCTTAGCAAAATATGGAAATAATGCTTTTAAAGTGGAGCTACTGGAAGACGGTGGACTGTCCCCTATTTTCTGATTGGAAATTCTGCCTCAACTTTCTGGTTGACCCCCTTTGAAGACTCAGGCGAATTCTCTTGTTTTCTTTGACGACGTCTTTTGTTTTGGCGGAGGTGGAACCGATATGGAACTTGGCATTGTTCCATTTGCCTTGTTTCGAGTTTGTTCCCATTCCGTCTCCAGCTCTGCTCCCCGCTTTCTAGGATCTTCGAGTTTTGTTCTGGTAGAGGTGGAACCGGATTGGAACTTGGCATTGTTCCTTTTGTCATGTTTCAGGTTTGGCTCTGGATCCGGCTCTGGCTCCGGCAGTCTGTTTCTCTCCGCTAGGTTCTGGCAGAGGCGGAACCAATTTTGGATTTCGCAATGTCCGTTCGCCATGTTCCTATTTCGGTTTCTGTTCCGACTCCGAGCCCGACTCCTGCTTTTACGATCTAGTTCCTCTGGATGTTTGGATTCTCCTCAGGGTGTTTTCCTCTGCCTTGTCCTTGTTCTGGATTGTTGTTTCTTGCAGTTGGCAGAGGTGGAACCAGAACCGGATTGGTTCTTGATCTTGGAATTTTTTGGTGAAGTCTTGTTTTCTGTTCCTGTTCTGACTCCGACTCCGACTCCTGCTTTTGTGTTCCCGTCTTGGTTTGACCCCGGGTTGACTTTACCCAATCATAAATGTTTTTGATGAGTTCCTCTTTACCGTGGGCGGACGCGGAACCAAATTGGTTCGTGAACCTATAATTTTGGTGGAGTCATGTTTCGACTCCAGTTCCATCTCCGACTCTGACTCCAGCAGTGCGTATTTTTGGTGGAGTCATGTTTCGACTCCTGTTTCGACTCCGACTCCGACAGTGTTAGAAATGACTTGAAGTTGGTTGCGCCCGATGTCTATTTGACCGTTTTGGTTGCTCTGTCAGCTGCAATTACTGATGGGTCTTGGACATGTGGCACCTGGTTGAATAGTGATTGGATGGATACCAAGATAGTTATTGTGGCAGTTGCATTTGTCAATGAAGGGTGGCAAGCTCAACCATTTTGAGAAATGGCATTGAATGCTTGGGCGGCTCGTTGCAAGACTTGGCTAATGGAATTTACTGCTATTTGACTTGCACTAGGGTTGGTGTTGATATATGCCATTTTTTGTGTAAGTTGAAGGGGAGTCTGAAAGAGCAGTGAGTTGTAGCGTGGGAGATGTACGAGCTGAATGCGCGACCATGAGACTGTGAGTAGAATGCGCGGGCATGTGAATGTGTGAGCATGGGGCTGCAAGCATAATGCATGATGCATGATGCAAGATTGCAGAAGTTGGACTTGTAGGTTGGAGAGCCGAAGGTGTGAAGAGATTTGTAGAGAGATGGAGAGGGTGTTCGAGCAGTTTGCTTAGGCATTGTAACTGTGAACACTCTATCTCTTGGATCTGGGCATGGGAATCATTGGAGGCTGAATGACTGGGCTGGCCATGAGGCTGGCTATGACAGTCATCTGAGGAGCTGAAAGGAATCTTGAAGTTACCTGTTATTTCTCCAGTAGAACAAGATGTAACTCCTATATTGGCTTTGAGCCTGATATTGTATTGTAACTAGTTTTTTGTTGCTGAATAATATAATGGCTCGAACTTTTGGAGTGTGGGGTTTTTACCTGAAAGGGTTTTCCCCACGTATATCTTTGTGTCTTCTTTTAGTCTTTTATGGTATCTATTTATGTTGAATCTATTTCTTGTTACATTCACTTCTCTCAGAGGATCAATGGGGGATCAAGTATGCTTGTTTCTGCTTTATAGCATAGTTGGTTGTGTCTTTGTTGTGATTTTGAATTGAAATCACTAAGGCACTACTGTCTTAGATGCCTATCTTGATGACAGTCTGAATCCGTATCCCCAACATTTTCAACATTGCAAACTTGGTTCATTATAGAGGACCACCACCAGACATGGATCAAAGCCTCAATGAAGTCATCCATGATGTGGAAGAACTCGGACTACCTTCTACTATTGTCCAACAAGCTGACAGTATACTAGACACTAGCGTCTACAAGAAGACTAGAACCAAAGAATACAAGGAACATCTGATCAAGAGGCATGGTCCATCTGATGCTGATGCAGTGTGGATTAAAGAATCATAATTCAAGAAATTGGGCATTGATTTCAACTTACTCAATCCAAGGGTGGATTGAACTTTCTATTTTGGGGAGGATGGTGCAGGGGCACCTTGGCTAACCTCCATTTTCTTGTCATTTTGGCTTGTATCTGACCTTAGCCAAGTTGGAGTTGTTGTGTGTTTATTTTGGACCTTAAATGGTCTTGTTTTTGTTTGGGCTAGGTGAGTTAGTCATTCAGACTAAGGTCACACCTTTTTCCTTTGTCAGTAGTTTATGTTTCTGTATGTTAGTTGTCTAGGGGAGATTAGAGTCTTTAAGTTGTTCTAAACACTTAAAGTGGTTGTAAAGATGCCTTAAGGCCATTTAATGTGTTGGTTCCTCGAGATCTTGAGGGAATGGTGGTCCTAAGAAATAGGATCAAGGCATGAAGGAAGATGCCAAATGTTGCAAGGAAGTTACCATAGTTTGTTACATGCAACTCGGTTGCTTTTGGATTCCTTTGAGCAGATTTGTAGGTGGAGATTGACCAACTAGCCCTAGAATCATGGAGTGGGCATCTAATATGACCCAAGACTCGAATCTCAACAGAAGGGAGTTGTTTTTGTAATCAATTTTTTGGAGATAATGAAAATATAGCTCTACAAATACTGAATTTTGTGTGAATACTGTGTGATATGGAGTGACAGTGATATTAGAAGGAATGAATGCTTTGATTTAGTGATAGGACTGTAGTCATAGAATAGTTATAAGTCTTTTACATTTGATAAACAAGTTTTTTAGTGTAGGTAATTGTGTTAGCTAAGTTACTTTGTTTTAGAACTCCTGCTGGTCCTGTCCTGACTAGTCGGTGCTTTCATGGCTCCCCCATGAAGTCTAGCCTTGGGAAACACCTAAGGATAGGTGGGAATGCTAGGGGAGTCATTAGTGTACATAGTTGTAGGTTTAGGAAGCATGAAGGAATGGAGAGCTCCTTTCTAATCACTAGTCTCTAGGTGAGCAGACAGAGCCCGGTTAGAGATCTAGGAATGAAACATTGAAGGATTCTTGCAGGGGAGTAAAGTACAGTACAGGCTAAGTACGGTTCCAGGTGGGGCAGGAATAGTTCTTGGTGTGACAAGAGGATGGAGATTATATCGATCCATTAGAGTAAGGTTTGAGCAAGAAAACCAGTGAATACCTAGAAACTAGGCCTAGTAACCCTACTTAACCTAAGTTATAGGAAACTTGTGTACAGACGTTTTCAGGCTAGAAGCCCCACTAAGATTTTTAAACTCCCAAAATGGTATCCGAATCTGCCTTTAGATTTATAGGGTCTTTGGAAAAGTTTGGCAAACATTGGCAAAAAAGGGACTAGTAAAGACTTCAAGGATTAGGCTTGCTTGAGGTCTTCAAATGGTGAAATCTTGAGCCCATTGAGGACAGGGCTAAAGATCTTTCTAAAAGGGATCAAATTGGAAAAGTTATGAAGGTTCTCAAAAGGATGGACACCCCTACAATGAAGAGTGATGTTGGTGAGAAGAGAGCACTTAGAGCCTTCTAAGTGAGGAAGAAGAATTGAACTTGTCAAATGGTGTTAGTCCTCCAAGGTGAAGCACAAGGGATAGAACTCTTGGAACAGAGTTAAGATTGGACTTAGTTAATCATCTAAGCCAATCAGGACCTAGAGGAGACTAGGTTTCTAGAAGAGACAAACTAGGTCTCTTAGTTGCAGTGCAAGCAAGCCTAGGGAGCACTCACATCACTCTCATGCATGGGCGCTTGGGGTCTAAAAATAGCATATTCTATCATAGCGAATTTGTCATACTGTCATAGAATCTTATGACAACTATCATACATGTCATAGATGCTCTTACAACACCCTATTTTGACCCAACAACCTCATTCTAGAAGATTCCAAAGTGGGACGCCTAGCTATTTTGTCCTTTTCTGAAAGGACAAGCGGTAATAGTAACACTGCATTTGCATTGTCTCTATCACCACCGTTGGTCAAATGGTTTCACCTCTTATGGGTAAATGTACAAAAAACTTTAGGAGAATAATTATTGAAAGGATTTACAAGGTTGATGGCACCTAAATCCTAACATTGGTATGAGGTTGAATGGTAAAATTTGAGGGGATAGATGATTGATGTTAAATTTTGGGGAAATGTACAAAGGATTGTGATTTTGGGGGATATATGTGTTTGCGGGTATGGTGAATATGAAATATTGTGAATTATTTGGGATGTGTGTGTTTTTAGAGGATTGTGAATTATTTGGGATGTACTTGTTTGTAGGAATATTGAATGTGGAATATTTAGAGGAATATGAAATTTTTATGTGTTTAGGATGTTTAACATGGAATATTGAGAGGTATATGGAATGTTTGTGTTTTTAGGAATGTTGAATGTGCATGATTGAGAGGTATATGGAATTTTTCTATTTATAGGTATGGTGAATGTGGAAGATTGTGAATTATTTAGAATGTATGTGTTTGTAGGTATGTTGAATAAGGAAGACTAAGATGTATGTGGGATGTTTGTGTTTGTAAGAATGTTGAACGTGTTGCAGTTTGGTTGTCACTGATGTCAAAAGAGATTATTATTTATCATTGATGTTATAAGTATGTTGGAGCTGGTTGCAATTTGGTTGATTGGTTGCTAGAGTCTCTGAGAAATGCTTTGCATTTATCTGTTAGAGATGGTGTGGTCCTGTGGTTAGGAAATTAGCTTTATATGTTGTCAATTCATGTGTGATCCAAGCTTCATGTTATTTGGATTATAGTAAAGTTTTTTTACAAATGACAATTTGAAGACAGTGTTGGTTTTTTGAGGATGCTCATAGTAGTTCAAATTTTGGCTCTGCGTTCCTCCACATTTGTAGATATGGTCATGCAGTTCAGAAGCTAAGTTCAGTATGTTGTGAAGGTGCTATATCCAAAGTTTCATATCATTTTCCCTCTACAGAGAAATTTTTAAGTGAGAGAGTGCATGACTATATTGTTTGGTGGCTAATTTTAGTGTATATTGGTTTGCACCAACTTTTTGTTGTAAAAAGTGGTGAATTGGCTAGTGGAGAGTGTTCCTAAAGATCTTGTGATGTTTCTTTTTTCTTTGCATAGTGGTTTTTGGTTTCTCTAGAACAATCTATTGTTTGGAATGAAGGTGTTGTCAGGTTATGCTCTTTCCTGACTAGCTGAGATATGTTGAAGGCATTTGGTGCATGTTGAAGTTTATGCAAATTATATGAAGTGCTTAAAGATTTTGTATGGGTCATGTTGACTCATCTAGGAGAAGAAAAAGTAATTTTTAACCTTTCATGAGTATCGCCAATATTGTAATGGCCAACATGTTATAATTTTCATGTTTTCTTGCTTAAGGCTGACCTATTTCAAATGTGTGAAGCATGCAAATGTTGTTCTTTGAAAAATGATTTTGTGAAGAGTGTTTAGGATCAGGTTAAGTGTGTTTAGGAATCCTCAAGGTGTTCTCATCTTTATGGTGTTGCATGTAGTTATTTTTGGGGCTTTCCCTCTACATGTGTCATGTTGTTGTTTGATCTTTGGCCATCATGTAATTATAATATTATTGGTGTTCTTGGCCAACATGAAATGGAATCAATGTAATATCATGTATATATTATAAACCTAGTTGATCTAGGTTGTGTGATTATAAGAATTTGAATGAGGATGTGTAATGCATTATGATGTATATGTAAGTGACTAAAAGAGAAAGAGAAAAAGTTGTAGATCATGTCCAAATTTAATTTCATCATATCTCTAAGACAAAAGGGAAGCAAAGTGTGTACCTAACTAATTGATGGAGGCAGTGAGCCAAAGGAAAAACTTCTTGAAGGCTTAAAGTAGTGAGTCAGAAAGCTGAAGAGAAGACATTTGAAGAAGTTGCAGAAGAGTTGTCAAAGAAGAATTGCAATCATCAAAAGAGAAGGGAAAAGTAGAATTGCAATTATCAAAAATATTGAGCTTCATTTTTAGATTCAAACAGTAGAAGGAATTTCATGTTATAATATTTTTTTATTTTGTTCTCAATTTAGGGAGTAGTTGATTCCTTGGGTTAAAGCCATAAAACAAAGTCTACATGGAGTTGTAGCTTCCTTGGGAGTGATCATAAAACATTTTTATAGGGAGTAGTAGCTTCCTTGGGTTTTAGGCCTAAAACAAAGTTACAACTATGATGCATTTATGAGACTAGATTAGGATAGTAGCTCCTAGCAGCTTTTCTCACCATGTTTTTTTTCCTTTGGGGTTTTCCACGTATATCTAGTGGTATGTAGTGTTGTGTGTTTTGTTCTTCTTTCATGCTTTTTTTTTGTTGTAAAGTTTAAGTTTCAACTTGTTTCAGAGGGTTTGAGATTTGATAGAATATTGACTCACCCCCCTCTCAGTGTTTTGGTGTGTCTTCAAAAATTGGTATTAGAGCCTAGTTCCTTAGAAGAAGTTTAACAACTTGAGGAAGATTCAGGATGGAAAAAGAAGGATCTCAAAAGGTTCCCATATTTGATGGAAAAAAATTCTCTTTCTAGAGATATCAGATGGTTATGTTATTCTTGCTATTCCAACTTATCTAACTGAGATAAGAGCCTATGAGAATAATGGAAAGGAAAAACATGCTATCTTGAGTGGGCTACCTAATTTTGAACTAGTAAAGGAAATGCACTATAAATTAGTAAAGGAAGTCTAGGATAAGCTAGGTGGCATCTATGATAGCGATGCCAAAGTAAATCAAGCCAAGTTATAGATCTACAAATGATCTGAAATTAAGGCTTACAAATTTAAATTACACTTAACCCCTAATCACATATTTTCCCAATCACAAAACAAAATTGTGTGGTTATGTTTATTTAACCATTGAAATTACATAATTGAGTTCACTTAATCCTTTAAACAACCTAAACATTAACTAATTACTTTAAATTTCATAATTAAAACTCAAGGAAGGAATTAAACTGAAAAGCATAAGAGAGAATAGAGAGACGATAAAGAATTTGTTAACGAAGTTCACCCATATGTTTGGGCTATGTCTCTAGGTCAACTTCTCAATGTGAGAATGCTTTATTAATGATTCCAGGCTTTAATTTCCTTTGTACATCATCCAAGCTTCAGACCTACATTACAACTCCTCACACAGTCTCTCTCAACACCTAAAGACTCTCTTGTACTCCCTTGTATTCAAGGGTTAAGCTTCACTTCAAATTCCTTATAACCGAATTACACTGAAAAGAATTACAATTTTAAATGTATTTGTGCATACATTAATCTTCAAAATTACTTTGCCTAATTTCATCCCAAATTGAAATTTCCTTCTCCATAAGAGAAAAAATCCCCCTTATATAAATTTTCATATTCTATATAGGGGTTAACCATATTATCTCCCCAATATCCTATATTAAACCCTTAAAACAAATAAAAATATTTTAAAACCCTTTTAAGGTTTTCAGGCTTTATAATATTTTAATATTTTTATGGCTCACGTTATTCGAGCCCCTAATTCCCAGTCTTCACCTTTATCCACATAACAAAATAAATTTTCTTCGATATTTATACCAAACTAAGTGTGTGGCTTAGTGGTTGCACATGGTTCTTGAAACTAGGAGGTCGGGGGTTCAAACCTCCTGACCCTACCAATATAGCCTATGTCTTATTTTAAAAAAAATGACACTGATAGAGTATCATGAGGAATTCACTTGCTCTAGCGACTGGGAGGAAAATTAGGAGGGAGGTCATGGGTTCGATCCCCTTCATCAACATTTTAACAACCCAAACTACTATGAAATTGGAGGAAGCCACAGGGTGCCATGGGGTACCATTTTATTGGTCCAACATTATGAAACGTGTCGCTAGGTGATTGGTCCACGTCACAACAATGTCGAGTTAGCTGCCATGTGTACCACTGCATGTCAATTACCTATCATGCCAACTCAACACCATGTCAGTTGTATAGATTCCACATGTCAAGCTTTAGTGTTGCCACATCAACCACCATGCGTATTTCCATGTCGACCACTTGTGCCATGTCATCCATACGAATACCACATGTCAATCTCCAATGATGCCACGTCAGTATGCTAATGTCATCATTTGTACCTGGTCAGCCCATCTCTTTGGAAACTTTGATTGGATATATCTCACTCATATGGACTACGTTTGATGTGATTCAAGTAGCATCAGAATCATCTCAAATATCTCTTTGGCTTGGTGTTGTTTCTATCCAATTTGGTGACAACCATTTTTTTGGCCTTGAGTCTACATCTGGAAACCCTGGTCTTGCCGAACTTTGACTGAGCATAAATTTTTCATCTGGCATCCTTTTGACATGATTCAAGTTGTGTTAGGATCATGTCAACGAGCTCTATCCAATGATGCTAATTTCATCAAATTTTGAGACTAAAATGTTTAGGTCTTCTAGACCCTCCTAGATCAACAAAGGCAAGTTTGAGAACTTGAAGGTATCAGAGGATGAAGATATTTCAGGTCATGTGCTCTAGGTTGGTGAAGTGTTTAATGAAATCAGAGTTCTTGGTGAATATCTTGAAGAATATGTGGTGGTCAAAAAGGTACCGAGATCTCTTCCTAAATATTATAGCTCTAAAGTATCTTCTATTTAGGAAGATATATATTTGGATACACTTTTAATGGATCAATTATATGGTGCCCTTATTGCATTTGAAATGAGAGAGTTTGAGAAAGAAGGTCTAAAGAAGGAAGCAAAATTTAAAGCAAGTAAGAAAGAAACATATGAAGAATCTGATTTGTATTGTGACACTAATGAGGAAGAAGCAAATTTTATAAGAAAGTTGAAGAGAGGTACCGACAAGTACAAATGTAAGCTACCTGTCTAGTGTTGCAAGAGTGGAGAGGTTGGTCATTTTTATTCTAATTGTCCCTTCAAATATTTTGATAAGAGAAGTAAAGAGCCTAGAAGGGATAATTTTAAGAAGAGTCTCTACTCCATGGAAGATTCCTGCTCTACAAATATGATAATTCTAATGGTTTGGATAACGAATATGAAGTCTTATTTTTAGCTGCTAAGAAGAATAGAGATAAAGTTAAAGATCCAAGTATGGTGTGTACTAATTTTCATGAAAAAGATGAGGCTAATTCATGGGTGATTAATAGTGGTTGTTCAAACCATATGACAAGAGATAAGAGCAGGTTTATCAAACTTGTGAAGTGGAATAGTGGCGTAGTCAAGCTTGGTGATGCCACTTTTGTGTAAATCTATGGAAAATGTTCTATCAGTATTGATAGAAAAAGTAGGACAAAAGATGTCCTTTATGTCAAATGTCTCTCGCATAATCTTCTTAGTGTGATTCAAATGTGTATAAATGGTTATAATCTTCTATTCAACAAAAGTGGATGTGAAATCAAAAATGAAAAGTTTGGACAATTGGTTGCTGAAGGATCTAGAACAAGTGGTGATATATAGAGTCTAAGAGATTTCAATGGAAGAACTTGTCTTTTGGTACAAGCAAGTGAATGTTGGTTGTGGTATAGAAGAATGGGGCACATTAACTTTAACAATCTTATGAAGATCAGCTCATTGCATGTGGTAAGAGATATTCCTAAGATAATCAAGCCTACAAGTACAGTATGCAAGGAATATCAACTTGGAAAGAAAACAAGGATAAGTTTCAAGTCTAAAGAATATTATTCTTGTAGACCATTGAAGTTGATACATACTAATGTGTGTGGACTTACTAGAACAAAAAGTATGAAAGGAGAAAGGTATTTTATGCTTTTTATTGATGATTTATGTAGGATGACATGGGTTACATTATTGAAAGATAAATCTGATGCTTTTAGTAGATTAAAATTTTTTAAGTCAATGGTTGAGAATGAAATGAATGAAAATATCAAATGTTGGAGGTCTGATAGAGGAGGTGAGTTCACTTGAAATGAGTTTAATAACTTTTATGAAAAATATGGAATAAAGAGGGATTTGTCTACTGTTAGAATGCCTCAACAGAATGGTATAGTTGAAAGGAAGAATAGGAGTGTTCAAGAGATAGCTAGGACCATGTTTATGGAAGAAAATCTGCCTAATGTCTATTGGAGAGAATTAGTTCATACTATAGTATATGTTTAGAATAGAGGATTATTAAGATTTAACAACACTAATAATCCATATGAGTTGTGGTATGGAAGACCTACAACTACCAAGTATTTTAGAGTCTTTGGAAGTAAATTCTATATTAGAAGAGATGAAGATGTCTTGGGAAATTTTTATTCAAGGGTTGATGAAGGTATCATTATAGGATATTCATCTCAGAGAAAAGTATACAAATGCTACAATAAAAGGTTGGGAAGGATAGCTGAAAGCACTAATGTGAAGTTTGATGAGGATCTACATCAAATTATGAAAGAAGTTAAGGACTATGGATCTAATGCACCTCCATGCTTCGATTAATAAGAATAAGTTGAAGAGAAAGAAGAAAAACCAAGAAATATCAACAAGACTCCTACAAAGTATGTTCAAAGAAATCATTCAAAAGATTAGATCATTGGTGACAAGAATGAAGGAGTGTTTACCAAAAGAAGGCTTACAAAAGAAAGTGAACAAGTTAACTCTTTTTTTTTATCAAAGGTAGAACCTAAAACTTTTATTGATGCTAGCAAGGATGAAGGATGGTTTTAATAAATGGAAGAATATTTGAATTAGATTGAGAATAATCAAACGTGGGAATCAATTCCAAGGCTTGCAGACAAGAATGTGATAGGAACTAAGTGGGTATTTAGGAATAAGTTGAATGAGGAAGGATAAGTTATAAGAAACAAGGTAAGATTGGTTTGTAAAGTCTATTCAGAGGTAGAAGGCATTGATTTTGAGGATACATTTTCTCCAATAGCAAGAATGGAAGCTATCAAAATGTTTCTAGCTTTTTCTACCTACAAGGACTTCAAGGTTTATCAAATGGATGTCAAGTTAGCCTTCTTGAATGTATATTTAGAAGAAGTGTACATAGAGAAACCTGATGAATTTTGATTTTCAAAAGAACCAAACATGGTGTGAAAACTTAAATGGCATTATATGGTTTCAAACAAGCTCCTAGAGCTTGGTATGCAAGGTTGGATAAGTATTTGCTTCAACAAGGATTCAAGAAAGGTATTACAAATAGTAATATTTACCTCTAAGATTGAGGATGAGATAATTTTGATAGTTGTTATGTATGTTGATGACCTAATATTTGGTGGAAATAATGAGATATGCAAGAATTTTGTTGAAGAGATGTAGAAGGAATTTGAAATGTCTGATTGATGAGTTATCTTTCTTTCTTGGTCTTCAAATTGCTCAAATAAATCATGGTGTCTTTATTTCTCAAGAAAATTAGGTCAAGGAGATGTTTAAGAAGTTTTGGATGGAAGATTGTAAGCCAATTATTACTCCCATGGTTACTAGTTTTCTTTTGAGTAAAGATGGCGAGTCTCCCTTGGATAATCAGAAGCTATATAGATCTATGATTGGAAGCCTATTGTATTTAAATTCTTCAATACCTGACATCATGCATGTTTTGTTGCAATATTTCAAGATAATCCTAAAGAAAATCATGTGAATGCAATCATAAGAATCTTTAGATACTTGAAGAGTACTCTAGATTATGGCCTATGATATCCAAAAGGTAATGACTTTGATTTGAGTGCTTACACTAATGTTGATTGGGATGGATGTGTGGATGATATAAGAAGTACAAGTAGTGGTTATTTCTTTTTAGGAAGTATATTAGTTTCATGGAATAGTAAGAAACAAAATTTAGTATCCTTGTCAACTATAGATGTAGAGTATATTGCAACATCATCCCACTATACATAAGTGTTGTGGATGAAGCAAAGATTGAAAGATATCAAGATATAGTATGACGACCCTATTCCTATTTTATGTGATAATACAAGTGCTATCTGTAGGATTGGGTTAAAATCAAAATAAAAGGTAAAGATCCACAATAGCAACAACAGACACTTAAAATCTAAACCAAAATGACCCAAATCTAGACATTAAAGTATATAATATCAAAGGAAATCAAACAAGAACAAAGCTATACCAAACTTCCCAAGGTAAACTATATTCTTCTTCCTTGCATCGATGTAGAATTAGGTTAAAATCATAATCAAAGGCAAAGACCAATAGTAGCAACCACAACTACTCAAAATCTAAACCAAAATGACCCAAATCCAAACAAGAAAGTACAAAATAGCAAAGGAAATCAAACAAGAACAAAGCTATACCAAACTTCCCAAACCAAACTTGATTCATATTCCTTGCATCTCCTCCTTTTTGTTGTGTATGCAAGCTTTCCCTCAAATTTTGTTGTATGCAAGTACCTATGAGTAACAATGATGTGATAATGAATAGCAAGAATTTTGGAGATTGTGGTTGTAAAGCTGGAATGAGAGAGACAATACTCTTTTATAGAAAAGCTACTCGAACAAACAGTCAAGATCAAAAGCCAAAATGATGCCAAGATCAACTATCAAGGTTGCATGCACAATAAAGAGGTAGGGTTAGGGATCATTAAGAATCAATGGCCAAGATTAAAAGAAGACCAAAAGAAATCAATGGTTGAGATTCAAAAGAGAAAGTGGAGGGAAAGTGGAGCAAATTAAATAATCATATTTAATTTGAGAGGGAATTTGGGAAATTAAATAATCGAAATGGTCATTTAGTTGTGGAAGAGTGGGAAAAAGAAGATTTAATTAAAATCATCAATATGCAATCATTTAATTAAACATGAAGGAAATGGGATAGGGATATTAAATAATTAAATTAGATTAATTATTTAATAATGGAGGAAAGAGTGGCAGTTAATAGCTAAATAATTGAAATAATTATTTATCTTACAAAAGGAAGAAAAGGCTAATGAAGAGTTAAATAATTAAGATAATTATTTAACTGTATACACAAAGTGAAAAGTGAATAATTGAATAAATGATAATTTATTTAATTATAGAAAGAAAAGGATATTAGCGATGTAATTAAATAAATGTTAATTTATTTAATTAATCGAAAGAAGAATCAAGAAAGAAAATGTGAATTAATTAAATAATTAAAATTATTTAATTAATAGAATAACGTGCCTTTAGAAAATAATCAAATAGTTAAAATTATTCAATTATATAGGGAAGAAGAGACATCGATGTGGAAAAATGGCATTCACAAGCTCTAGACACTTTTCAATGTCTACATTTTCCCCCTCTTTGATATAATGTGATTTTAAGCATTGTGTCAAAGAATAAATAGTAAAGTTCGGATTGAAATATGCCCTGACGTTCCCTAGTGAAGACAAGATAGACCTATGCCCCCTCAAAAAAAAAAGAGAAATTCTCCAAAAAGCGATTTTGATAGACTAGCAACAAAATATTTCAGTTTACGAACCTTCAAGATGTTCACATTAGGGTTATGACTCAATATTTGACATAACCAGTTGAAAAGGAAGGTAAAAATTCCACCCTAGGGAGGTTAAATGTAATTTTGGGTAGTAAAAAGGTCATTTTGTGCATTTGACTTTGAGTTTTTATTGAGTGTTGAGTGAGATTGTGCTGCAGAGTTGCTATCAAAATGTCTCTAGTACCACACACTGCACATCATGGATACTAGATTCAAACTTATTGATGGCCAAAGGGATCAAGAGACGTGGTATGTATACCTTCCTTGCTTTGTAATTTTTTTAATTTTTGCTAGATTTTAGGGCTTAGATTTAGGAAAGCAAATGCGGTGTAGAAATTTTTCCACAAGTGGAGGTGGTTTTCCACATCCACTAGATGTGACACAATTACAATGGAGAGTTGACCCTATGTGGTGGACTCGCAAGTGATTGTGTGATGCATGTGAAATTTTGCGATGCAATTGAGAGATTAAACGATGCATGTATATTTGTGGCCGCATGTTTTGGCTTGCACAGCACATGTGTAGTAGTGAGATGAAAACATTATTTTTTGCACCACAAGTGATTGAAATCCCTCATGTGTGTGGGTTTTCGATGCAATTGCAAATGTGAAATGCATGTGCATATTTAGTGATGCATTTGATTTTTGAGCTGTGTATGTTAAATAGTGAAATGCATTTGAATGTTTAAACTTTTTCCATAGTTTTTGATAAAAGTTTCTTTGTGATAAAGGTCTAATAGGCTTTCCTAGACTTTTTGATTGATATAGTGTGCTTACTTGTGTTCATAGGTGATACTGGATCATGTATACACTCGAGAGAGCCGCCCTTTGACTTTAAGATTGTGAGACTGACTGTGGGATGATGAGAGGGATCGGTTACTTGCCCTTGCATTATACTACATTACCTTCATACCCATGCTTAGGGCTAATAGGGGACTATTGATTGCTTTGGAAAAGAGGTGGAATTTGAATACTAGCTCCTTTCACCTACCCATAGGAGAGGCCATCATGATATTGGAGGATGTGTGGTGGATTTTGAGGCTTTTGGTTTGGGGAGAGCGTGTTTCTTATTATCTTGAGCAAAGGTATGGTGCAATTCAAAGGGCATTCAAGCATGAGGATGTGTAGAGAAGGGGTATTGGCTACTCATGAGTCTCTTTATTCTCAAGAGATTCCTAAGGGATGAACTACCCTAAACTACCTCAGGGAACAAAGCGAGAGTTCTAGAATCTGAAGGAGCAAGTCACAGAGGTTTTATGGACAAACTAACAAGCTCTCAGCCAAAGGATGGTAGCAAAGAATAAGGATGACAATGCAAGATTTTGTAGTCCTAGAGGCACGCTATCGTCTCATACAGTCTAGAAAGTGAGGATGTCATAGAAAATGATAAAGTGTCTGCTAACTATCAAATTGTTGAGAACTTACAGAATGCAAGAAAGTGACAAAAATTAATAGAGCTGAGATAAAGTGAAGTAGAAATGATAAAGTAAGAGAATAAGAGATAGAAACTTCTCACAACAACCCAAGTAATGAAGCCTCCATCATATGAATATATTCAATACCTGCATGCATAAGATCAAGAGAAAATTTTGGGGATGTATAGGGGTTTTCCTCAATCAAACCCCCATTTTAGTGTTCCCACCTCCACGGACAACCAAATAGATAGAGATAAATGAACAAAGGAGTGATAAAAGAAATCCCCACTGAGGAGGAGAACCTGTATCACAAAATGGAGATGTAATAGATAAGAGATGTGTGAAATCCCAGGATTCTCACAAGCACAAGATAAGGAAGATATCATCTGCAAGGCTAAAGGAAGCCAAAGAGGGAGACCAAGATAGCTACAAGAGCCAAGAGTGTTGTAGAGGGTGTTGTGAGAATGCAAGAGTTCTGTAAAAGCTTGAGAGCTTGGGCTTCTGTAGCAAGTTGTAAAGAGTTGTGTAAGCAAGAGGAATCTGGGAGAATATCCAAGATAGAAGCCAAGAAGGAGAAGGCCAAATGAGTTGAAAATATAGATTTTAAAGAGGGAAAAGAAGCTTCTTGATTCATTTCAAGGAATCCCAAGTTTTTACCACCAACAAAACTTGTTGACAAGTGGTAAAGATGCTTGGAAGCATTCGTTTGACCATTGAAACATCATAGGAGACTAGCCGACACATAGACATCCATGCAACGCGCTAGTGTCCAAACACATCACACTATAAAATGACATGAATAGGAAAAGAAAAAGGTTCAATGTGAATCTAACACATGAAGGTAGCTATTGAAAAGGGGTCCTAAGCATCCTAAGAAGGGAAAAAGGTTGATGTAGGGCTAAAATGAGTGTACACCAAGTTCTAAGGGAATGTACACTAAAGTGGATATATATGTGACATTGCAAGGGGTGCAATTTTATGAGATTACATTTTTCCCCCACTTTAGTAGGCATATGAATCTACACTAATATGCACATTAAAGGAAATATAAACATAAATAACATCAGTATGCCAAAAGGATACTATAGAGGAAGTAGATAACTCTTTGAACCAAGGAAGCATGCCCCTAGTCTAAAGACCTAAAAATAAAACACATTAGACAAGAAAGACCTGCACAAGATAACAATGTTAGAACATAAAAATACACTACATCACACAGGAACACACAAAAAACTAAAGGATTTGAGTCAGCAAAGTGAAAGAGACCTTGATGTAAGAGGATGTCTTAGTACTATGCGTCATCCCCAAATTAAGAAATAACACAGAGGAATTCTAAAATAGAGAGAAGAATGTAAGGATTGATCACTTCAAGAGAATAATGCACCCAAAAGTCAGGGAAACAACCAATATGAAAGAGCATATATTTAGGATGAAGAATATGCAGATCTTTGATCTGGTATAGACAATTTGAGAAGAGAAGAAAGAAGAGAATTTAAGAGAGGGATGGAGAAGCTAGAAAGGAATGAAAATTATAAGAGAGATGGCTCCATAGTTCCTCAAACCCAAGGAGAGTTAGACAAATGCACCACAGATCCACAAACCTATGAAAAGTGAACAAAAGGCTTTGTAGGTGCTCTCTCCTACAGAGTTGAACAAATTGCACCAGAGGCCCGCAAACCAATGGTGAATAGATCCCATAGGATGTAAGTGCTTTGTAGGTCCTTGGACCTGCAAAGAAGGCACCCCTAGGTACTCTCTCTTGAAGGAAGCTCAATATGAGAGGCTCTGTAGATTCTGATTGGAAAGCAGCTTCACAAGTGCACCTACAAAGCAACATATTAATCCAAAAACTAAACATGTTAGGAAAGCTTGACGCAAAGAAAATCTAAAGGTTCTTTTTCTTGTAGAGCAAGACTAATTAGAGAATCCTATGTCTACCGCAAGCTGCATTGAAAGAGAGTCACATAAAAGATAATTCTAGTTGGGTTTCCCCAAGCTAGACACTAATGAATTCATTCAAGAGAAAAGATTTCAAAGGGGGTCCCTTGGGAACCCTTCAAAATAAAATGGGTCCACTCAAGGGATGCTTCATTTGAAATACATATAGAAGAGAGATGATCCTTTAAGGGGGACACACATCTCCAAAATATGTTATCACTATGCCTAGCACATAGGGGAGGAGAACCATGCAAGATACTTAAAACATATAGGATAGAGGTAGACCTCGATATCACTTGTCATGCGAAGAAGAGGCAAGTGCATTGGAAAATAAATGAGTGATGACACATGAATCAAGAAGTTGTATCTTATCCTTCAAGGCCTTACATTCACTAGTGGAATGACCAGGCACTTGATGGTATGCACAAAAATAATGTTTTTCTTTATCATGCTTATGAAATTTCTTATGTGTAGGAGAAGGAAGAGTAATCAAGTGGGCTTTTAGAAGCCTCAAAAAAATATACTCTTGCTCAAATAAAGAGTGAGAAGCAGGAAGCAACCCTTTCTCTTGTGAAGAAGAGTTTGACTGCTCACAAGAAGAAGACATGAAGATAGTAGATAATGAAGGATGCATCAATCCAAGAGAATGAGGTTGAGCAGAATTCATGTCATTCAACCATGTTTTTTGTTTAGATTGTTTACTTGAGCAACCAAGCCCCAAATTATGCTTATGAGGCACACATTCTATAGGGACCTTAATGCCTTGTTCGTTACACCCATAACCTTTACGCTCATAACCATATTTAGAGAAAAGTTTAAATTCAAGGCCATAACATGTCTGCAAGTATTGAGAAGGAGAAGGATCTTCATAGAGAGCATTATTCCAGCAATGGGGACCATACTCCTCTATGTGATCACCATCAACCTTCTTGACAATACTACCAACATTAGCCTCTTTAATGAAAGTGTGATCATCTTCCTTAGAAGGAGGAGGATCAACATTAAGGATATTACAACTTATGCTCACATTATCCTGTGATACAAAAGAATAATCATCTTTGATAGTGGGTTTGGATGATGTAATTGGATGGTTTAAGTGGATCGAGTCAACTTTATATTCTCTAACTAAGGATTCTATAAAGTCTAGAGAACCCCAATCATCACCAAGACATGCATTGTTTTGAGAAGATGTAGAAGGAGAAAAATTAATATTTATTTCTTCAAAAGGATCTTCTTCAGGGACATCTATCTCAAGAGTATCCTTTGTAATAAGTATTGCTAGAGTAGACGTCAACACACTAGAAGATACTGAAGGGATAGGAGTAGGCACAACTAAAACCTGACCAACAACTACCATCTCACATAAGTGCATAGCCTCAGTGTTAGCCCTGACTGTGACTACTTGATAATTTCAAATGAACTTAATAGATTTATGCAAGTTAGATGAGATTGCACCCATAGCATGAATCCATGGTCTACCAAGAAGAAGGTTATATGGTAATTTTTTAGACATAACATATACAAGGGTGGGTACGATAATGGGTCCCAACCTCAAAGGTAATACTATCATGCCTAGGGCTTGTCGACTGACATTATCAAACCCATGAACGTCAACAAAAGAAACATTAAGAGAAGATGAATCAATATTAATCTTAGGAAATAGATCAATGCTACATACATTGAGTATTGAACCAACATCAACAAGAGTACATCTAATTCCAATATTGTTAATTTCAACTATAATCATAAGAGGATCCGCTTGTTTTTGCACATCTAAGGGTGGAAGTTAGTGTAGATAGAACGTAATATTCAATGAATCCACATGAATATGAGCTATCAATGCATTAGCATCTGTCATCCTAACAAAGGCAGGAAATAATATCTTCTACAAGGCTTCGTAAAGCATACCATGGAAAATTGGAGTAGACTAAAGCAAGTCCCACAGTGAGATATTAGCTGGAATAATTCAAAGTTGCTCGACAAGACCGTAATCACTAGGTTCTTTAGTGGTAGGTTTAGGAGCTTGAAGAAGGCTTGGTTGAGAAGGTGGTAAAGAAGTAGGTTGATAAAAAAAAAAAAGTATTATTTCCAGTATTATAAGTATGGGCTACCACTCTATAAGAGGGAGCTTTACAAAGATCAGGAGAATCATTTTCAAATAGGACACCATCAATAGAACAAATCCTTTTAGGAGACAGACTAGCTAGACTCAAATAAATGACCAATATCTTAGGCTTTTGAGGGGAAATAGAGACATAGATTACATTTACAGACTCATTACAACTAGTGGAATAATTAGTTGAAGACATATTCTCAACATCGATCCGAGGAGGATCAGATGTGGAAGGAGGTTCATGATTCACTAATGCATCATCTCTAGAAGATAGTGCATTGGAATGAAGAGAAGGTAGAGTAATGTTAAGAAAGCTACCAATGATTTCAACTTCTTGCAACAAGATATCCTTCAAAGCAAGAGGAATCTCATGAGAAGGATCAAAGATACAAAGTGACATGGGAAAAGCCAAGTCACTAGCACATGCCTGAAATGGAACATCATTAACATTTTGAATATAATTAGATACCGAGATCATAAAAGAAGATATTAAATTCATTTTAAAAATAGTAAGCTAAATTTAATAAACAATGAATAAACAAGTTATCTAATCTAGAGTAGTCTAGGGGTGATAGAACTGAGAAAAACTAAAAACCCAGATTTTTGGATTTTTTGATATTTTCTAGGTTCTAGTAATTTGCATTTTTGGAGGTCTTCGGAGAAGAATTTGGGTTTGAAACTTGTGTCGGTCCTTAAAATTTGGTTGATTAAGGCATATTTTAGGTATTGAATTACTCCTCTTGGAGACCTTTCCAACGATGTAAACAGTTTTGAATTCCGAGCATTGAGTCAAAAGTTATGACCCCACCAAGTTGGGGTAAATAAATTCCTAGTTTTTTTAAAAAAATATTGTGGTTCACGTCAGGTTCACCAAGCTCACGGCCAAAGGATGACAATACAAAATAAGGATGATAGTGTGGTACACTATAGTCACAGAGGTGCATTGGAATGTCATATGAACTAGAAAGCGAGAATGTCATAGAAAATGACAAAGTGTTTGCTAACAATCAAATTGTTGAGAATGTACAAAATGTGAGAAAGTGACAAAAAGTAATAGAACTAAGATAAAGTGAAGTAGAAATGATAAAGTAAGAGAATAAGAGATATAAACTTCTCACAACAACCCAATTAATGAAGCCTCCAACACATGAATATCTTCAACACCTGCATGCGTAAGATCAGGAGAAAATGTTGGGGCTATATAGGGGTTTGCCTTAGTCAAACCCCCTATTTGGTGTTCCCACCTCCATGGACAGCCAAATAGATGGAGATAAATGAACAAAGGAGTGATAAAATAAATCCTCACTGACAAGAACTCTTATCACAAAATGGAGATGCAATAGATAAGGGATGTGTGAAATCCCAAGATGCCCGCAAGCAAGAGATAAGTAAGATATCAGCTACAAGGCTAAAGGAAGCCAAAGAGGGAGAGCAAGATAGCTGCAAGAGCCAAGAGTGTTGTAGAGGGTGTTGTGAGAATGCAAGAGTGTTGTAATATCTTGAGAGTTTAAGGCTTCTATATCAAGCTGTAAAGAGTTGTGTAAGCAAGAGGAATTAGGGAGAATGTCCAAGGTAGAAGCCAAGAAGGAGAAGAAGGCCAAATGAGTTGAAAAGGTAGCTTTTAAAGATGGAAAATAAGCTTATTGAGTCATTTCAAGGCATCCCAAGCCTTTACCACTGACAAAACTTGTTGAAAAGTGGAAAACATGCTCGAAAGCAGTCGTTTGAGCATTGAAATGTCACAGGATGCTAGCACATTGCACAAACATCTGCATGGCGTGCTAGTGTCCAGACACATCATGGTACAAAATGACACAAATGGGAAAAGCACAAGTTTGACGCAAAGCTAACACATGAAGGTAACTGCTAAAAAGGGGTCCTGAGCATCCTGAGATAGGACAAAGGTTGATGCAACGGCTAAAATGAGCCTACACAAGTTCTAAAGGAATGGACGCTAAAGTGGATACAAGAATGTATGTGAAATTGCAAGGGGTGCAATTTTACGACATTACGGGATGTTGTCAAGCTTAGGGTTGAGGAGTATGAGGTATGTTGGGATGTGTTGGTAGAGAGATATGATCTATTCAATATGGTTCTCTACAGTATGATTGATGGATTTGTGTGCCCAGATCAGCAAGGACATGGATGTCTATATGAATGAGGGGAGATATTGGTTGGTATGTTGACTTGGGGTATAGTGTATGTGTGGGGTCCTTATATGTTGGACAAGTTGTACTCATAGCTTCATGATGTAGCTTATAGGGGAGCATAATCTATTAGCTATGGTAGGACTCTTCTTATTGTTTGGGCATGTGATCATATCGCGGTGTTCTAACTACTTGTGTAGAGATAGTTGGGGGCAGGTTTACCCAATGTATACATATATTGAGGTGTTGTGACATAGATTCGTGTCAACGACATGGGATACTAGAGACATGTGATTGAAATTTTGGATTATTTTATTTGGAGACTATTTATGGAATGCACCCCTTTTGTAGATGATGATGAGAACTTGCCATATTGTCATTAGGCCCACTACCTAATTGGTTGGACAATTTAATTGCAAAACATTATAGAGTGCTACCTTCTAGAGAGGGTTCACTAATATTTTGGGGAGAGATAGGGACTCCCAATTGACACTATAGAGTTTCCTAGATTGAGTAGAGAGATTCAACCATGGGAGGCCATCATCAATGTCATCACTACGGAGTAGGATATTGATGGATTGTATCCAATTTAATGGGGTGTGGGTGTAGAGGTGATATATTTAGGTGCCACACCTAAGTATGATGCTTGGTGGGCCCAACATAGACCAGTTTTGCTAACAGATCTTGATCAACCTACACTTGAAAGAGCCATGGTAGAGGTCCGAGAGGTAGGCTTCGAGGACGAGGAAAAAGCTAAGGAGATGATGGAAGAGATAATGGAGATGAAGGAGGGAGAGGGGACAGAGGAGGTAGGGGAGGGAGGGGAGACAAAGGAGGGATGGTAAAAGACCAAGGTGGATGTCCACCTTGAGAAATGAGGTGAGATGGTAGTAGGAAGGCAATGGATGCTCCTCATCAAGACAAGGAGGGAGTTAGAAATGAGGAGGGACTGAGGCAAGAGGAGTAACCAGGTGTCCAAGAATAGGTAGATGTTCCTCCTCATTAGAAGGAGGAGGTCAGATTAGATTTTTTTATTGGAATGGATGTCGAGGTGGAGGAGGTTGGTAGGGATGAGGAGATGGAGGACAAGGAGGAAGAGGAGGAGAGGGAGAGGGTGGTGATGGAGGAGGGGTTGGAGGAGATCCCCATCTTCAAGGTGATGGAAGAGGAGGTAAGGGATAGGCCAATTGATCCTTAGATAGTAGAGATACAAGCACAACTACAAGCTACGCAAGCAGAGTTACATCAACTAAGGGTTGAGAGGGACACAGTCGTGATTCAAGCACAATGACCAGAGCAGAGTGCCATACACTTTATTAGACAATGCAGTGGGTCAACAATATATTTTTCTTAGGAGTTGCAGAGGGCCATCAGAGGTGATCAGTATTATAGGGAATTGTGTGAGAGAGCAGTGCCTCTTGAGAAAAGAGAGCACATATTTTCAAAGGTGATGAGTAGGTATCAAAGAAAGTCACGTTTGAGGAAAAATAGGAGCAGTGGGTGTGTCTCCTAGCCATGACATTCACCATAACATTGGTCATCAATATCAACACACGGGACCTCAGGTTTTCACTAGCCACATGACAGGCAACCTCCATCAGGACCATCCCCATTAGGAGATAGGGGCAGCACTAGCTAGATTTATTGTTTTTTAGTTCATATATTAGACACTGATACATGTATATTTTGATTGAGCCTACAAGCTCCATTTTTGGATACATCTTTATATTTTATTGTGACACTATTTTTCTAATATATATGTGAGATACATGATTTTGGTGGTGACTACATGATGTGTTATTTGCTATCCATGTTTCTATATGATGGATGATGCTATGATGTTGTGCATTTATATGATTTATGAGATGATTTTATATGTTATCAAGCATTATGGATGATGTATGGTTTATGCTTATTGTAGTGTCAAAAAATGTCATTTGTGACATTTTCACACTTGTTTGGGTCCTCCTTGTTAAATTGAGCTTAATGTTTCCTTGATTCAGTGTTGTAATATGCTTAACACATTCACATTAGGTCTTGGGACCTTGTAAACTAAATGAACCTAATGGTACCTTATTTAAGGTCTTGTAAATTTTTGTGCCACACTTTCACACTCATCTAGGGTTTTCATTATTAATTGGGCTTCTTTATGCCTTAATTGGCCTTATTTTACATCCACAAGCCTCATTTAATGCATCTTTATGAGGATAATCTCGACATAAGCCAACATCCAATCATAATTCATGTATTTTGGATTTTATGGCCTATAGTGATCTAGGACTCTTACGCCACCTTGGGCGTATGGGTCCCACCTAAGTTTTGGGGCCTTGATCCTGATTTCACATGAATTTAAACATTTCTTCAAAAGTGTGTCCCATAGCCTAGCCTAATGGGACTCATACGCCACTTCTGGCATATGAGTCCTATGTGGCCCAAAATTAAATCAAATTCAAATTCTTGGTAGGATTTTATCCTCCTAGATCTAATGTTGACTTGTAGTGTTGTAATTTCGGGTAATTTAGCATAAACAAGTATAAATATAAGGTTATTTCACTCATTTTCACCTAATAATTTCATGAGAACATTCCTTATAGTGAATTTGAGTTCATGAGAGAATCCAAGTGTTTACAAGATCATTCAACTGCCTTCAAGAATGATTATCAAGTGTTTTGGAGCATAATTCAAGCATCAAGCATCATGTCAAAGTTATCATGCATCATGTTTTTTTTTTAGCTAACAGTTGTGATGTAGGGTTTTGTGATTCAAGCAAGCGTTTAATTTAAGATTCATATCATTCAAGCAAGATTCAAGATCTACATCCATTGGAGCCACTTCATACATGTTTGCATCACTTTATTACTAGGGTTTGGTGAGTTGCAACATTACATTTTGTTCATTCATCATTCCTTTATCTCATTTGATTTAATTACAAGGTTTGATTACCAAAATGATGTTTGACCAAGGCAAACCCCTTTCCACTAACAAAACAACATTTTCCCCTCTCTTTAGTGTGTTATTTTCAGATCTAGGTTGAAGACCTTCTAAGGAGAAAGATTGGAAAGAAGTTGTCAAGTGTTCAAAGTTGTCTGATTTGTCACCTTGTTTAGGAGATCATTGGAAGATACCTACATAATAGAATTCAATAATTCAGACCCATAAATCAATTTGAACAAACAAAGCAGAGGTTGAAGAGTGAATTCAGATCCAGATCCTCCAAAAAATTCAAACTAGATTGATACACCACTTCTTGCGTATGAGTCCTAGTACAGTGAAATTTATAGTTTTCAGGTGTTCCAGACATACCTCTACCAGATTTTTGTTCCTACCCAGAAACCCTAATCTAGGACTAAATCACCCAATCTGGCGTATGAGTCCCAATCTGCATTAATTTTAGTATTTCCAGCATTTCAAGAATTCATTCAAGTTGCTACAACTTTCCAAGTGCCCTTCTATATTTCTCTAGCTTTCTATTCTATTTTGCATTCATTTCTAGGTCATTTAGTGAAGCTTTGCATATCATTAGGTTTCATATTAGGTCTTGCATGTCATTTTCCTTTCCAAGCCCTAGCTTGGTGGTGAACCCTATTTTAGTCTCTAATCATACCCAAGGATACCCTATTGCAAGTTCTATTTCCCCTACTTCATCCTTGGATTGAGATCTCTAGGGTTTCCTTGAATGAGAGTGTAGAAGATTGTTATTCTATGTCCTAAACCATAAGCAATGACAATTTTCCTCCTTTCATTTATATATGATCCTCTTATTGTCATAAGGATTTTCACCCAATAACAAGTTGAAAACTCAGCAATCCTATGCAACATGGGACTACTTTCAGGCTATGGGTATCCTATTGTGAAAGTAGACCTCCAGATTATGGGTTGGCTCCCCTTTAGATAAATTGGAAATTTTGAAATAATGACAAGGAAAAGAGTGAGAGGGATATGATTATAGCTTTAAAACCTATTAATAACAGGTGATACACCAAAGGTAAACTTGGAAATGCATCTAAGGCTCACAAGATCACTCAACTAATGAAGCTATACTATCTCACAACTCAGCTACACATGTTGCAAAAATGATTCTTATGAAAGGTTTTTAGCTTTTCTGATGTTCATAAAAGGAAAACAATGTTTTTTTCACAAATTTGATACAACAGAATGATAAACACATTCATAGACCTGCATTATAGCATTTCATTCTTTGCATTCAACATTGAAGGAATTTGATAATAATAAAGAAAAACATAATGTTTTATCATAAAATTCACAATCAACACTGAAAAACAGAAGAAGGATTGAGGAGGAAACAAACTTCTTTTATTGAAAACCAAGAGTTTTCTACATCTCAAAGGAAAAAATGCTCATACAACATGACTGTAAATCTCATAAGAAAATGAATTACAAAGTGTGAATAATGCTACAACAACCATCACCCAACTCAGAACTACAGAGAAGATGAGAAAAGAATAAGACTTATCCAAAAGGCTCCAAGAATTTGAATTTTGACTTTTGGCTCCAATTGCTTGATGAGTTGTCAAACTCCAACCTCTTCCTCAAATTAGGCATCTGACTGAAAGAAACTCCTCAAAATATGCATAAGGAGTTTTGAATCTGAAAACAACCCAAAGGGTCGTGCATAACTGAAAACCCCTCAAAAATAGGTTGAAATTGCAAGAATCATGGATTCAAATGCCTTAAAATCCTCCTTGACCCATTCTCCATCCACTTGGGCCCTCAGTTGAAGTTGAATTGATGATGAAGTCATCGAATTTATCTATTTTTTCTCCACATGTTTGCAAATCTCCTTTAACTCTTCGGTTACATCCATTTGACTTGGTATTTAATTTACATATTGAAGAAAAATGTATTTATTCTTTTGCAACAGAAAAATTATTTACTAAGTGATTGATTAAATATCACTTAGAAAATACATTACATTTTAGACTTTAAAAAAAAAAATGCAAAACTTAATACCTATGTGGGTATTAGTTAATGCTGAAAAAGTTTTTTAAAAAAAGACAAAAATGCCTCTTGCTTTAATCGGCAAATCTAGGGTTTTAGAAACCCTAACAAAAGTGATGTAAAAAGACTAAATTCATTTCATGTCCACTATCAAACTTTTGGAGTCTTCCTCCCAACCACCATAGGGTTCGAGCCAAGCTTCATTCATGGTGGATTTTCCAGACTGAGAGGAGATTTACCTTGTAATTTCTTGTCGATTTTCTCAGTGAAAAGTTGGTAAGTTGTTTTTTGAAAACAAAAACTGAGTAAAAAGCTCCATTTTATTGATCTATGAGCCTCTTAGGCCATGTAATTCTCTCTACATTTTCCATTTATTAGAATTCTCAAGCATTTTTGGAGACTATTTGATATTTCTATGCATATTTTGGTGATTATTCACACTTTTCTATAGATTCTCATAACAAATTCTTAGCAAAGAACTCATCATTTTGAAGATCTCATACACTTCATGCATAAGAATAGCATTCTAGCCGTGGATTTTTCTTGTTCTATAGGTGTCAAAATTTGTTCATGGGTTATCAAAACCCACACCTCCATTCACTGTTTTACTCCTACAAATCATCCTCAATTTGATACAGCCATAGTTCGGCCTTTGTGTAACACAAAATTATTTTTGATAGCCTATTGGGTCTTTCTTTCAATTTCATTAAAATATGTAGTTTCACTTTTTTTGAAACCCTAATCTTCAGTCTCTCTATATTAATATTTTCAAACATATGTCTGAGGCTTCTCTCTCTGTGGCCATACTTGTCTGTGTTTGATGAGGCTTTTTTCCTTTGCTATGAAAAGGTCATGCAAGATTATAATATGAATGAGATTCCATGAGAAAACAAACAGCTGAAACAAAACTTGATGTCCTACTCGATGTTGTGTGTCTATCATCCATTGAGTGTAGAATTCATTACATCATTGTTGTCTCCTTTGTGATTGCCTTTCATTTACTTGTGGTTGACGTCTGTGATACCTCTACCCATAAAATTATTTGGTGACTATTCATTTTATTGCTATCCTTATAACTTGACCTACAATCAAATGTTGAAATCATTCATATGGGTTGTCCCTGCCTTGTGACTATGTTTAAGTACAGTCCTCTCATTCTTTGGTCTTCCATGTATCACAGTTCTATATTTCTTATATGTGCATTTATCACCACAATCCCAAATCTCCCTTTAAGATCCTATATAAGGCTAAACCTGCTATTATGCTTTTGCATACATAGTATTCTTCCATATATTCCTTTACATTAGATTTCCATCTGAACCTTAATGAAGATCTAAACAAATTCTATAAAAGGTTTTATCAAACAAAATAGATGGATAACAATGACTTCTATAACATATAAGCTTTATCACTCAAATTATGAAGAGGGTTTTATTGATAGAAGCATCTACATCATACCTTGATTTTGTTGCACAATACTACTCTTTAATCCTCAGATCTGCCACCTTACAATATCCCTTTTCATTTGGAAGATCTGAACTACTACAGCCAAGCCTATAGTGTTTGTTTGTCCATGCTCTAAGACTATCACATCATTCCTACATAGGAATATGATTGTTGTTATCCCCATCATAAAATGTTTGATACATTGTCCTTGTTGTCCAACATTTCACATGATGCCACTTTCTATGAAATATCCTATCACCCCTGACTTCCCTTCATGGTGGAACCTAGCTGCTCTATGTCACATGAATATGTATGAATTTCCATGCTCCTATTCTTTCACTATCTTGATGTCCTTCTACTTGACTATTCTTCTTTGGTTATGCTCCAATTGAGCAATTATGTTGTCATCTATGATAGTGGGGAGAACTCACTATCACAGGTGATGAGATATTTGTTCTAAGTTGAGAAATGTGATCCTTTTGCACTCTCATCCCTCTAAAAATAGAGAGTAGCATGCTAGGCTCAACCCTCGTGGGAGCCACATTGTACTCCACATGTTGTAAACAAATGAAATAGTAACAAAGATTTGACCTATACCTACACAAGAGGCAAACAAGTTAGATAAAAACAACGAATTTGATGATTCCTCTAGATATGTTGGATTCAACACTTTCTTTTTCTTTTTCTGATCGGTTATAAAGTAACAAGTACTTACTTGACTAGAAATGCATGAGATTTGTATGGAACCCCAAGCTCTAACACCTCCTATCCTTACAGATTTCTTTCTGGGAGCAACAATTAGACAATTTCAACAAAGTTGGGACAACCTTCGACAATAGGATTCGTCATTCACCAGGCAATGACGAGTACCATATTTTATTTTATGTTTTTTTCTTTTCCTTGTAATTACTTGCTATTTTTTATTTGATAGATTAGTTACTCCCACAACTTGTGTGGGATTACAAGAACATTGTTTTTAATAAATCATTGATTTCATATCATGTAATGACTTGTATATCTTCAATTGAACTTGTTTTCAATTACATAATATGAAACAACTAAATAAAACTATTTAAAGAATATGTTTTTTTTAATCAAGATGAGATGAAAATTTTCACATACCTCCTTCCAGAACTATAGTTTTAATGTCTTTGTTGCATAATTCTAATAAACCGGTTCTTTAAAATACTTCATTCAAAAAGAAAATGTTGTTTGGGTTGCCTATACATCAAAAATTTCATACCCCACCAAACAATTTCCCATTAAAAACTTCACTAATTCAAGTGGGAAGCTAAAAATTAGTAACATTTATGGCGACCTCCTAGGGGTGTTTGTCTGCCAAACAAATAAGACCAGTTGCCTTGCTTATCCATTGAGCATGGAATCCATTTTTTATCCTTTTGACTTATAAAACCTTGTAAAGAGTTTTTCACACTGTTGTAACTCATTTTTACACTGCTTCAACTCATTATAGCTCCATTGAGTAAATATTTGTTGTTCATGACATTGAACTCTCCATTCTGCATTATCAATGAGGAATATCTATTTGATTGAACAATAATGAGTAACAACAAAGTTTTTTCCTTATTTCCCCCCACCAAAACTCAAAGTAAACTAGCTAACTGTGCAAAAAAACACTTAGGGAAAGAAAAATGCAACTAATCTATGTGCAACAACACTTATTTGACACCTACAACCTACTCAAATATGTACATATTTAGATCATACCTCAAAAGAAACACTTGAGGTGAATCCCATTCACTGGGATTGGCTCCATGTCACCATCCAATTTAGACAATTGGAAAGCATTATGTTGTTTACACTCAGAAATAATGTAAGGCCCACTATAAAATGCATCAAACTTGGAATGCTTTCCAGGTTTTCTTTTAAGTTCATCCCACTTTAGAACTATATGGCCTTACTTGAATATTCTTGGGGATGCCTTCTTATCAAATGACCCCTTCATTTGAGCTTGGTTTTGCTCTATCTTACTCATTACTTCACCTATAATCTCTTCTATTAGGGTTAGAAGGCAGATATCTAACAAGTTAAATGCACATTTGATCAATAAAACATAGAAATAAAACACACAGAAAATTATAGCAAAAACAAGACAACACGAAGAATTTAATGTGGTTCAACCAATCTGGGCTACATCCACAAAACTATAGCCATCCAATGATTTTATTATCCAGTACAAAACATATTTCAATATTGCAAATAATGCCATACTACAACTCCCCATCCCAGCCGCTTATAACAAGCTTTTAGAAGCTTTCGGAAATTAGGGATTCCAAAGTCGGCTTTTTTCTTTATCGGCGAGGATACATGAAGAGTGTACATTATAGCATGATCATTGATGGTAGGAAGTCATTGTTGTCATAATTCTCACTCATTTAATTTTAGTGTCAACCCAGGGGGTGTCTAAAGCTATCTGCGGTAAGATTTGGATCGGTCTTGGGGGGGGATTGGTAATTTTGGCTTAGTTAAGAGTGATTCATAGCTATTTCCCTATTTTTTTAATTCCTTTTTTTAAGAGTTTTTCTGAACTAACATTCTATTCCTGACTTATCCTAAATGACTTAGAAATGGATTCTGGACAGAGAAATTTCATTTCAAGACAAATAGTTTGTGAAGGAATGGAGAATTAATTTAATCTAATTTGCAGAACTTGAAATCCAATTAAAACTTGAGTAACTACTTGAAAATAAACTATTCCATTCCTCACTTACTAAATTGACAAGTAACTGTTTTCCTTTGCACATAATTCATCAACATGGTATCACAGATTATTTCACTTATATGAATGACTTTTGAACTAAAAAAAAACTACATAACTTGATAAACATAACAAAGAAAAAACAATGATGCAACAAAACTTCGATCTAAGTTACCTTTAGCTTATGAAAATGAAATAATTTCAGCTCAAACTAATAGTAAAACAAAACATAGTAGTATTAATCAAATAGTCAAATCTGAACAACTAACAGGGTCACCTCATTCAGAAAGCAAGTTGAAAGAATCCTTGAACACACTGTTGAGATCAACTTCCTTCTTATTTCCAAGTAATGTGCCCAAAATAGGGTCGAGTTACATAAAAGATTCTAATCCTAATAACATAAAGTAAATTACATGAGAAAGATCAAAAACTTGATACGATCTAACATCCAACTGCGTTGGCTATGGATATAAATATCTAATATTATTTTGAAAACATCAGAAAAGCGGGAATTTTAATCTTCTTCCAATCCAAAAGATATCCTGGCGTGTAGGAATAAGTTGACGTTGATTCTTGTAACTGTCCTTAGTCGCATTGATTTCCAGATTTATGAACCAGTGTATAGTGTTGGAGCTTGAGTTGTAGTAGGTGATATCTTTATCCAACACGATGAGTTAAAAGATCGACATCATAAATTATTTGAAGATGAGTCACAAACAATTTTTCCATCCCTTACTTTGAAACATAATCAGTTATCATATGGTTGAACATTAAATATTAACTCAAGATACATGTACATGTATAATAAAGCATTATTAGTTTAATCACCACATTTTAATCATGCATAAACAAGGAATAAGCATTTATATTAACCATACACATTTTAATTTTGTATACTTTCATAAGTTCATAAAACATACATAAAAGAGAGAATTATGAGTTTTCAAAGCCAAACATAAAGTATTTAAAAGGTTAAAACTTAATGATTATGAGGTCAATGTAGAGCCTCGTCATTCTCCCCCTCCTATAATTAACCATGTCCTCATGGTTTATCTAGGTAGAATATGAATTCCCCTGTTGATGGATTCCATCCAAAGAGCATAGTCAAAGACTCCTCCTCTATATGCAACTATAGTTCTTGTTGATACTGCAAACCCATTCTTATTCTTCAGTTTCTCATACCATGCTATAAGAACCTCTATTAGTATCTGTGTAGGTGCATTAACTTTTTGTGCATGCATAAGAATTATAGGCCCTATGAACCCCATACCAATCTAGAATTCTTGTTGTTCATGAATTAAAATGATCACGTGCCTGACACGTGTCAAGCTCCATCTGAGGTTATTGGGTGATATTGGTTCTCTCCTCTTTATTGCATCAGGAATTAACCTAAATCTTTCTTCACATGCTTGAATGGATAGAAGAGGAAGAACTCCCTCAATATTTTGAAACTTTGCAATGCTTTGCAACAAATTCCTTGTATAAACCAGAGTGACATCATTTAACCTGGATATAGACCTGAATCTATCAATATAGTGGGTTGTTGTTGGGTATTCATTTCTCATCGGTAATCCATATGTCTGTTGCATGATCCTATATTCTTCCATTCGAGTCGACCATTCAACATTATTTTTCAATAGTGAAACAAAATATTTGATTTGAAGTTCTCCTACATAAATATTGAGAAATGAGTAGTAAGAATCTCCCATAAGAAATTCATGTTGAAAGAATTCACACATTTGATTCTAGACATCTGGACAGCTACTAGAATAAGATTCCATAAACTCATAATTTTCCAAGAAATCAACATGTCTTTTTAACACAATTTGATTTAGCTTCTAGTTTAGAAATAGTTCCCTAAGAAATAAACCATAAATAGCAGAAGGTTTTCTTGTATAAACTAAAGAAAATGCAATATCCACAATCTGGATAACCCTCTCCTATGCCTCTTCTTTTTCTGTGATTGCCTTATCTAACTATTTTTGAAGTTCCTTGTTAACTTGCTTATATCTCATAGCAGTTAAGGAAAGGTATCTAGGCTCTTTTGTGCTTGCTTTTATTTTCAATTCTACTTTTAATTTATAAATTTATTTATCCTTCTTAGTTTGCATAATTCTCTAAGTCAATTTTTCTTTTGCTTCTTTCAATTGTGAAAAAAATTGACTAGTTTCTTCCTCAAACTGTTCTTTCAACTGGCTCGTTTCCCCCTATAACTTCAATACTTCATCATCTTTTTGTTTCAATTTCTCTTCAAGTATCATATTTTGAATCCTGAATTCTCCTAATTCCTTTTCCAACCTAGATATCTTAAGAGTTGTTTTGAATTTGCTCCTCTTCTCTCTCATTCAAATTTTCATTATCATAATCTATTCCTTCATCTCCTATTGGTTGTTTTCCCTCTCGATGTACAACTGCCTCTCCACATTCAATTTCAACATTTGTAATTTTACTGGGAAGAAAAGTTCCCACATTAGGTATATCAACCTCAGTTTCCATATTTGATATATTAATATTGTGGAATGGAGAATTATGTTCTGAAAAATTAATATCCCGAATAGGGGAATGATGAGGTAACAAATTTTCTTTGAATGTTGAACATTCTTTTTCTATCCCTTCTACTTCTGGCTCTACTTCTCGCAATACCTCCTCTTCAAGCTCTCCTTTTTCAACTTCTTCTTTATCAAGGTCATTAGATTCATCTAAATGGATGGTAGTAGTAGGTTTCCCAGACTCACATTTATCTTGTTCTTCTCTTTGTGCCTCTGACCTAGTTTTTCTTTTAGGTCTTTTGATTTTCATAGCTCTTTTCTTATTTTTAGAATTCTTTTTTCCAGACTTAGAATTCTCTGTGGTTTTCTTCCCTTCATTTTTCCTCTTGCTCACAGAAACAGAGCTCTCTGGTTTGTGTTTCTTGTTCTCACTAATTGTTTGAGCAAGGTTTTCCTCTAAACTCTCTATTTTTCTTTCCTTTGTAGAAGAAGGGTTCTCTGGATTTTGTTTCCTTGGCCTACCAATAGGCTTAACTAGGTTTTTAGTTAAAACCCTAGTTTTACTAATCTTTATTGTTCTACCTTCAGCAATCTTAGGTTTTCCTTTTCCTTTATCTGAATTCAAAAGAAATTTCCTCCATTCCTCTTCTCCATTAGGTTTCTGCATGAAATGGTGTTTAACTATTAAATGTATTAAACCATGATGTGTTACCCTATTTTCCTTTTCTTTACACCTAATAGCCATTTCAGTAAGTTGAGAAAATAGAAAAGCAAGTAAATTAATTCTTACATTAGGTCTAGCTGCTCCATGTCTAACATGATTTAGTACTTGAGGGTTGGCCCTAGCACTATTGCAAATTGACCCTCATAGGTGAAGAATTTCATTACACAAAGTGCAATTGACACCCAAGGTTCTTGCAAAATCCCTCACTGTATACCCTTCTTTTTCCATTTATGTATGTGAAAAACAGGTAAGGGCTCACCAGGAACATGAAATGTTTCAAGTAGCTCCTACAAATTCAAAATCCTAGGTTGAATATAGTCACCTTCCATAGGAATTCCTAATAATGCACTTATCATAGCTACAGATACTTCAATGGGTTCTCCTCTTACTACTGTAAAGTTGATATGGAATTTTTTGATAAATTCCAATACTATTTCCCACTCATATCCTTCGTATTTGAGTAAGAAATCCAACCATCCAGCTTGCTATAAACACCTTCTAGATTCTTCATCTAAAATTACTCCTTTTGGCTTTGCCATCCTTTTATACCCCATTTTTTATGAGACCGAAATTCTTCAAGGTTAGAGTTTCACCAGCAATGTCGAAATTTCCAGAAATATCAATCTTATGAACTAGATGGCGGCGTTGATAATTTTTTTTTGAAAAGAGGTGATATGATATATGAATGAATGCAGTATTAACTGTATGTATTTGCATGCCTGAAATTTCTCATCGATGTACTGACAACAGCGTGTCTCATACTACATAATCTGATTTCCCATCATGTCACCTCGAAATTCTCTCCCATATTTATTGCCCAATTAGGAAATGAAATGTTCATTTATTCTTTTTAACAAATTATATGTGGCTTTCTGAACAATCATAATTAAATATTTTTAAGTAAAATTTACAAGCAATAATGATTGTACTTCAAACTTTGAAAAATTCTTGGAGATATAAACGCTTACTTGTTAATGATGGAGATTTCAAATGATGGCGATTGATGGTGATACATGTCCATTCTTAATTCACACAATCCACAACCAAGATTCAGCCTTTATAACATCATTAATGAAAACATACTGAGCTCGACCCTTGTGGGAGCCCACTTATTTCCACGTGTTAATCAGTACTTCTAAAATTTCCTCAAATTAACCCTGTACCTACACATCACACAAACTTATTAGAAATAAATGAAGCTTAGAAGCATTCATCTATAAAAAACCTCTTTATGCACACCGGATTTATTATTTGAAATATCTCAAATCCAATCCATCAAATCACGCATGATCAGGAGTCATTTTACACTTGAATTAATTCAATTTCAACTGATCAAGCACGATCACGCGCTTCTTTTCCTTTTTCTTTTTTTTTTCTTTTTCTTTTTTTTTAAACCATCATTTCTGGTTTTCAATTTACTTTGTTTATTTATTCCCATCAATCATGGATTTAAGGATTGATCATTTCTCCTAAAGAATAAAAATCTTCCTTAGTAAAATGCTCAACTCTTGCTTGAAGTTCTGAAATAAATTTTTCTTTTGATGTTGGCTTGTGATAGAGTTTTAACCTATGTCCATTTACCAAAATTGTTTTCCTTTCTCCATCAATTGGTATTAACCGAACAACACCATTATCAAACACTTGTTCAATTTCATATGGGCCAAGCCATCTTGCGTGTAGTTTCCCTTTAAACTCTTGAAACCTAGAATAAAATAATAAGGTCCAATCACCTACAATAAATTGCTCACTGCGTATATTTTTATCATGCCACAGTTTCCTTTGTCCTTGAATGACTTCAGTTCAGTGCAAAGCTTCAGTTCTCATCTCATCCATCTTGTTCAGTTGCATTATTCTATTTCTTTGTGCTTCAATAATATCTATCCCCACATTGACAGTTGTTCTAAGTGTTTCACATTCAAACTGTATGGGAAAAATAGGAGTCTTACCATAAACTAGCTCATAAGGTGAAAATCCAGTAGTTGTCTTCCACGTTCTATTGTATGCCCATACAACTTTAGTTAACCTATCCGACCAATCATTCTTCTTAGATGAAACTGTTTTTGTAAGAATATTTTCCAATTCTCTATTGGTTACCTCAACCTACCCATTGGCTTGAGGGTGGTAAGGCGATGACTTCCTGGGTTGAATTTGATATTTCTCAAGAAACACTTGAAGCATTAAATACATGAACTTGGGTTCCTGATATGATACAAGTTCTTTAGGTGCTCCATATCTTTGTAGAATATTCTTGTATATGAATTCTGCAACCTTTTCCTCTTTTGCAGCTGGAAATGCCTTGAATTCTGCCCATTGTGTAACATAATCAGTACATACCAGTGTATAATGATTTCCCTTGGATGGAGGATCTATTGGTCCAAAAAAATCAATACTCCACTTTTCAAATGGTTCAAGGGATACTTTTGTTTGTAATGGCATCTTCGTTGATCTTGTAGGTCTCCCCATTCTCTGACATTGATCACAATGTTTGATGTATTGAGATGTATCCTTAGTCATAGTAGGCCAGAAGTAGCCTACACCTAAAATTTTATGAGTTGTTCTTATGGTAGAGTAATGTCCTAACCCTGGTTCATCATGACAAGCCTTAAATATATCATATACCTTAGTTTCTTGTACGCATCTTCTCATTATATTATATTGCTACAATTTAAACAAAAAACCATTAATCCATTCAAAATGAGAGCTTTCCCTAATTAATTTATTTTTCTGTTTTGATGAAAAACTAGAAGGATATTTCCCAATTACTAAGTAATTTTCAATATCAGCAAACCATGGTGATTGGATTGATATTGCAAATAAGTTTTCATCAGGAAATACATCTTCCACAGGTTCATCATTACCTTGCAAAACTATTCTCGATAGGAAATCAACTACAACATTATCTTTACCTGGTTTATCAACGATAGTTATATCAAACTCCTGGAGAAACAATAACCATCTAATTATATGTCCTCCCAGAATAGCTTTATTCTTGAGATAAAAAATAGTTGCATGGTCAGTATGCACAATAGTTTTATATCCAGTAATATAATGTCAAAATTTGTTTATAGCAAACACAACTGCTAGGAATTCCTTCTTAGTAGTGGTGTAATTCAGTTCTATTGGATTGAGGTTTTTTCTTATATAATATATGGCGTGCATTCCACCAGATTCATCCTTTTGCCCAAGGATTGCTCCAATCACAAAATTAGAAGCATCAGTATTAATATGAAATGGTTCACCCCAAATAGGACCAGCTATAATAGGTGACGTTGCTAGTGCCTGCTTAATTTGATCAAATGACTCCTGACAAGATGAAGTCCATACAAATTCAGAGTCTTTTTTAATAAAGTGAAGAGTGGACCTGTAATTCTATTGAATCCCTCAATAAATCTTCTATAATAGTTGGAGTGTCCTAGAAAAATTCTTACATCGGTTTGGTTCCTAGGAGTAGGTATTTGCAAAATGATTTCAATTTTCTTTGGGTCTACCTTGATTCCTTCATTTGACACATGATTCCCTAGAACAATTCCTTATGTCATCATTAATAAAATCTTCTCATGATTTAATGACATTCTATATTCTCTACATTTGTTTAGCACTCTATCTAGACTTTCCAAGGATTCATCATAAGTTCTACCATGGACAGTGAAGTCGTCCATATAAACCTCAACACATGTTAAATCTAAGAAAATGGCAAGAACAACACGTTGAAAAGTAGCAGGAGCATTACACAACCCAAAAGGTAAAACCCTATAAGCAAAGGTACCCCATGGACATGTAAACGTAGTTTTGTCTTGATCCTCTAAGGCCACCTATATTTGGTTGTATCTGCTAAATCCATCAAGGAAAGAAAAATAGCTACTTTCAAATAAGTTATCCAACACTTGGTCTCTGAAAGGTAATGGAAAATAGTTTCTTTTTGTAGCTTTATTCAGTTCTCTATAATCTACACACACCCTCCATTTTCCTTTTTTCTTAGGTACAATTACCAGTGGAGAAACCCATTTGTTGTCTGAAATAGGATAAATAAATCCTACCTGGAGTAATTTCTCTATTTCCAATTCGACAAAATATCTTAAAGCAGGGTTAATTCTTCTCTGAGGTTGTTTGACAGGTTTAACATCCTTGGTATAAATGTGGTGTGTACAAATGTCTGGTGGTGTGTACAAATGTCTGGATGGATTCCTCTCATATCCTTATAATCCCAAGCGAAGGCTCATGTATTTTTCTCTAAAATCCCTTTTATCCCTTCTTGTTTTGATGTTAATGCAATATTGATAAGTAAGGGTTTGTTTGCTTGAAACAGGATTTGTTTCATCTTTTCTTGAAGATTCAATGGTTCACCAATTAACGTGTTTAACAGGCAAGTATGTGGGAGAAGTTGATGAAGTAATCCATTCTCATCTTGTTTTGTGATGTTTGCAAAAGGACAACAAGATGAGGTTTCAAATTTACTACATTCTCCTAGATCCTCTTCTCTTAAGTTCATAAAATTTTGATATTCCTCAGCATGTTCCACCAAGGTCATCATCACAAGGCCTTTTATTTCTTCATCCTCAAAGTCAAGATCATCAATCTAGATTTGATTCTTAGATGCTAAAGATGGTTTGGCTGGCGGATACAGCATCACTTATTTTTGTTTTATTCCTTTTGAAATAGTAATACTACCTGACCTACAGTTAATGAGTGCAGTGGCAGTTGCTAGCCAAGGTCTTCCTAAAATAATAGGATAACCCCTCTTCCTTCATTTAGTTTTTAACACAACGAGATCAATAGGATAATCCCAAGTGTCATAGTAATAATGACATCCTCTAAAATCCCCTCAGGTTTTGCTATTCATTGGTTAGCTAACTAAAGAACTGTAGTTGTAGGTTTAACATTCGTTATCCCAATTGTTTCAGCTATTTCTGTTGTAATAACATTAATGGTTTCTCCTAGATCAATAAGAACATTCTGAATTTCAATACCATTAATGCTAAGAGTAATCACATGACTTCCTAGGTCACCATATTTTTGTGGAATTAATTTTCCTGAGAGGACATCCGGCAACTTTCCTCCTACTTAAATGGTAGGGGGCAACTTCTTTTTCCTCCCAAGTGTCTTAATACATAGAGATTTAACCACTTGGTTGATCTCTGGAATATCACGAATAGCCCTTAATAGGGGAATTTCAATTTTTATATTCCTGATCTCATCAATAATCTATGGATCAACCAGATCATTATTTTTATCAACTTTCTCAATCAATGGTTCTTGATGGAGAAATGAAGGAAATGATGCTTGTTTAGCATGATCTTCATTGATCTCTTTCTCTAATTCCTTTGCTAAGTCTCTTTGTTGATCTTCCTTAGTTTCATCAGTTTTTGTTGGTATAACCCTATTCCTCAAATGAATGTCTTTGATCTCAATGTTATTCAAATTGACTATATTAGGATCAGTATTACAGACAGGTTGTTGAGTCTTAACATTTTTAGGATTTGGAACTGGCTGAGAAGGTATCTGAGGTTGATTGACTAGTTCAGAGGTTGATTGTTGATTTTTCCCAATGAACTGATTCTGATTCCAAGGTCTCTTTGGCCCCTAATTTTTCCATTGATTATTTCCTTGGTTAGGCTGCCATTGGTTAGGTTTCCATTGGGTCTAATTTGGTTGCCACTGAGGTTGGTTTGATTTCCATTGAGATTGGCTCCACTATGGATATTCATTGTCCCCATGATGGTACCCAAGGATTTTTCATGGGTGGAAGTGGATTCTGCATTTTTTGAGGATTCCATTGAACTTTAGGATTCCATTGACCAGTAGAATTCCACTAATTATTCCACTAATTTGACCCCCAATTAGAATTTTTTTTAGGTTGACCAAAGGCAGGGTTGAACTATCTTTGTCTAACAAAATTTAATTCTTCCTCTACTGGTTTCTTCAATTGATTCCTAATCTCAAGGAGGAGGCTACACTTGCCAATAGCATGTCTTTTTTCACATATGTCACATAAATCAATTTGATTGAGAGGACATTCCCTCAGTGGATGCTTATCCTTACATTTAGGATAGTAAATAGCTAAAGGTTCCATTGTTCTTCTATCAGGCTGAGAACTAAGATGAAGGAGAATGTCTATTTTTAAATGTGCAATTTCTTCCATGACTTTAGAGACATCAGAGGAAGAACCTTTATTCCTCTTCCTATAGCCTGGTCTTGTCCTGGAATAATTTCTACAGATTTCAATGATCTCTTCAAATGATTGTTTATTAATATCAAATTTCCCTATTAAATTCAAGGCATCCCTAGAATCATCATCAATGCCTTTTAAAAAGATGGACTTACTGATTTCTTGATCTAATCCATTTTCACATCTCTTCAAAACAAATTGATACCTATCCACATAATCTTCTAAACTTTCATCTTCCAATTGCTTCATTGTAAAGAGTTCCTCTTTCCTATCCCTGACTCTACAATAATCTTGACATTTATTTAGGAATACTATTTTCATTTCATCCCATGTATTTATTGAATTTGCAGTTAACCCCATAAACCAATGTAAGGTTGATTCTTTAAGAGTTGATGGAAATAATTTCAACTTCTGATTATCAGATGTATAATCATAAGTTTGGCATAATACTTTGAACTCAAACAAAAAATGATCTGGATCTTTCAAAAAATTTCCCCTAAATGTGGGCAAATTAGAAGGTGAGATATTTTTCATTGGTGGTTCATTAGCCCAGACATTTATGGAAATGGGAAAGGAAAAAGCTATGTTGGGAACCTCCTCCTCCTGATCTTTGTCTCCCATGCTTTCTGACTAGGTAGATACTAACCTATCTAAGGGTGAACTTGTAGCACTAGCCTGGAACTCTATGATATGATTCTCTAGATCTCCTCTTATAATTCTTCCAGATTGATCTCTGAAAACATTCATTAACTAATCTTATCGACACCTAAGGCTTTGATTTTAATTTTTAAAGCCAAATTGAGATCCTCGGCAATGACACCAAAAATGATGGTAGGAAGTCATTTTTGTCACAATTCCCACTCATTTAATTTTAATATCAACCCAGGGGGTGTCTAAAGCTATCTATGGTAAGAGTTGGATCGGTCTTGGGGGGGTTTTTGGTGATTTTGGCTCGATTAGGAGCGATTCGGAGCTATTTCCCTTTTTTTTTATTCCTTTTTTTAAGATTTTTTTTGAGCTAACATTTTATTCCTGATTTATCCTAAATGACTTAGAAATAGATTTTGGATAGATAAATTTCATTTCAAGACAAATAGTTCATGAAGGAATGGAGAATTAATTTAATCTAATTTGCATAACTTGAAATCCAATTAAAACTTGAGTAACTACTTGAAAATAAACTATTACATTCCTCACTTACTAAATTGACAAGTAACTTTTTTCCTTTGCACAAAATTCATCAACATGGTATCACAAATTATTTCAGTTATATGAATGGCTTCTGAACTAAAAACAAACTACATAACTTGATAAATAGAACAAATAAAAAACAATGATGCAACAAAACTTCGATCTAAGTTACCTTCAACTTATGAAAATGAAATGATTTCAGCTTAAGCTAACAATAAAATGAAACATGGTAGTATTAATCAAATAGTCAAATTTGAACAACTAACAGGGTCATCTCATTCAAAAAGCAAGTTGAAAGAATCCTTGAACACAGTGTTGAGATCAACTTCCTTCTTATTTCCAATTAATGTGCCCAAAATAGGGTTGAGTTACATAAAATATTCTAATCCTAATAATAGAAAGGAAATTACATGAGAAAGATCAAAAAATTGATGCAATCTAACATCCAACTGCGTTGGCTATGGATATAAATATCCAATATTATTTTGAAAACATCAGAAAAGCGGGAATTTTAATCTTCTTCCAATCCAAAAGATATCCTGGCGCGTAGGAATAAGTTGATGTTGATTCTTATAACTGTCCTCAGTTGCATCAATTTCCATATTTTTGAACTAGTGTACAGTGTTGGAGCTTGAGTTGTAGTAGGTGATATCTTTATCCAACACGATGAGTTATAAGATCGGCATCATAAATTATTTGAAGATGAGTCACAAACAATTTCGTCATCCCTTACTTTGAAATATAATCAATTATCATATGGTTGAACATTAAATACTAACTCAAGATACATGTACATGTATAATAAAGCATTATTAGTTTAATCACCACATTTTAATCATGCATAAACAGAGAATAAGCATTTATATTAACCATACACATTCTAAGTTTTTATACTTTCATAAGTTCATAAAACATACATAAAAGAGAGAATTATGAATTTTCAAAGCCAAACATAAAGTATTTAAAAGGTTAAAACTTAATGATTATGAGGTCAATGCAGAGCCTCATCAATCATTCGCCACATACCAACAATCTCCCACTTGGAGATTGATTTTGGATGACACCGTTGCACTTACAACTCCCACTAGAAATAAGCACCTTGGACCTTGCTGCTTTGTTATACTTTTTACCATGAAGACCAACCAAAGCTGAAGAGGAGCTCAGCTTCTCCCTTGGCATTTCCTTTTTAAACATATCTGCTGGATTTGCATTTGTATGTATCTTTTCCAACTTTACCTATCCATCCTCCAACATTGACCGAATGAAATGATATCTCAGTTGTATGTGTTTGGTCTTAGAGTGCAAGGAAAAATTATTTGCAAGATGTATAACACTCTGGATGTCTGTAAACATGTGATTTTCAACCTATTGTTTGCCCAACTCTTCCATGAAAAATTGCAACCATATCATCTTCTTTGTTGCCTCTATTGCAGCAACATACTCTTCCTATGTGGTGGATAAAGCAACTACCTTTTGTAATCGATAAATACAACTCACTAATGTCCCACCAACTATAAATACATAACCTATGGTAATCCACCTGGTATCTATATCCCCTACCAAATCTGAGTCAACATAGCCCTTTAAATCTGTATTAGAGCCCCCAAAACATAAACATTTATTGGATGTACCTCTCAAGTACCCGAGAATCCATTTTATCGCATTCCAATGCTCAACTCTAGGATGACTCATATACCTGCTAACAAATCCTACGACATGTGCAATATCTGGTCTCATGCATACCATTGCACACATTAAACTGCCTACAACAGAAGAATATGGTACCTTGGAGATTTTTCCTTCCTCCTCTGGTGTCTTTGGACACATATCCTTAGTCAATTTGACATGACTTGGCAAACGTGTGCTGACATCTTTTGCATTCTCCATATGAAATATTTGCAACACATTTTCAACATAATCAGCCTGAGATAGAAATAATTTTTTGTTTTTCCTATCTCTTGTAATCTTCTTACCAAGGATTTGTTTTACTCCCCCCAAATCCTTCATAGAAAATTAATTTGCTAACTGTTGTTTTAACTCCTTTATGTGATCCATGTTAGACCCCGCTACAAGCATATCATCAACATATAAACAGAAAATAATGTAGCTATCTTCAACTAACCTCTTAAAGTAAACACAATGGTCTAAATTGCACCTATTGTAGCCTTGCTCAACCATAAAACTATCAAATTTAATATACCATTGTCGAGGTGCTTGCTTCAAGCCATATAAACTTTTCTTCAATCTACACACTAGTTTCTCCTTACCTTTGACCTCAAATCCTTGTGGTTGTTCCATATATATTTCCTCTTCCAAATCACCATGGAGAAAGGTAGTTTTAACATCAAGTTGTTCTAAATGCAAATCTTCAGCAGCCACAATACTTAAAACAATATGAATAGAAGTCATTTTAACAACCGGAGAAAATATTTCATCAAAATCAATACCCTTTTTTTGTGCAAATCCCTTTAGAACTAATCTGGATTTAAATATTTTCTTACCTCCATCCTCCTCTTTCAGCCTATAAACCCATTTGTTTGGTAAATCCTTTTTACCTACAAGTAACTTGCATAATTCCCAAGTCTAATTTTTTAGCAAGGATTCCATTTCTTCTTCCATTCCATGCTCCCATTGAATCTTGGTATCCACCTGCATAGCTTCATCATAACAATCTAGCTCACTAGCATTAGTTAATAAAATAGAATACAAAGAGGGAGAAAAATTTTCTGGACGTCTACGTATCCTTGAAGATAGTCTAACATTCACTGGAGTTTGCGGTATTTGTTGTTTTTGTTGTTGTAGAGCATGAGGAACCATTGGAACATCATTGTTTGGAGTATCATCCAGCACTGTATAATCATTTTCTTTATTCTCATGTTGTTGCAACTGATCTTTGTACAACACTTTCTCATTGAGTATGACATCCCTGCTTCTCACAATTTTCTTATTTTCAAAATCCGAAAGCCTATAACCAAATTCATCAATGCCATATCCAACAAATATACATTTCTTTAATTTTGCATCAAGCTTGGTTCTATTTTCATAATCTACATGTGCAAATGCTTCAAAACTGAAGGTTTTGAGAAAAGAATTTCTCACCTTTTTACCTATGCATGTTTCATCTGGAATACCACAACCCAAAGGATTAGAGGGACCTGTATTAATTAAATAAAAATCAATGTTTACAACCTCTTCCCACATGTTTAAAGGTGGCCCAGCTTGTATTCTCATAGTCCATGCACGCTCCATTGTTGTTCTATTCATGTGCTCAGCCACTCCATTTTCCTGTGGAGTCCTTGGAACCATTTTCTGCCTACAAATACCATTAGAGAAACAATAATCTTCAAACTCTTTGCTGCAATACTCACCACCATTATCAGATCTAAGACATTTTAACTTTTTACTTGTCTCATTTTCAACCAAGCTTCTCCATTTTTTAAAATTTTTAAATACATCAGATTTCTGCCTAAAGAAATAAATCCATACCTTCTTAGTTGCATCATCAATAAATGTAACATAATACTAAGAGCCATCGAGAGAAGATACTTGAGTTGGTCCCCATACATCCGTATGCACAAGCTCCAATTTCTCATCTTTCTTTTGTTTCCCATCTTTGAGAAAACTAACTCTCTTTTGTTTTCTATACACAAAACTTTCACAGAAATCCATATTAACACATTTTAGTCCTAGTAAAACATTCTTTGAATGAAGTACTTTCATACCTTTTGCACCCATATTCCCAAGTCTATTATGCCATAGTGTTGATTCAGAATCCACAACAACTATCTATTTTTTTGCCTGTTGAACTGCAACAACTATTCTTGAACATTGATTTTTATATGCAATAGCTAAAGTAGAAGGAAAAATATGACCTGTACAAATATATAAGGTGCCTACTTTAACACCTTTTTCTACCACTAAGACACCTTTTGTAACCTTCCAATTTTTATCACTAAATGTAACAACACAACCTTCATCATCTAGTTGCCCTGCTGAAATTAAATTTCTTCTTAACTTTGGAACATGCCTTACCTCATGTAGTAGCCAATGATTCCCATTATGCAACTTAATCTTGATTCTTCTCTTTCCAACAATTTGACAAGGTTCATTATCTCCCAAATAAACTAGCCCAAAATCCCCTTGGACATAATCAAGAAAATAATTTCTATGGGGCGTAGCATTAAATGAATCCCCTAAATCTAACACCCAAGAATCATCAACATTGTCAAGGGAAAGAATCAAAGCATCCTCATCAGATTTATTACTTACCACATTTTCCTCTTTGTTTCCTTCCTTTTTGTCTCCTTTATTTTTCTGAGACCAGCAATCTTTCTTTAAATGACTCGGCTTACCACAATACCAACAATCCCTCTTGTCTCTAGATTGGGACCTTTTGTCCTTTGATTTTCCTCGTGACTTCCCACAACTTCCAGAATTGATTCCTCTCTCCTTTGTTCTACCCCTAATTTATGCATTCAAAACACTGCCTGATGTAGATGTTCCACCTGAGCTTTTCCTACAAATTTCCGCACTTAAAATAACACCAACAACATCATCAAATTTTAATGTATTTGAACCAGAAATAGAATTGCTAACAACCATTACCAAGCTATTCCAGCTTTCAAGCAAAGAACACAGAATTTTATTCCAATGCTCAACATGAAGAGTGTATATTACTAAAGAGTGTACATTATAGCATGATCAGTCGCCACATACCAACATCTTCTAGCTCAACTAATTGATCCAATCTTGTTTTCATAGGTTCCTCTTCAATCATGTCAATCTAATTGACTAGATCAAGGGATATAGGCAGCCTTGCCTCTTTTCCATACACAAGCATGTATGGTGATAATCATGTTGACCTCTTTGGGGTAATTCTATCAACCCACAAGGTTTATTTCAACTTGGTATGCCAAGCTCTCTAATTTCCTTCCATAGTTCTTTTGATAATCCTAAGAAGGTTCTTATTCATGGACTCAGCTTGTCCATTTCCTTGAGGATAGTAGTTAGAAGATGTATTCAGATAAACACCATTTCTGACAGCCCAATCAGATATTCTAGTTCTTGTGAAAGCAACTGCATTATCTGAAACTATTAATCTAGGAACTCCAAACTTTGTTATCAGCTCCTCATAAAATTTCAGAACAACTGTCTCATTAGCCTCTTTAAGTGCCACATATTTAGTCAATTTTGAGAAGTAATCAGTGGTTGTGAGCACCCACTTGTGGCCAACACTTGAAGGTGGATTTATGGCTCCAATGAAATACAAACCCCACTTCATGAAGGGTTGTTCATCCTAAATTGGTTGCAATGGAAGGGTTGCCAACTTCTCTTTTCTTGCAAATATTTCACACTCCTTACATTTTATCACCCATGAATGTGTGTCTTTGAATAAACTAGGCTAGTAGTAGCCTCCTTTCATTATCTTAAGAGTTGTAGCTCTTGGTGAGAAATTTCCTCCAGTTGATCCTTCATGAAACTCATGTAAAACTTTATCAACCTGACCAACCTCTATGCATCTTAACAGAACACCATGGAAATATTTTCTAAAAAGTAAACCATTTAATAGTGCATAAGGTATAGACTGCAGCCTCTAGTACCTTCTCTTTGATTTACTCAAACCAGGAGGACACTGACTAGGTAGCAAGAAATGTATCATTTCCTATACCCAACTTGTAGAAGAAATAGGTACAACTACTTGTTCTTGATCTTGAAGAGCTAGGATAGTGTCCTCTTCTTCTTCTTCTATAATGTTGTTATTGTTACCCGCAAGATGCTCACACACACCCTTGCCTCTAATCAGCTTGGTAACCTTGATCTCAATATCATATTCCATCACCTTGGTCACCCAACTAGCTCTTTTACCATCCAAGTCCTTACTCAACAAAAATTCTTTAACTGAAGGGTGAGCAAACAACAACTTAATCTTATTGTTAGAAAGCATGTGTCTAAAATTTTTCAAACTTCTAATAACAACAAGTACATGCTTTTCAACAAAAGAGTACTTAAGTTCATAATCTTTGATACCTTGACTAAAAAAGACTAAAGGCTGCTCTAAACCGTGATCATTCTCCTGAACTAGCATAGCTTCTATACAATCAATGTTTCCATATGCATACAATATAAAATCCTTTGAAAATTTTGGGTTTAACAAAGAAGGAGCAGCTGCAAGTGATTCTTTAATAAGCTCAAAACTTTTTTTCCTTCTTTGGTCTTGGTCCAACTGAAAGAAACATTTTTCCTTAACATTGAAGTAAGAGACATTAATAACTCAGCAACATTTGGAATAAATCTTCTAACAAAGTTGATTCTACCCAAGAAACTTTGCAGACCCCTTTTGTGTGTTGGTAAAGGAAGAGAAAGGATTGCACTTACCCTTTCTGGATCAATGGTGATGCCACGTTTTGATACAATGTATCCTAGCAACTTACCTTCATGGAAAACAAACATAGACTTCTTTGGGTTGAGAGATATACCAAAATCTCTGCACCTCTCAAAGATCTTTTTCAAGTGAGCAAAGTGTTCATTAGAATTTTTTGAGAAAATAGTTATGTCATCCAAATAAACCAGTACAATTTTATACATCAGACCTTTGAAAGCCATGTCCATAGCTTTCTGAAAAGTAGCTCCAACATTTGACAAACCAAATGGAATTTTCTTGTAAGGTATTGTGCCCCATTTAGTTGCAAATGTTGTTTTAAGTTGGTCCTCTTCTTTAACCATAATTTTCATATATCCCGAGAAGCCATCTAATAAAGAAAACCTCTCAGAACCTGAAACAACTTGAAGGATTTGTTCCATAGAAAGTAATGGGTGACAATATTTCAAGGAGGCTCTATTAAGGTCTCTGAAATCAACACAAAGTTTAATTTCACCATTTTTCTTCCTCATTGGAACAATATTGGATACCCAAGAGGTATGTTTGATTGGAAATATTACACTGCTCTCAATGAATTTATTCAACTCTTTGATCATGAGGGGCTTAAGGTTTGGGTTAAGTGGCCTTTGTTTTTGTCTTATAGGTTTATAATTAGGCTCAAGTTCAATGGTATGTTGGGCAATAGTAGGTTCAAAACCCTTCAAATTTGAATATTCCCATGCAAAAATATCACTGAACTCTTGACAAAGTAAAACAAATGCATGCCTCTCTTCTAATGTGCATACCTTTCCAAGCTTCAAGAGCTTATCCTTGAAGATCTCAATACCCTGATACTAATCCTATTTGATGTGCAAGATGCATTTTTCCTTTCTTACTTGTTCATCTGCATTGAAAATCGACTCCAATGTCACCAAGACTTTGGGTAATTTATTTGTTTTCAGCTGTATGATTTGATCTTCATACTACTGTCTGAATTTCTCTTGATTATCATTGGAAAATTTTGCCTCTTCTCTCAAGAAGTTTATGATCTATTGATCGCTGTCAAATACTTGCCAATGCTCATTATTGTTAGGAATATAAGATCTAACAATCACTTTTACATACTGTTGTTCTTTAGTATTGTTGATGTCACTAGGGATATCATATTGAGCTCCTATGGCTGCTAGACTATCAACATGTTTATTCTCATTTCTGGTAATGGACAACAAATTAAAAGCTTGAAAATATTTAATAAGATCCCATACTCTATGCTTATAAGACTTCAAAAGATCATTTTTAGTAGTTTGGAGACCTCTTACTTGAATAATAATCAATTCTGAATCACCAAAAATTTTTAAACAACAAATACCTCTCTTTTTTGCCCATTGGAGACCATGAATCAAAGCTTCATACTCAGTTGTATTATTAGTGTAGCTAAATGTGAACCTATAGGCTAAATAATACTTGTCACCAGTAGGAGAAATGAGCATGCAGCCACCTCCAACACCATTCCTACCCCTCGAACCATCAAAATACATCTTCCATACCTCATTTTCCTGCTAATTGGACTGTTGTTCAACACTTTTCTCAAGATTGGGCATGATAGAATCAGATTCATGCATCAAATAAATTCCCAAGTTTACCTCTTCATGTTTTTCATTACCTTTATGAACATTTTTAGCTTCCCACTCATCCAAAATAACATCAGGGACATCCTCAATCTATTTTTTATCTCATTGGCTACAGGAACCTCTTCACTATCAAAAAGAGTGCAATTAACAGCAATTGCTACATTGATAACACTTGGATAATAGGGCTCAATATGATCTTTAGAGACAGGTTCTAATTTGATAGTGACCTTAGTGTCATACCTAGTCCTAAAGAGCATATGAGACCAATCAGAAGACAAATATCCTCCAATTTTAGCAATGAAGTCTCTTGATAAACATATGGCAAAATATGGGGGCAACTCTATGACATAAATGTCCTAAGGTATAGAGAAGTTTGGACATGCATGCAAGGTGAGACTCAGATTCTTGATAACTCCTACTGTATTAACAACAGTACCATCTAGTTGGACTACTCCTTTTTTTTATCGTTCATAATTATTTCCTAGCTTATCAACAACTTGTTTGGGCATTACAAAACTGCTAGCACCTGAATCGATCATACAATTATGCACTAAATTTTGGCCAACAATTAAAGTTACATAAAATGGGGGTGGCTTGGCTACATTGGTAGGTTGTTCTCTCTTTTCTTGTGAATCACTAGCAAGTACAACCCTAGAGGACTGTTGGTTAGACACCTCATTTGACAAAGAAAATTTTGGCAATGCCTCATATAACAAATCTTCTGCCTAGGAAGAGCTAAATAATCCCACATACAAACATTAACATGTGTTTTCTTCATATGATCTAAAATATTGAAACTACCAATACTAACCTTCTTCTGTCCTTTAGGAACAACAACATTCCCTTGTACTTGTACTAGTTGAATCGGTGCCTTAGGCTGATCTTTTCCAACCACAAGTTGAGCTCTCAATAGAACCTGAATGTTTTGTGAAGAAGAAGGCCTCACTTGGCCTTGTGAACTAGTATATGGTTGATTTTTGTCTTCATCAGCTTGTTGTCCCAAGTCAACAACCCTTTTCTTAGACCTGGTATTGGCTTCTACAAGAGTATATGACTGGTTATGTGAATTATTGACCTCATAAAACTCCTCACCTTGCCAATTCAACAAGGTGACATCCAAATTTCCTTGTTCCATACGAGTAGACTAATATTCATGAACTTCTAGTGATGAATCTCTAGGAACAACAACATTGCCTTGCACCATTAAAGCTTGATTCAATATACCATTGGAACAAGTGGATTGGTTATGTGGCTGATTACAAGAAAAACACCACTCATAATCAGCTACCATGTTGTTTTGAACCTGTACCACCTCCCTAGAAGATCTAGGTGTATTGGGGTTGTAGGGCTGAAAAGGCCTTTGATTGAGATTCCTCCTTTGTACTTGAGGGTTAGCTTGGTACGAAGCTTGGTAAGGAGGTTGGTAATGTTGCTTTTTGATATTGACTAATTCATTACCAAAATTCTGCAAGGTCTTGTGAATATTATCATTTTGCTCCTTAATACTTATCAGTTCATGGAATTGGTTGGAGACGACATTCTCTTGAGCTGCAACTTGGCTATTAAATGTTGGAAATGAAGGGACAAAAGCTACAATGAGTGGTATTATAGGGATAGTTGGTTGTACCTCAGCAAAATATGGCATTGGAGGCCTAGGTGCTATCTTTCTAGCCTAAATTAAACTATTCTCAACCCTTATAACAACATCAAATGTTCTTGGCAATGTATTCCCACCCATAGACTGTATCATAAGCGAAATATCACTATTCAAAGCTTTCAGATAAAATAAGAATGCATAATCATTAGAAGGCTTTACCGAGGCTGGAATTCTATTCCAGGTCTTCTTGAAGTGATAATTGAAGTCCACCAAATGTTCATGTGGAGCTCTTTTGATGGTAGTCAGCTGCTCCACGAGTGAAAGATGATCTGACTTGTCCTCAAATTGCTTATTCAGCTACTCTCCCAATTGATCCCAAGTCGCAATTGAATTAACAACAAGGCCTCTGAACCATTGGAGGGCTTTACCCTTGAGAGAAGCTTCGAAGAGCATCACAGCAACATTTTGCTCAGTAATATGATGCAACCCACACAACGAGGCCACATCCCTAATATGTTATATGGCAGTTGTATGATCTTCTCTAGTGAAAAAAGGAAGGATCTTAAGGGTTGCTTCTGGTATATCATTATGTTGGGAAAGATTCAAGGGACTTCCTTGATCAAAAGAAATAAAGGGTTGATTCCTAGGTGGAGGATTATGAGCTATAGTGACCCTTGAAGGATTAGAACTACTAGCAATAGTGGAATTTTCTGGTATTTGATTTGCAGAGCTTGAAAATAGAGGATTACTATAGGTTGCAACTAAATCAATAGCCTTCTTAACTACCTTAACACTTCTTGATGGTAGCTCAACAGGGTCTGCACTTTGTCTGGTTTGATACTTTCTCATATGCTTTACCACTAAAACTACTGAAACCAAAGCTGTGGAGCTACCAAGTGTGAAAATTTTCCTTCTTGAAGGCTGAAATACTATTGCTCACACCAAAAAAACATGTAGCTCTTTTGAACCAAAAATTAGCTCAATGTCCCACTGGGCGTGCCAAAAACTATTGTCACGGGGATTTGCATCCGATACCAAATTGAAAACTCAGCAATCTCATGTAACATGGGACTACTTTCAGGTTGTGGGTATCCTATTATGAAAGCAGACCTCCAGATTATGGGTTGGCTCCCCTTTAGATAGTTTGGAAAAATTGAAATAATGACAAGGAAAAGAGTGAGAAGGATATGCTTATAACTTTAAAACCTATTACTAACAGGTGATACACCAAAGGTAAACTTGACAATGCATCTAAGGCTCACAAGATCACTCAACTAATGAAGCTATACTATCTCACAACTCAGCTACACATGTTGCAAAAATGATTCTTATGAAAGGTTTTTAGCTTTTATGATGTTCATAAAAGGAAAACAATGATTTTTTCTTAAATTTGATACAACAGAATGATACACATTCACAGAACTACACTATAACATGCCATTCTTTGCATTCAACATTGAAGGAATTTGATAACAATAAAGGAAAACACAATATTTTATCATAACATTCACAATCAACACTGAAAGCAGATGTTGTTTGGGTTGCCTATACATCAAAAATTTCATACCCCACCAAATAATTGCCCATTAAAAACTTCACTAATTTAAGCGGGAAGATAAAAATTAGTAACACCTCTATCTCATGATATATGAATGGATGCACTTAATCTATATTGCTTTATGATGTTATGGATATTTTATGATTATGATGTATGTAATTACAATGATATTGATAATGGACATGGACAATGTATGAAAATGCCATGATATGGACAATTTCTTTTTAATATGTAAATGTGATATGTATGTGATAATTATACAAGATGTGTGCAATGAGATGTATGTTGATGGTTTATGGATGCAAGATGGTACTCATGTGATTATGACATGTAATAATTATATGGATGCATGTATGATTATTTATGATGCTATCTATGTTTTATATTTTTTGATGCAAATGGATAACTTAATATGCTCATGATGATCCCTATGATGCTTCTTACATGACTATGTAAGCAGGATATTTTTGTGTGTCATAGAATGCCATCAGGATGGTTGTGGATAGAAGAGGTGTGAGTGCGGAGAATATGGATGTTAGTGCAAAGTTAGTCAAATGAAAAGGGATTGATATTCTTGCTTAATAGATGCTATACTTTCATGTTTATCATCATTGGGAAATAAAATTATAAAAAATGGACAATAAAAACCATGGTATGGCATAGAACAAGGTGTGTAATGTTATCCCTTTACAAAAATAGACACTTATCAGACAAGGAGTGGCATGACTCATACTAAGGACTAAGTTGCCCCAGTCTTTTTTTCAAGAAAAACTACAAACAAAAATAAAAAGAAAAGGTCATGATCCATCATCACTCCTCTAAATCCTTATTGCGACATCCTCAAGGTGGCTAGTAACTTGACCAAAGAAAAATAAAAAAGATAAGACCAACAGAGTCAAAAACCATGTGGATCGTTTGTCAGAGTTTATTTTCTGATAGGATTGATGAGATTGATTGATTGACAAGATTGATTGATTGGCTGATATGATTGATCAATTGATTGATTGACTAGATTGAGTGATTGACAAGATTGATTGAATGACAAGATTGATTGATTGACAAGATTGGATTGACCGATTGATTATGCTTGGTTTCAAGAAAGACATATCTTGTATAAGGAAAATGATAAGGTTGACAAATGACGTTGTCCAATTTCAAGAAGGACGCATCCTAAATAAGACAAATGGTAGGATAAGGCAAGTCATATAAGATGTCAATTCTGGTTTCGACAGTGTCACATCTTGTATAAGACCATTGACTTGACATGTATTGGTGAGTAATCAATTAACTAGTTTGGATTAAAGATTAGTTGGATAGTTGATCTGTTGATTCATGATTTAGTTTAGACTTAAATATATGCTTGTGTCTGAAGTGTTGACCTTAGCAAGGGACAACTTATTATAGGACAAATGACAATAGACCCAAATAGACTCGACAAACCCTAAAGGACTAACCTAGTGCCTCGGAGGCTCATTAATGATGGTCTTGCCTACATTATACATGTAGATACATCATAGTTCAACTGAATTGGACCATGGATAACTCATTATTCTGATGTGAATCATGATTGACTTGACTCAACAAAACCCTAAAGGACTAACCTAGTGCCTTGGGGGCTCATCGAAAGATGGCCTTGCCTATGTAGCATGCATAGAGACATCATAGTTCGACTGGACTTGGACTAACACAAACTCTATCTCTGTTTTGGAGTTTTTGATGTTTTCTTTTCTTTTTTTGGATTTTTGATGTTTTATATTTTTTTGGATTTTTTATGTTTTATGGTTTTTTTGGATTTTTTATGATTTTTTTTTGGATTTTTCATGTTTTCTGAGTTTTTGGGATTTTTTTTATGTTTTTGGATTTTTTGTGTTTTAAAAAATTGGACACAATCAAATTTATTGATGTAAGAAATTAGACACAATCAAATCCAGAATTGCACTCAAATATACAATATGGATTGTGGAAATTTGATATCATTAGCTAATACCATGTTTAGGATCCTATAAAGACATAGGTCGAGAAATTGCCCCGAGTTAGGTATAGGACCAACTTATTATGGGAAAAGGGATTAATGAATGTTAAGGATGGACATGAAATGCTAAGGATGCTAAATGTTAATGGTTCTCAGGCCATGAGAAAGATGAAAAAACTTTATTATAATAAGCGAAGGATGGGTGGATGAAGGTGAAAAACTAGATAGAATGATGGTAGACGATAGATTAAAGACTGACTACACATGGTGCATGTTTGCCAGATTTTCACCATGGTACTTATCCAAAGCGCCACTGAAGTGGTTTTCACTATTCGATGAATTATTTATCTTTACTATTTTTTTCATTTTTTATTTTTTTTGGTGTCACCAAGATGTTTGTTTGCGATTTTTTCATCAAGGTGATGATTTTTTTTTCTTTTTTTTTTGTATTTTTTGACTTTTGATAGGATTCTTTGGAAGCTATGTATAGTGCCAGCAAAGGTGCATGTTGTTGATAGGCTCTAGTAATGGTTCACCTTTAGGAGTAGAAATTTGATAAGAACTAGACCCATATGCTACTGTGATGATGTAGGGACCCAACCAATTAGGCTCAAACTTTTTGGTATTTTCTCAATCCATCTAATTCTTAGGATTCTCTTTCAAGACTAAGTCACCAATGTCAAAGTATCTGACTCAAACATTCTTATTGTAGCTATGTCGAAGATAGTTTTGCTATGCCTATAAATGGGTTAAGGAATTCTTTCTCTTTTCATCCAATAGCTCTATCTCATGCAAATGGGATATATGGTACTCTTATTCATCAATAAACTATTGTATACATACCCTAAAGGATTGTAACTCAAACTCAATGGGAAGAATGGCTTTCAAACCAAAGATAAGGGAATACGGAGTGGCACCTGTGGGAGTGTGGATACTAGTGCGATAGGCAAATAATGTATGATTAAGTTGGAAATTCCAGTCATGGCCAATGTCATCAACAAACTTCTTTAAGATTTTAAGGATGGTCTTATTAGATGCCTCAACTTGACCATTGCCTTGGGGGTAGTATGGAGTGGAGAAATCATGTTGGATATGGAATTTCTTGCATAATTCTTGAACATCCTAATTTTTGAAGGGATGACCATTTTCCATGATGATGGATTGGGGAACACTCTACTAACATATGATATAGTTAAGTATGAACTTGGATATTTGCTTGTACTAGTAATGTAGGTCATCATAATGGTTTCAATCCATTTAGTGAAGCATTCAATTGCAACAAGGATAAACTTATGACCATTAGTAGAAGTAGGGTTAATCTTTCCTATGAGGTCGACTCCCCACTAAGAGAATGACCAAGGTGATGTAAGTGGATGAAGTTCTTGAGCAGGTGCATGTACAAGATCTTCATGTATCTGACATTGGCGATAATTCACAAACTAGTAGGCATCATGTTCCATGGTAGGCCAATAGTATCCCATTCACATAAGTTTCTTAGCTCGATTAGGACCAAAAAAATTGGCTCTATATATACCATTGTGTACCTCTTGTAAGGCTATTTGTGCTTCATATGAATTGAGACATCTTAGGATGGTGCTATCTAGGCTACTGCAGTAAAGGGTATCACCAATGACGTATTTAGAGGCTTTCTAAATAAAGGTCTTCTGTTGGTTTGTGGACAAGCCAAAAGGGATAATTTGTTCATGTAATTAGTTATAACAGTCTTTAGACCAAGGAGATTGAATACCAACAAGTTTACCCATGAGTTCCGATTCGGGGACCTCAAATGTAGGGATCAATAGTTGTTCCACCAAGAACTCATATTGTGAGGAATCGTAAGGAATATCCAATGGTTTCCATTGCATTAGCTGCTTTGTTTTGAATCCTTAAAATTTTCTCAAAATAAATAACATTGAAGTACAACTTAAAACTATCCACCATACGCTTGTAAGGGGTAAGATTCTCATACTTTGTATCATAGTCATCATTAACTTGATAGATAACCAACTAGGAATCACCATAGACTTGAAGATCCTTGATTTTCCATTTGATTTCCATTCAGAGTCCTATATACAATGCTTTATACTCATCCATGTTGTTCATGCACAAGAATTCTATTCTATATGACTTAGGAATGGAGTCCCATTGAGGTGTGATAAAAAGAATACTAGCCCCTGAATCATGATTTGTATAAGACCCATCAAATTACAATTTCCACATTGTAGGATTTTCTATTACAAATATGGATTCATCAAGAAATTTAGACACCAGAGGATGATCTACTATCATTGGTGCATCTGCAAATTGATCAACTATCACTTTTTCTTTTATTGCCTTACGATCAACATATTTGATTCCATACTCACTCAAGGTCATGACCCACTTTTCTAACCAACCTGTCAAAGTTGCTTTGCTCAATAGATACTTCAAAGGATCAATCTTAGCTATCAATTCTGTTATGTGGTTTAGCATATAATGTCTAATCTTTTGTACGATGAAAACAACTGCAAAGCATGCTCACTCAATGGGACTATAGTTAAGCTCATATCCTATAAGAGTATGAATGATATAGTAGATAGCTCTCTCTTTTCCATCATTTCCATTCTATACTAATAATGTCACCAATGTTGATGTAGTGGCTGATATGTATAAGATTAGGTGTATCATCAATGGGAGGCATGAGAACTGGAGGATTCAATAGATAATCCTTTATTTTTTGAAATGCCTCTTGAAAATGGTCAGTCCATATGAAAGGAACTCCTTTGCATAGAAAATTTTGAAATGGGTGAATCTTGTCTACTAATTGGGAAATGAACCTCAGATTGACTGCAATCTTCCTTGTAGAGTTCTCAACTAACTAATATTTGTGGGTGGTGGCATGTCCATGATTGCTTTTACTTTCAATGGATCAACCTCAATTCCTATACAAGAGACAATTTATCCCAAGATTTTATCTAATTGGACCCCAAATACACACTTCTTTTGATTTAGACTAACCTTATATTCTTCTAGCCTTCTGAAATTTTATCTCACTACTAGATGACCATATCTTGTTAAGGACTTTGTCAATAAATCATCAACATAGTCTTCCATAAATATATGCATATAATCATGAAAAATAGTGTTCATAGCTCTTTGATATGTTACTCCAACATTCTTAAGACCAAATGGAATAATGTTCTAACAAAAGGTACCCCAAGCATAGGTGAAAGATATTTTGTGTTGATCCTCAAGGGAAATCCTGATCTGATTGTATCCTAAAAATAATCCATAAGTGATAACTTCTCATATCCCGCTATGAGATTCACTATGATGTCAATATTAGGCAACGTGAAATCATCTTTAGGACAAGCCTTATTTAGATCTCTAAAATCCATGCATAATTTGATACCACCAACTGGTTTAGTGACAGGAACAAGATTTGATATCCATTTAGCATAGACAATGGGGCGAATAAAACCAACATCTAGAAGCTTCTTCAATTCAACCTTTACTAGTAGTGCAATCTGTGGGTGTATTGTCCTTAATTTATGCTTGATTGGTTTAGCATTTGGAATCAATGGTAGATGATGCATAACAAGTTCAGGGTCCAACCCTATCATATCGGCATATGACCACACAAAATTAATTTGTCTTTCTGAAAAGAATGTAGTGAACTCTAGTTTTTCTTTAGTGGTCAAAGATGTTGCAAATTAAATGATTCTAGGATTATCCTTTGTCCCAAGATTGACCTCTTCTGATTCTTCAACAAGCAATGGTGATCTCTCTCAGTCAATGGGGAGACTATCCAATCCTCCATCCTTAGGCACCTCAGAGAGGTTTTCACCTTTAGATACGTCCTTTATTTTTACTTTTTATTGGTCTAAAGGCACCTTTTGGTTTTCACCTAGAGACCTATTATTTTTATTTTTATTTTTATCATTTTATCATTTTTGCGACTAGAGGGGGGATTAGACTCTCCAAAGCATGTTGCATTGTCAAGCTCTATTATGAAACCAACTTTATGATCCCCACTTGGTATTCCTTCATGAAGTCTCATGAACTCATCAATTGCTTCAACATTCTTGAATGTGTCTAAACTCGGTGGTTCTTGTTGGTCCCAATCTATTAGTTGCGGGTAAACCAGGGGTAATCCATCATCAGTATCATCAAGATTCAAGGTAGATATGGTGAAGATAGAGGTATATTCAAGATCCCAAAAGGAATCAATTCAGATATTAATGTCCATGATATTGGTCAAGGAGGATAGGTCAAACTCTTAAAAGATCTAGGTCAAACTCTTAAAAGATCTCAACTAGGTGATATTCACTGGATCTATAGGAATCCCATTCCCACTCATTAGATTTGGTTTCAGAATAGTATTCCTCAAATTTCTTGATTTCATTTGAAATTTTAATGTTGTCACTTGAAGGCAACTTAGAACTAGGAGGACTCGCTTTTGATGGTACATAGCCTAGCCCAATGTTCTTTGGTAAGCGAGGAGGCAGAATCAATTCCACCATTCCATGTTTGTTTAGACCAAGACCACTATGTCCATCCTATCATTTTTTCTTCATATTTTGGAACCCTTCTGGATACTACTCAATTGGTAATTTCTTAAGCTCAACGTCTTCTTTGTCTTTATAAACCCATGTAGAAATATCCTCACTTATAGACTCTTTTCTCAATTATCCCCACTTAGTGAAAGTAGTGGGAGGATTGTGGATGATTGTTTTAGGATCTTTCTAAATAGGGAGAGGTTTACCATAAGACTTGGGTGAATTAGGGAGCTTTCCAAAAAAATAGAATCTCCATGTTGTATTTCCCACACCCCTAGTCATGGATCTAGACCTTGGGTTTGGAAGGTGTGGTGAATGGAGTGGATTATTTGATGAGGGAAGATGGATCAATGTAGTGTGATGGAAGATAAACCTTCTCGATTAATGGGAACTTGATGTTTAGAGGTTCCTCTCAAGTTACTATAATACTAGAAAGGATCAGGATCACCTAGTATTGTAATTTCAATGTCATTGTGGAGAAAATTCAAGCATTGGTAGTAGGTGGAAGGTACAACTCTCATTGCATGAATCCATGGGAAACCAAGGAGAATATTGTAGGGAAATTCCAGATCCAAGATATGGAACATTATGTTTTTAATAGTGGGATCAACCCTCACAGGAAGTGTGATTAATCCTTTGAATGAGCGCTCAACATCATCATAAGCCTTGATAACAATTATCTTAGATCGATTTATGCAAGCCTTAGAGAATCCCAATGCTATGACCAATTTTAATGTGCATATATTTAGACCTACTCCACCATCTACCAAGACTCGTCTGATTTTATGTTTATTAATGTAGACTTCAAGATGTAGGGGATCATTATGATTTGGATTTTGTGCGAAAAGATCTTGTTCAGAAAATGTGACATGGTGGGGTGTAGCTAGGTATCCTACCATGGCATAAAGTTGGTTGACATTTAGGTCATAGGGTACGCATGTCTTGTGAATCTTTGTCCAGAATGGCCTTGTATTCAAGGGATATGCGAAGCAATTCAAGAATAGATATTTGTGAAGGCATTTTTCCTAAATGATCTAGGAGGTTGTATTGACTTTTTGGTTGTGGATTTGAGGTAGCCCCTTGTAGGGTCATCTTAGCTCTGTGGGTGGTAATGACACATTCTATAATTTTATTAATGGTAATGGTAGCAACATGATTATCAAGGGCTTGAATGTGATTGATGGTATAGTCATGCGCAATGCAGGTTTAATTAGCATTGTTATTGTTTCCTGAACTAGAGTCCTCCCCTTTCCTATGGTCTTGCAAGGGAGTTTTGAATATGGTGTGATCAACATTGGTTTTACCTTGTGAATTATCCACTGATATATATCTCCTTGTTCAATAAGATCTTGGATAAGATTCTTGAGTGTCCAACACGATGATATTTTGTGTCCTTTTCCTTGACAATATTCAAAGAATTCATTTTCATTCCACCAATTTGGTTTAGCTAGTGTCAATTCATATGTTTTAATGTCAGTAAGTTGAACGATGTTTTATTCTAAATTTTTCTTCAAAAATGACTCAATGGGTTTCCCTAAGGGTGTGTATGCTCTTTTAGTGTGTGGAGGTCCTTTACATTGTTGATTATTTGGGACCGCATTCATTGTCTGATCATGGCTAGGTGTTGGTTTATTTGATGTGGATGGGCCTTTAAGATGAGGGCGGGATGACCTAAATTTACCACTTTAGCATCCACTACCCCATAATTGGTGACATTCTTATTTTGAGACCAGAATTTTCCTTTGTCACTAGGCGCATTTGGGGTTTCTTTGAAAATTTTGACTAGTCCTTTTTCCACAAGATCTTTTTCAATAAAGACCCCTTTTTCAATTACATCTTCAAAGGTGATGCAACATTTAAATTGAATTTGAATCATTAATTTTGTGTTAAGACTTTCTATAAAAATGGTAACCAACTATTTCTCAAGTATTTGGCAGCAACACTTGTTGGCCATGCTATGTCATCTTTGATAGAATGATGCGAGTGAATCTCCCTCTTTTTGTTTGGTCATGCACAATTTTTCTAAGGTCATGTCACATTCTATGTTATAGGAAAGTGTGTAATGAACATGTCTGCCAATTTACCCCATGTTCGTATCCCCAGAGGAAAGTGTGCAAAACATTCTAGAGCCGGCCTCGAAAGGCTCTCTGGAAATAGTCTCATCAAATATGTGGGCTCGAAGGTAATTTCCATACATATCATGTTAAACTCTTGTATGCGTTCCATTGGATCTCATTTCCCTTTGTACTTTTTAAAGTTTGGAGAAATGAAATCTGAGGGGAAAGGTGGCATGTATAGGCTTTTATCGAAAGGGTAAGGGTATAATTCCTCCATAGAATATGTCTTCTTAGTTATCTCCAATTATATGTTTTCCATTTGTTGTTATATTACTTGCATCTGTTGCATCAAGGTGTCTATGAGGGATGGTGTCATGTTGGGTTGAATTTGCATAAGGAGATTGGCATTGGTGTTAAGAGTGTTGAAATGGCCATATGATGATTTTTCCACCAATCAAAATAAAGATAAATCTTTTGAGGTTATGAATATAAGATATCCCTTGTGACCTCCTACAAGTCCTCTAATTCTTAGTGTTGCAAGAATGGAAGGAATCAAGGTGTCGTCGTTGATTTCAACTATTCAATTGGCTATCAACTAGTTGTTGTTGACTGTATATGTCGAGGATATTGAGAAAATTATATTGAAGATTGTAAGTGTTCAGTGGTTGCTCCAAGTTTTTCCCCTATGCTTGTGTGGTTTAGATATGTTGATCGTGATTGTTGGAAGTTTCTATAGCCATATTTTTGGTTGTTGATTCATTTTTCAATGTGAGTTATGTTCACCAATTGTGAACTGTGGTTCTTTGAGGTTCTAGTTGAGGTCTGGGAGAAATGTTGTTGGTCCTAATTTCTCTTTGTTAAAATCTTATGACTTGTGGTTTAAAATTTATGTTGCTCTAATCATGATAAATCTAATCTTGGTATTCGAAAGGTTTGTGCTTTATTATTTCATGTGTTTTACACTATTTGTTTGACCTTGTCTTGAACACTATCTTTAGAGTTAATAAAGTGTGTCAGATCTATTTAGATCCTCATGAAGCATGTGTTTGGGTCACCCTCATTCTAATTCCACCTTAGGATTTTTTAGCGTTGACCTAATTTTAATTTAATGTTGGATGGTTGACTTTGGATATGTTTCAAAGTTGAAGATGGTATAAATACAAGATGAGTTAGTGGTGAAGGACACATAAGAGTGAAGAAGAGAGATAAGAGAAAAGAAAAGGAGCAGATAGATGCAAGATTGATGCTATTTAGTGAGTGTGTGTGATGCGAGTGTGGCATATCAATGTGAAGCCTAAATGCTAAGTTTTTTGATGCAATGAGCAGAAGGTGTATTCTATCATTCATGCATGTTCGTGAGTGGTTGTGGTGGATTTCTTTGTCGCATTAAGATTTTTGTCTCTCTATAACATATCTCTTTTTTCTTTTTTGTATCTTTGTGGTAGTGATCCCTCTGGTTCATTAGCCCTGCTGGAAAATGAGTCCTTATTTTGGCAGTGAGCCTTGTTTCTCAGGTAGTGATCCTCTTGTAATCGGCTTTGATATTCTCTATAGTGTGAAATAATCCTCACCGTGGTTTTTCCCTCATTGGGTTTTCATGTAAATCTGGTGTTGTGTTTGTGTGATGGTTTTTGGTTTATGCACTTGTACTTAATGTTTAATCATTTAATAAGTATTAAGGATTAGTTTCAGTAATTGAATTAAAGGTTTAATTCTATGAAAAATGATTCGTCCCCCTCTCAGTTATCTTATTCAACACTTAGATCTTCTACAAGTCCTCTAATTCTTAGATCTCCTACAAGTCCTTTAATTATTGGACCTCCTAAGTCATCTCTTGATCCACTTCTTACCATCTACCCACCCTCACATCAACCTCAAGTTCAAATAAACTCATGCTTATCTTAGAACCACCTAAAAGGCAACCATTATCCCTAGGAGATGTCTATAATTTTACAAGGAAAATTTCTAGTAATGATGTTTCAAAGAAATCAAGTTATAATATCGTTGCTCACACATATAATACAAGGAACAATAGGCAACCACAAACCATACCTATTGCATTACCATTACCTCAACCTATCTTTCCTAGTGCCCCTTGTTTTCCTTTACATAGTGGAAAGGAGTATAATCTTGTTGAAAAACTCAAAAATACTCCCGCTAAGATATCCTTATGGGACCTTATTCAAGATTAACCTAAATATCATAGCATGCTACAAAGTGCTTTATAACAAGTTCCTATCCCTACTAATGTGCATGATATAGCAACCCTAATTCAAGGAATGAATTCAAACATTATTTTCCACCAAAGTGAGCTACCTCCTTTGGAAGTACAAAAATAAAATGAAGCTTTCAGGATAGTGGTTATATTTAATAAGAATGGGATAAAGATAGCCTTTGTTGAAAATGGCTCGATCCTTAACATGTGTAGCATAAACCTTTTGGATAGGCTTGGAATAGATAAGAGCAATATTGAACTTAATTGTTTATCTATCCATGGATTTGATAATGCAAGAAAACAACCACTTGGTGTGATTACATTATCATTACAATTGGAAAGGCCACATTTCAAACTCCTATTCATGTCATGCCTAATAATCTTTCATATAATCTTCTCTTGGGTATACCATGTGTTGGTGTTCCAAATCAATAGACCAAATGAATCCTAAAGACTAAACAATTTCTTATGTTCAGAATCGAAGGTGGATTTGGCCAACTGATAGGAAATGGGATTAGAACACATTTCCCCTACAATTCAGGCTCTGTAGGACCTAGGGGTGACCCTTTAGCAATACCTAAAGATTTAGACACACACTTAACAGGATATTCTCACAGAATTATGCTCAGAAACATAGAATATAATTCAACATTGGCTAATACATTGAATGAATCTCATTAACCAACATGGAGAACATGGCAAACACATAACCCATAATACATAATTGAAATGGTTTTTGATTTAATAATTTGGGACCAAACTGAAAACAATAGAAGCATAAAGATTGATCAGTTCCAAGAAGAGGGCTACGGGGTCATATAACTAGCACTTCATCCTACAGTGTTAGACATGTTTTGAAGGTCTCTGAAAATGTTATCACATTGTGATAATAAGACCACTGAAGCTTTATCCGGTAGCCATTCTTACAAATCCACCTGGAAACATAATATTCATGTTACCTTTGTTAAATAAATTACTCCATCCTTGAACACAAGGCAATAACATATGCAACTGACATTAGTTAAAGAAATTACACTATTCATAGAACATAAGGTAATAACAACCATAACTCAAATGCAGCAAATGTGCATGAAAAAACCCAAGTAATCTTTGATTATTGAATTCAAAGGAGTTTTACATCTCAGCCATGGAGACAATTATCAAATAAAATATACTCATGCAACTTAATTCAAAACACAAAACACCTCAAACTAATTGACTGACAGTCATATTTCACCCTAGCTTTATAATCTACCTAGAAATTTTGCCTACCTTGCAGACCTTTCAGAAAAATTGGAACCCTATTCCATGAGAGAAGGAAAGAAGATATAGACGAATAAAAGGCTCCAAAAGAATGATCTGTAGATGCCATCTGGAAGTCTCTTTCACATTGATTAACCAAATGTAAAGCTTCTCTCATCTCTCTTCCTTGCAATATATTTTTCCTCCAATTCTGCCTTTTCCAATTTGCAATAGAAAAACTCATCCATCGTGAAAATCTGCATCATTTTACCCTATAATGAAAATTCCCCTTGCTTGCCTGTGAAAATTTCACATTTTTTCCCTTCTATTATGCTAGAGCCGCAATTCTAATTTCATCCCCCAGCTAATAATATTATCTAGCTTGATAACAAAGGCTTTTACTTTTAAATCTTCATCATCATAAGTTTTAAATACTTCATTTAAAATATTTAATGTTTTAAAATTCACTTTACAAAAAGTGAGGGCCTTTATATTCCTCCCTATTATGCTACACAAGAATTTTCTCGTGCACCTTTGATTTTACTCACAATAATAAATTAAAGTTTTACTTTAATTTCTTACGGGGCATTAAAATTTCTTCTGTGTTTTTCACATTTATTCCCAGCAACATTTGAAAACCTTTCTTTTAAAAGGTAAAAGTATTTGAAGTTATTTGGGTAAAATAAATTACCCACACCTTATATCCTTCATTTAAAATGGCAAAGGACCTTTTTAGAAAAAACACTCCATATGGGGAAAATATTTATTTACCCATGCCCATTTTAAATGTTTTAACATTTAAAACATTTACTTTTGAAAACTTGGTGAAGGCCTTTTAATTGGAATTACTTATTGGGCCTTTTATTTATGTCGGGACCACCAGCCAAGTGGCCTATTTTTGCACACTGTGTAACTACTTTGATTGCATCACCTTCATTCCCATGCAGTGCATGAGATTCTGCCACATGGCCATCTCTTTTCTTGGCCGTTGATTTTAGCCTATTGCCCTAACTTCATCACTAGTTCTACAGTTCCTCATCGGATACAATGCTTGCCTCTACATACTCGAAATCTATTTGCTCTAGCTATTCACTATGCAACCTCTTTCTAATCCATGGTGGCTTCTAGGCATGATGCAACTTCATTTTTTTTATTTCAATGGCAATGGCGAATGCTTCAGGTAGCTATGCAGAGATGTTCACTGCAACACCCAATCGATTCCCTTGTGCTGGCTTGATAGCCTCCTTAGTGGCAACAAATGATTTCCTGAATCCCTATACCATTCACAATTCCTTTCAATAAATCCTCTTTGGCACAAGCAAGGAGGGTGGTAATGAAGTTTGTGGAATTAGACAACACATCTGCTAATTGCATTTTCTTTAAAGTTTAGAAGGATTTTTCATTAAATCCACTTGTGCAAATGTTGCAATTAGGGTGTCCCATCTATGAAGTAGACAAGTCAAAACCTATGTACCAGATTTCTATCATGTTTTGAGCCCCCTTTGAACTGTTTAGCCACTCTATGGATTCTTCCATCATCATTGGCATAGGCAAGAAGGAATGGCAATACATCTACCCCCCACATTTGCTTAAAATTTTTTGTAGTCATTTCAACAAATTTACTTCATCCATAAGCTGCATTTATGGCATCTCTTGTTTACGCTAGTGCCTTCTCCGTTAATGCATAGAGCAACCCAGACATAACCCTTCCATTTGATGGATTTTTTGTCATTTATCTGGATGAAAATATTATTTGCAACATGAATCGACCCCAAAAATAGAATTTCCTCAAACAATTTTAACACATATTCACAGCAAGCATAAACTTCCCTTTGTAGAGTAATCATTTTCACCCATGAAAAGGTGTCAAACAAGATATTTCCTGCAGCAGTCGTGTCACCACCAAATATTATCTCACTATCACCTTGAGAAAAATGCATTACCCATACTAAGATTCACACTAGGTTCAAAACTTTGAAGTGAAAGATTTAAAATGCTTCATCATTTTTGATCTGCTTCAACTAGCACAATGGATGCCCGCTATTATCAATAAAACCTTTTTCCTTTCAAATGTAAAGACTCCCCCTGCAGTACTTGTAATTATAAAACAATGTGCTAGAACAACAATACTTACTCCCCATTCTAGCATAATCCATGGAACAATTCAATTTCCCAATAAAAATGTTAACCGCATGGTCTTTGATTTACATCATACATATTTTCAATATGCTCCATATGAGACTCAATTGTTCCTTGAAAGATCAACATATGACTTATCATTTTGGACATATTTTCTGCAACATTTCTATCTTCAGTACATTTTAGATTTTTCTTCTTGGTGAGGGGTATTAGCATTGCATTTGGCATCTATTCAGACTTCCTTTTAAGAGAAACTTCCTCTTCTCTCAATTTTCAAGGTTTCTTGCATCGTCTTCCATGAAGTGAATCTTCTTCAACAGATGAGGGCTTTTAATACCAATTTCCATTTTAAATCTAACCTTTGCCATGTGCTTCCAATCATATACAAGACACCTTATGAGTTACTCATCTATCCCAAGTGCATCCATAACCAATTCCAAGCCTAAGTTATGACAACAAGATATAAGTAGGCATCCACATTGTCAGGAGACATGATCAACACCAACACGTATAAAAGACTTGCTTTTAAATATCATGTAGTTGTTCAAACAACCAAGAAAGCCCACATTGTGGTGTAACTTTATCCCATGGTAACCCAAATGAAAAACAATTTATCTCCATCTTATGCTTCTACCCTTGAGATGCATCATTCTTTACACATCCCCAACTTGCAAACAACTCAGGGAACAAGCTATCCTCAAAATGTGTGACAAATGTTGGGTCCTTTATGGGCCTGACTAAAAAAAAATCATTTTCAAACAAGTTTCATCTCCAAATAGGTCTAAGACAAATTTTGAATGCTTCTGAAGTGGAATGATAAACTGGGTCAGCATTAAAATTTGAAAACTGACACATTTGAAAAATGAGCAAAATTGGCCAAGTTGGCTCTGGAATCGACCCGAGAAACTAGTCAAATGACCTCGTGGAGCAATGAAAACTTGCAGGCATGTAAATATTTGACCCGAGAGTGGAGTGTGAAAAATGGCTTCGAGAAATAGATCATGAGGTGAAAGATATCCACTGCCAAAGTTGCTTACTCAAACTTGTTGATGGATGTTTTTGCACCTTCTCAACATAGGCAGCACACAAGTATGCTACCTCTCTTGAAAGGTAGAAATCTGCAAACAAGTTACAAATTACTACCCCAAGGTCTCTCAGGTGTCAGGTCATGACATGCATGGAATAGTTCAATTGGTTGATGTGTTTTGCTAGTAACACAGGGCCGGCCTTTATGGTTTACAAAGCATGGGAAGTTAGGTCTGCAAATGGAGTTTCAGGAGTGTTGGAAGTCAATGAACAGTAGTTGACCACTCAAAATAGCAAGCTGAAACTCACCATTTTCATCAGATTTGGAATTTTTTTAATGCTTTGAATCCTACTCTAACAAAGGACTAAAAGAAATAGCAAAAGGATAAAGGGTTAAGAAAACTATTCTAAATGTAAGCCATGAATGAACAGTAACAATGGAGGCTGCTACAGTAGACAAACTTCCTAAACTAGGTTTTGCTTGACCAAGGGAACCTATAGCTACACAAAACTAGTGCAATCTTCTAAGGATTGTTGATTTTCAGATTTCACATGCACATCATGAATATGCAATTGAACTAAGTTGTAGCAATAGAATATGGAATCCCAGGCTAACTTTGCACAGTAGCTTGTCATCAACAAGTGCCAAAAGTATGGGCTGGAAATTCATTAGATACCATAACAGCAAACACCATTATCACAACCATTCAAGAAACTAACAACTAAAACTAGCATGGGAGTAGAACCATGCATGCATAATGAAATGGGAAATTGGATAGTAGATGACTGGTAGACGGAAGCCGAAAGGTGGACGGAAGGTAGACGGCGAACGAAAGGCAGATGACGAACGAAATTCAGACGGAAAAACCGAATGCGGAGCCCGCTAGGTGGGGGGAAGTTAAGGTTCGGTCGCCCTTAAAAAAGGCAATGAGCACACGGTGACTCACAAGGAGATTCCCGCAGATGGTGATAGAGGGATGGTGGCCCGCAAGGGAAGTTACCATGGACGGTGACGGAGGGACAGTGGCCCACAAGGGAAGTTCCCACAGACAGCAATGGAGGGACGGCGGCCCTCAAGAGAATTTCCCACAGACAGTGATAGAGGGATGGTGGCCCACAAGGGAAGTTCCCACGGATGGCGATGGAGGGACAGCGGCCCACAAGGGAAGTTCCCACGAACGGTGATAGAGGGACAGTGGCCCACAAGGGAAGTTCCCATGGACGGTGATGGAGGGATGGCAGCCCACAAGGGAAGTTCCAAAGGACGGTGATGGAGGGACGATGGCCCACAAGGGAAATTCCCACGGATGACGACGGAGGGACAGTGGCCCACAAGGGAAGTTCCCAGGGATGGCAACAGAGGGATGACAACACGCAACTTCACGAAACTTAGTAATTTTCAGATTTTTCAATTTTAGCACGTGGTAAAAAGGGGAGAAAGAGTGCCAAGACATATTTCCTTAAGATTTGACTCATTTTGAAAATGCAAAAATTTGGGAGGGGGGAGCCAGAGGATCGTCGCGCTTTTGAAATAGTAATGAGCACATGACAACCCACACACGAAGGCCCGCAAAGAAATTCCTACAGACAGCAAGGGAGGGATGGCGGCCCGCAAGGAAGTTCCTGCAAACGATGATGAAGGGGCGGTGACCCTCAAGGAAATTTCCAGAACTTCCTAAAACTTAACGAAACCTTGGCAGTTCACTTAGGCATCATGAAAACATCCCAAATCCATAGGCAACTTGTCCCTAAAGTCAAAAATGAAGAGAAAAAGCGAAGCAAGCAAGTAGGGACCAAGTCAAAAGGAGCAAGGCAAAAGCAAAAGGGTGGCCCCGCAAAGACAAAATACTTAGCAAATTCAGATAGGTGGACTTGGTCAAAGGGGACTTTAGTCATTTTAAGGCATATGACCAACCCAAGCTTGGGAATAAGGGCACGCAAAATGAGGTGAGAGAAAAATAGCCCATCGGGGGTGAAAAGAGGGGGGTCCCTGCCTTCAGCGACACGTGTGTGTGAAATATGCACAACAAAACTTTTTTGCAACTGCACTTGTTCAAAGTCAATTAAAACTCTTTGAATCACCATTTTGGAAAAATACCAAATAAACTCCTAGTGAGCTGCCACTGGACATATAAGCTCATTTAGGTACACTAAGTACGTGTGCAAGAAGGATTTGCTTCAATAATCAATCTTCATGAGATACTAAATATCAAAATTGACCACCTTGAGAGGTTTCAGAAAATGCAGGTGCAAAACTGAACAAATTGCATTTGGTTTTGCTTTGGTAAAAATAGCAAAGCTTGTCATGAGGCTCTGAAACCTATCATGGGAGTACATTTAGGTGGGGAGAATGGAGAGCAACAATCCTTTTGTCTTGGTGGTCAACCATTTGTGAAATATTAACCTGAACAAGAGGCCACTTTGCAAAACTAAAAGTTTGCAAACAGTAGAAAAGTGCTAGAACCCTCCAACTTCGCTTTTCAAAACCTTAACAAAATGTATCGTGGGAAGCTGAAAATTGACATGCATGTTCACATATGTCACATGAGTGGGCCTATTAAGTGGTTTTGTATGAAAATCAATAGGCTCCAAAATATGACCCTCCAAAGTAGGTCATTTAGGCAGATTTTTAGGTGCACTTCTGAAAGTGGAGAGGCAAAAAATTCAATATGGGCACTTCAAATTTGCAAAATTTGAGAGTGTCATCACCATGGATTCATTAAATGCATGCAGTTCCTTTGGCCCTTCATCAAATAATGAAGTATGTCTATAACAACAAGGTTTATACAATCAAGTCCGACCTTGAACCAAAAATTTTGCACATTGAGAAAGACAAGGAAAGTTCTTTGAAAACATTGACACCAACTACATAAGTAGAACCTATTGCAAGTATTCATGAGTATGGTGGTGTTGCCATTGATGCCAACATAGTTCAAGGTGTTGCAGATAAAGGAATCAAGTGATTGCAGGTGGTGCATGTATAGTTGAGATAATGTAGAGATGTTGTGAGTACATGGAGCTATCTTTATGATGTTGCAAGTGTGCTAATATGATGATTTATCAAGTTCTTATGAGAAAATTAATAAACAATGAAAATAGAGTTGTGTGTGTGTTCAGAATGTGCTCTGATAATGTGCTCTGCATTTCTTCTATGTTGATCCTATGCTTGTTCGGATTTGTAGTGTTTTTTATAAGCATCCTTGGATGATATATCCTGAGTTATAGCTTTTGGGTAGATGAAGAGTGAAAGTTGTGTTCACTAGTTTGTGAACTGGTCTGGCAGAGTTGTTTGTCTGTGGACAGGGTTAAATGTTTATGCTCTGCATTCCTCTGATGTTTTATCTCAGATCTTGCGGATCTGAAAGAAGGCTTGTAATAGTGTTATTTGTGTTCAGGCAAAAGTCTCTATGGTTTGGTGCTCTGAAAGACTAGTTCCAGAGTTACTATGTGTGTCTGTACAGTTCGGTTGGACTAATGGAAAGTGTTCTTTGTATGGAAGTTGATGCAGTTGTTGTGGATGAATCTGAAGGAATCTAAGAGGTGTTCCAGTGTATGGAAAAGTGTGTTATGTGATCCACCTGTTATCTTCTTGTTGCGAATGTGCGTACTTTAAAGTTCATTGGTGTTTTCATTAGGTTTGGATGACCTAGTGTTTACATGTTATGTGAAGGATAAGTATCAATTAAGGAAGCGTGTGATTGATCCAAGATGTTATTTTGGGTCCCAGTTAAGTATTAATTTGGTTCACTCTCATTCTTATCCACAGCGAGAATGTTGAGTCACGGACCTAATTTGAATTTGTAAAATGAAGAATGTGTATCCAACCTTGGAGAAAGTTTATAAGATTGAAGATGGTATAAATACAAGTAAATATGTTGTGAATTGCAAGCGACAAGTGTGAGAAGTGAAGTAGATGTGAAAGATTGTGCGAAAGTGATCTGAGGTAGCGAGAACTTCATGTGTTAAACTCCTGAAGGTAGTAAGTTGATGGTGTCTACAATTCTCTGATCAAGGTTGCGGATGTGTGCAAGTTGTTGTGGTGGATTTTTTGTTATCTTTCTTTATCTGTAGGCAGTGAGCCTCCCTTCTGGACAGTGAGTCATATCTGTAGGCAATGAGCCTTGTATCTGAACAGTGAATCCTATTTTGGGCAGTGAGCCTTTGTACTCGATTTTGCAATTACTATTATATTGTGAGTTAATCCTCACCGTGGTTTTTTCGTTATAGGGTTTTCCACATAAATCTAGTATTTCTTGTGTTGATATTGTTTTCTGTTATTTGCACTTCATGCTCATGCTTAATAAAATATTAAATTGGATGTGGAGTTAATAATTGTTTGAGATTTATGAATGTGATTGGTGACAAATGATTCACCCCCCCTCTCAATTTTCTTGTGCATTTCAACAATTGGTATCAAAGCTTTGGTTTCTCAGAGAAGATATTAACTGCTTGAGGTAGATCCGATGGTGCACAAATTGTCAATCCCCGTGTTTGATGGATTTGACTACAGTGAGTGGAAAGTGTAGATGAGAGGTTACATGATCTCTCTTGGCTTCAAGACTTTGAAAGCTATTGAAACAAAATATTTTGAGCCAACTAGTGGTCCTTCTTCTACAGATGAGATTTTTTCCTATGAGGAAAATGAAAAAGAAAGGTATGCAATCTATAGTGCTTTATCTAAGACTAAGCAGATAAAAGTTATTTCATTAGGCACTGCTTATGAAGTGTGGGAAAAGTTGAAAGATATCTATGAAGGAAATTATAGAGTCAAATCATCAAAGAAGCTAACAACAAATCATAGATATGAGAACTTGAAAATGGAAGAAGGTGAAGACATTGCAAGCTACTTTTAGAGGGTTGATATTACAAAAAATTAAGTCAAAAATCAAGGTGGTACTCTGACAGATGAATATGTAATAGAGAAGATTTTGATGACCCTACCAGAGAGTTATAGTGACAAGGTCTCAACTATTGAGGAAGTGTATGATCCAAATAAATTCACTAAAGAATAGCTATTTGGCACCTTGACTGCATTTGAAATGAGGAAGTTTAGAAAATAAAAGGAGAAAACAAAAACAACCTTCAAAGCAACAAAGTCAGAAGATGATTCGGGTAGTGAAAGTTCAGAGGAGTTGGAAGCAAACTTTACAAGGAAGTTGAAGAAAGGTACCAGTAAGTACAAAGGTATGTTACCTTTTAAATGTTTCAATTGTGGAAATATTGGTCACTATGCTTCAAGATGTCCAAATAGAGCCATACACAAAAAAGTACAGAGATAATAAGGAAAAAAGGGACAAAAATTTCAAGAAATTGTATTATGTTAGAGAAGATGTTGGAATTTATAATGATGAATCTGATTTTGAGGATGATAAATATGAATGCTTGTTTCTAGCCTTGGAAAATAAATTTGTATACTAGCCATGGAAGATGTGCAAGGGAATGTGGTCTAGAAAATAAGAAGGATGAGATGGAAGGTACTCTGGTTACTACCTTTCATGCTAGACAAGACAAATATTATTGGGTAATTGATAGTGGTTGTTCAAATCATATGACCGGAGACAAAATTAAGTTCACTAGACTTGAAAATTATGATGGAGTATTAGTCATGTTTGGAGATGATTTTGGTGCAAATATTGTTGGAAAAGGGACAATTAGTTTTGATGGAAAATATAGTACTAATGATGTCTATCATGTTAAGGGCTTAAGGCATAATATTTTGAGTGTTGGAAAAATGTGTAGCAAAGGATTTAAACTTATGTTCCAGGATAATACCTGTGAGATCAGAAAAGGGTCCGGAACTATGGTAGCTATAGGAAGAAGAACACATGGAAACATTTATCAGCTTAAGAGTGTTGATGGTCATTTTTTTGTGACTCAAGTCAATGAAAGTTGGCTATGGCACCAAAGGATGGGATGTATAAACTTTGCAATCTGATCATGATTAGTTCAAGAGAAGTTGTTAGGGATCTACCTAAAATCACAAAGCCCACCAATACTATTTGTAGAAGTTATCAATTGGGAAAACAAACAAGATGCGGTTTTAAAGGAAAAGAAAAATCAACTACCGAAATGTCAGAATTGATTCATACAAATCTTTGTGGTCTCACAAGAACAAAAAGTCTTAATGGTGATAGGTATTTTATGCTTTTGATTGATGATTATTCTAGAATGACATGGGTTACTTTTCTTAGGGAGAAATATCAAGCTCTAGATAGATTCAAAGTGTTCAAGGCTAGGATAGAGAATGAATTGAACCTGGGAAACAAATTTTTAAGGTTTGATAGAGGTGGAGAATTCACTTTCAGTGAGTTTAATACATTTTTTGAAGAGCATGGTATAAAGAGACATTTTTCTCCTCCTAGAACTCCTCAGTAGAATGGAGTTGTAGAGAGGAAGAACCAAACTATTCAAGAGGCTGCAAGGACTATGATGAAAGAGGAAAATATACCTGATGTATACTGGAGAGAACCAATCCACACTATTGTTTATATTCTTAACAGAGTTTAGATCAGAGGTAATAACACAAAGACTCCTTATGAACTATGGACTGGCAAGATTCCTATTGTTAAGTACTTTAAGGTGTTTGGAAGCAGATTTTATATTAAAAGAGATGATGAGAACCTTGGAGAGTTTGATGCAAGATGTGATGAAGGTATTTTTCTTGGATATTAAACTAATAGAAAAGAATATAGATGCTACAATAAAAGATTGAGAAAGATAGTTGAAAGTGCAAATGTAAAAGTTGATGAAGATATACATAGACCAGTTGAAATAAGTGAAGTTAAGCTAGATGAACCTATCTATAGAAAAGCACAAGAAGAAAATGAGGAAGAAGAAGAATAGATTGAAGAAGAAGAGACTTTGGAACCTGCTCCTAAGACCCAAAAATATGTAAAAAAAAATCATCTGGAAGAATAGATAATTGCAGACAAAGGAAAAGGTGTAACAATAAGAAGCAAAGTGGTAGCAACTAAAGTAAATTTATGTCTTCTTTCCAAGATAGAACCTAAAATAGTGTGTGAAGAATGAAAAGATGAGAATTGGGTCAAAGTAACGAAAGAGGAGTTGTAGAAGATAGAAAAATCAGACATGGGAATTGGTTCATAGACCTATAAACAAGAATATAATTGGTAAAAAATGGGTATTCGGGAATAAGCTGAATGAAGATGGTGAAGTAGTAATAAACAAAGCAAGACTTGTATGCAAAGGTTATTCACAGGTTGAAGGAATAGAATTTAAGGAGACATTTTCTATGGTGGCAAGAATGGAGGCCATTCAAATGTTCTTGGCATTTTCTACTCACAAATATTTCAAGGTATACTAGATGGATGTTAAGTCTGCATCCCTAAATGGAGAATTGGAAGAAGAGATCTACATGGAACAACTAGAAGGATTTCAGTTATCAGATCAATCAGATATGCTCTGTAAGTTGAAAAAGGCACTATATGGACTTAAACAGGCTCTCAAATTATGGTATGCAAGGTTGGACAAATATTTGACACAACAAAGGTTTAGCAAAGGCTTCGCAAATAGTAATCTCTATTTCAAAGTTAAAGGAAATAAAATTTTGATAGCGGTTTTGTATGTTGATGGCATTATCTTCAAACGAAATGAGGGTATGTGCAAGAAATTTGTAGACAAGATGCAAAAGGAGTTTGAAATGTCTATGATTGGTGAGTTGAACTTCTTTCTTGGACTCCAAGTAAATCAAACTAATAAGGACATATTCATTTCACAATCAAAGTATGTTAAATAATTGTTGAAGAAGTTTGGAATGGATGATTCCAAACTGGTATGTACCCCTATGGTGACTAGATGCAAACTGAGTAAGGATGATGATTCTCCTAAAGTTGATTAGACCATGTATAGATCTATGATTGGTGGACTATTATATCTTACTGCTACTAGAATGGATATCATGCATATAGTATGTGTGGTTGCCATATTTCAAGCAGAACCTAAAGAAACACATGTTACAGTTATGAAGAGGATATTCAAATATCTAAAAGGAACTCTAGATTATGACACGTGGTATCCTAAGGATATTGGTTTTACTTTAAATGCTTACACTGATGCAGATTGGGTTAGTTATATAGATGACCAGAAGAGTACAAGTGGTGGTGCATTATTTCTTGGATGCAGGTTGGTTTAATGGTTAAGAAAGAAACAAGATTCAATTTCTTTATCCACTGTAGAGGCTGAGTATATTGTAGCAACATCTTGCTATACACAGGTACTTTGGATGAAGCAAACATTGAAGGATATAGGTGTGGTGTGTGATGATCCTATCCCTATCTTCTATGATAATATAAGTGCACTAAATATTTCAAATAATTTGGTAATGCATTCAAGGACAAAGCATATATCCATCTTTTATCATTTCTTAAGGGAGAAGGTGTTGGAGAATGAATTCAGGCTTGAATATGTGCCTACAAAGGATCATATTGCAGATATATTTACTAAGGCTCTTCCTAAGGATACTTTTGAGTATCTCAAGGAGAATTTGGGGGTTACTGCCCCTCCTTCTTTGAACTAGGTGCACATAGAGGTGCATTAGTCTAGTGGATCTACAGATTATTAATTTGTTTGGACTGATGATTGAGGTCTACTCCTTAGGGGGAGTAGAAAGTATCATTGTTGTTGAATGGTATGTGTGTTGTCATGGGTACACTCCTAAGGGGAGAGATCAGAACTTTATGGCTAAAGAATCATGTAAAAACTTTTTCTTTGTCATTGATGTCAAAGGGAGAGAGAGAGTCATGTGAAAAATACTATGTATATCTCAAAAATTTGAAAGGGAGAAAGAATCTTGCAAGGAGAAGAGAGTGCAGGAATGTTGTGTAGGATGTCTAATATGAGAAAAAAAAGGAGAAGAGTGTGTATTTTTTCTTTGATGGTTTTTCACATCATGTGTTGCCATCAATGACAAAGGGGGAGATCGTTGCAAGTATGAATGAGTATGGTGGTGTTGTCATTAATGTTTTCATTAATGTCAATATAGTTCAGGGTGTTGTAGAGAAAGGAATCAAGTGATTGAAGGTGGTGCATGTATAGTTGAGATACTGTAGAGATGTTGTGAGTAAATGGATATATCTTAATGATGTTGCAGGTGTGTTGATATGATGAGTTATCAATTTCTTTTGAGAAAAATAATAAATAGTGAAGACAAAGTTGTTTGTGTGTTTTGAATGTGCTCTAGTAATGTGCTCTGCATTGATTTTGTGTTGGTCCTATGCTCGTGCAGATTTTTAGTGTTGTTTATGGGCATCCTTGGATGATATATCATAGGTTATAGCTCTTGGTAGATGAAGAGTGAAAGTTGTGTTCATCAGTTTGTGAACTGGTCTAGCAGAGTTGTTTATCTGTGGACTGGGAGAAATATTTCTTCTCTACAATCCTCTAATGGTTTGTCTCAGATCTTGCAGATCTAGAAGAAGGCTTGTAATGGTGTTATCTATGTTCTAGAAAAAGTGTTCATGGTTTGGTCCTCTGGAAGATTAGTTCCAAAGTTATTATGTGTGTCTGTACAGTTCGGTTGCACTAATGGAAAGTGTTCTTTGTATGGAAGTTTCAATGCAATTATTGTGGATGAATCTGAAGGCATCTAATAGGTATTCTAGTGTATGGTGAAGTGTGTTATGTGATCCACATGTTATCTTCTTGTTGTGAGTGCGCCTACTTCAAATTTCATTGGTTTTTTCATTAGGTTTGGCTGAATTGGTGTTTACAAGTTATGTGAAGTATAAGTATCAATTAAGGAAGTGTTTGATTGATCCAAGATGTTGTTTTGGGTCCTGGTTAAGTATTACTTTGGTCCACTCTCATTCTTATCCACAATGGGAATATTGAGTCGTCAACCTAATTTGAATTTGTAAAATGAAGAATGTGTAGCCGACCTTGGAGAAACTTTTTAAGATTGAAAATGGTATAAATACATGTCAAGATGTTGTGAATTTCAAGTGACAGGTGTGAGAAGTGAAGCAGATGTGAAAGATTATGCAAAAGTGATCTGAGGCAGTGATAACTTCATGTGTTAGACTCTTGAAGGTAATGCATTGATGATGTTTGCAATTCTCTTATCAAGGTTGCAGATGTGTGCAAGTTGTTGTGGTGGATTTTATGCTATCTTTTTGTATTTGTAAGAAGTGAGCCTCCCTTCTAGACAGTGAGTCCTATCTTTAGGCAATGAGCCTTGTATCTGGACAGTGAGTCTTATTTTGGGTAGTGAGCCTTTATATCTAGTTTTGCAATTACTATTATATTGTGAGTTAATCCTCACCGTGGTTTTTCCATTATAGGGTTTTCCATGTAAATTTGGTGTTTCTTGTGTTGATATTGCTTTCTATTATTTTCACTTCATGCTCATACTTAATAACAGATTAAAGTGGATTTGGAGTTGATAATTGTTTGAGATTTGTGAATGTGATTGGTGACAACTGATTCAACCTCCCTCTCAGTTGTCTTGTGCATTTCAATAGAACCCATGAAAGAGAAAGGAAAATAAAAGCATATTGAAGAAGTCACAAAGCTATTGGAGGATGATTGAGGTTCCTTTTAGATTTTACACCTACACTCATAGGAGAATACAAGATCATAACAAAAGAGTCTGAAAAGAGAAAAGAACCAATGTTAATGTCAACAAAAAATTTGGAAGAATCTTCACAAGCATAAACACTTCAACCACTTTTGAAGAATAAACAAATTATGCAACAAACTTTGATGAAGCTGATTATGAACAACCACCGAATCAAAAATAAATGGAAAAATTTTATGGAATAGGTTACAAACTTTTGAAACAACTTGGTTATATCTCTTGGAGATAATGTTTTCCTTTTAGGTGGTTCTATGATAAGCGTGGGTTTATTTTGAACTTGAGGTTGATGTGAGGGTGGGTATATGGTAAGAACTGGCTCAGAAGATGACTTAGGAGGTCCAATAATTAAAGGAATTATAGGAGATCTAAGAATTAGAGGACTTGTAGGAGGTCCCAAGGGATATCTAATGTTCATAACCTCAAAAGAATTATCCTTATTTTGATGATCTACTACCAAGGGGAAGACTAATGTTACCTCATCATCTTCATATAATGAAGCCACATTAATATTGTTTGAAAGACATGCATCAATTATATCCTTCTCTTACACCATGATATCTATCCTAGTAGGAGATTTTTTAAGAGAGGAGCAAACAAGATGTTCATGAGATTCAATGGTTGGATCTTCTAAAATAACTTCATCAAAATTAGGGGAGTTATCAATGATTGGATAGTCTTGCTTATCAATGATTGCATCATCATGTTCAATAATGTTTTCCCAAGTAGGGGAAGAGAAACAAATAGGATTCTCATGGATCTCATTGATTGGATCTTCTAACACCAAAATATCTTCTTCACAAATAGGAGAGATATTGGGAGAAGAACAAACTTGATTGTCATGATTGTCCAAGATTGTATTATCTTTCACTAAGTTAGTTTCACACACGTGAGAGGGATCAATGAAGAACAAGAAAAGGGGAGAAATGACTTCATATCCATATGCTTGTAACAATAATTTCTTAGAGTATTCAACAAAATCTGAAAATATAACATGAAGTATGATAACAAGAGACTTTTGTAATGAAAACATGATGTAATAATTGCTTGAAAAATCTGAAATGCAACAAATTTTTTTAATTTTACAATGCCTAAACTAGATGGATGATTAGACATAATGCATAAAATAAAAATTCCTAAAAATTGTCAAACTGAAATAGTTGTTTAAAAATAGATCTGAGAAGTGCAGAGAACCACAAAAAAGCTCAGAAAAGATGGTTTCGAGAGGCCTTGAATGACTCATTCACCTATGGGCGAATGGATCTCTTTGCAGGGTTTTTAAAAATCAAAAATATAATTTCTGAGTGATTATATGTGTTCTCTATTCCAAGTTGCAAACTGGTACTGACAGTTTCAGAAATCTAGAAAATCAGAGTTGAATACAAGTGTAAAGTGATGCTAAATGACAACCAAAATGACCTATTTTTAAATGCAATTTAGATCCAATTTTCTAATTTAAGTGACTGAAAGTATGCTATTATGTAAATACTATGCAAAATCAATCTAACAGTATGCAATTTTTGTTGAATTTTCATATTTAAAATGACTACAAAATGCAAGTTTACACCTAGATTGCAAGGCAACTTTAAGCCAAATTTAGAAACCCTAAATACAGTGAATTAATTCATATCCTAGATCTAGGGTTTTAATGATCTCCAAATCAGAAAGTAGAATGCTCAAAATGTCAGGTTCACCATAATGAAACATAGAAAAATGGGGTTGGGTCCATTACATAGGGTTTTATACTAAATTTGGAATGTTTCACCAAACTTACTATAAATAGAAAGGGAAAAATGGGATGTAATAAACCTACCTATTTTCTATTTCATTCAGGAAATGAGATCCTCCAAGATAGAATTAACTTTCAACCCTTAGGTGAGTCAATTCTATGGAAGATCTAACAATTTCCTTTATGTGTGTGTGGACGGAGGCTATAGTTCAAACAACACTTTTGGGAGATGGAAATAAAATAGAAAATGACCTCAAATATGTAGCCTAAGACTTGATTCATGTAGATGAAGCATAACTATAACAAAAATGGTCAATTTTGTGCAAATTGGATGAGTGGAGGACACTTAAAACTTACCTAAAAATTGGTTGCAGAGTGTCCCAGTTAGTTGCAAAGTGTCCAGGATCTCCCCTGTCCAAAAATGGCAAATGGGTCTTGAGATAGTTTTTTGAACTAAATTTTTGAGAGCCTCTAAATACTGATCTAAGATGCAATTTCCTGCTGGTTTCATGCGAAAATGATGAAAAAATGAGCTTGGGATCTCATTTTTTGTGATCTTGACAACTTTTCTTGCAACTTTGGAAACTTTTGTAATTTTGCACTTTAAAGATCTCCAATCTTTAATTTCCTTCAACCTAAAATCTACAAAACACATAAGAGGGGAAAATTTGTTTGTTTTTGGTGAATGGGGTTTTCCTTGGTCAAACCCCATTTTGGTAATTAAACCTTGAATTAAAATAAAATATGAAAGGAATGATGGATGAACAATGCAATGTTGCAACTCACCAAAACCTTGAATGAAACCCTTGGAAATCTAAAATCTTGATCTTAATCTTGCATAAAATGGCTTCAATGGATGTGGACCTTGATGCTTGAATCTTTGACTTGAATGCTTGGATTAGATCTTGAAACCTACATCACAATGTTAGCTCCAAAAACATTCATGATTTCAAAAGACTTTGACATGATGCTTGAGATCTTGAATGTTACAACAAATGATGAAGAAATTTGCTCTTGAACACTTTTGACAATAATCTTGCCTCTTGTAATTGATCTCTTGGAAATCTAATATTGATTTGATAAAATAACCTTGTATTTATAGAGGTTTATCCTTAATTTCCCAAAAATTAAACATTACAAGACAACATTTGAAATTTGAATTTGGGATGATAAAAATACCACCAAAACATGTTTTAAAAATGGGTTCCAAAGCCTAGGGAGGACCCATTCACCCATGGGCGAATCGGTCACATGTCCTTATTCCTAGAACACACATTGCTCAAGGTGTTTAATTATGTATTGGCATTAATTTTTTTGATTAGAGGTAAAAAATGTGTTTTGAAGGGGCCTCAAACCCTTTACAAAAAAGAGCAGCTGAAACAAAAGAAAATAACAACTACTTCATATCAGCCCAAACACAACGCAACATCAACAAAAATTTAACCAAAAAGGAAGAACACAATCCATGGAATTACATATTCTTCAATATATCTGCAGCCTCCACATCGCAAGCCACATCCTTTAGGCCCTCTTCCTCAGCTTCAAACAATTCTTTAACAGGAACACTAGCTTGTGCTTTAGTCTTGTTGCAAGTCCTAGGCCTAGGCCCACCCAAATTCACCTCACTAATCAAAACATTATTCTTCTCACCACCCTTATCAATAGACACCTCTCTCTCCATTAGCATACCACTAGCACCAATATCAGTATCCTCCTTGTATTTTAACACTATCAACAGGGGAAGTAATACCAATAGACTCAAAAATAACCCCAGATTTAATCCCCTACCCACCCTTTATCCATATTAGCATATATCATCTCTAGATGATTTTGAAGTGTAAGAAATGTTCCCTCCATATTCTTCTTCATTAGAAGCATTTCCTCCACCATGATTTTCAGAGAGTTCATCAGATCATCAATCTAACTCTGAACTGGGGATTCATCATCTTTTCTTATCACACCATGAACTTTCACATTTTTCATATTAAGTTCATGGAACATCCATTTAAATAACTTATAAAAAATTATGGAACCCTCTCTGGCAGTTCCCAAAACATCAGAAATATTCTCTTTATCAATATTAAAAATTTCCTTACCCTCAGCATCCTCCTCATGTGAGGAGCTTCCCTTTCCCTGACTAACAGAGACATCCTTCCCCTTCCCAGCAGCAATCGACGTCTTGATTCTTTGAATGGATTCCCATAATCTCCGCAGCAACCACCTTTCTTTTCTTCTACCTATTTGGTTCCACAACAGGAGAATCTCAGCACCCTACCCCACCTCAGCCACAGCCTTGCTTCCCATCTACAAATCCAGAATCCCAACCGAAGAATCCGCAGCACCTTGTCGGCCAACAAATTTAAGAGGAGAATTCAACTCTAGCATTTTACTCGCAAACCTGCCCACCATCTTCTTATTACTTCCCATCTCCATCTCCTTATTCTGTTTCAGGCTCAAAGAAGGGGGAGGCAAAGAAACCTCACCAGCCACATCCTTCTTCTCCTTCATGCATCTACTCAGTAGTCGGCTCCTCACTGCACGTATCATAACCCTTATTAGGGCTCAACTCCTCCTTTTTTCACTTCCCCAAAGCAGGGGATTGAGTATCCACATCCCTGGTAGCAAGAGAGTCTAGTACATAGTCAACATCCTCCTCAGAATCCGACTCCTTTTCCAAGATGAGCTTCCTCTTCTTACTTTTCTTACTGGCCATTTCCTCCTCAGAGACCGTCTCATAACCTTCCTCCAGCTTCTGTTGCTTGCCCTTAGGGGTAGCAAGCAGCTTAACCACTTCAAAAGCTTTAGCATAGGAATATTTTAATAACTTTGAAAGCAATGAGAAAAAATATCGAAAGAGCTATGCAAAGAGTGCCCACAATTCATGTGAATATTGACATTAATTGTTGTTAGGTTTCCTCTTCGAAAAATGTAATTTATTAGGCTTGTAAATGAAAAATAGGGCTTATTAAGGCACAATCAAGTCCAATTTAAATAAGAGGGCCCAAACAAACTGTGAAAATGTAAAGGGATACATTTTTCAACACTACGTAAGGCATTATATAGATAATTCATTTTAACATATGAATAATATATTTTAGTATTATTTATATATTATATTTACTATTATATAATATATATTTTTTAAGATTTTAATAATAATTATATTATAATATATAATAAATATAATATATAAATAATAATTTTGAAGCAATCATTGAAGGGTTCTGGTTGTATCAAAGGTTTTTTTGGGTCTTCAGTATATACTTTCTAGTCTGAGGGACGATCATATTCCCCTCCTTTACTTGTAATAGAACTTATAGGAATGTAATTCTACTATTATATTAATATAAAATAGTTCAAGCCTTTGGCCTTTTATTTAAAAATATATATAAAAATAATAAATTATATTTTTTATTTTTTTTTTAAATGAGTTTTGATTTATTTTAATAATTATTATATATTGTATGAAAATTTTAATAATATTATTATTTGACTTTAATAGATATAGGTAAATAATAATAAGTTTTCTATAAATATAATTGTCTTTTTTAAAATAATAATATTAATAAAAAAAAAAATTAAAATTTATAGATAGATGAAGAGAGAAGGGAAGACAAATATAAGGAGAAATAAGGGAGCAAGGAAGACAGAGATTGAAGGATAATGATAAACATAGAGATAGAAAGGGAGATAGAGATATAAAGAAATCTCTCTCTATATATATTGTAAGAGAGGGGGACCAACCACGTCAAGGCCCCAGGTTACAGAGGGTCGAGAGCAACAGGTTTCCCTAACTTACCTCAACTTAAGGGAGTGTTGGGAGATGTGGGATGAGAATGATGAGGACTGTAAGATCCTTGGATCACTCTACAGACCTGAGATTTGAAGGGGGGCTAGGCGAGTCGGTTTTTGGATTCAACACTACATCTCAGATAGCTCTCTATCAGAGGACAAAAGTGCGGTTCTGGGATGACAGCGCAGTGCATTGGCATCTCTCAGGTGCGCTCATGTCTGTATGAATAGAGGACCAGAAAGATGAGGTCGAATCACTAGAAAATAGACTAACCATCTAGCTAATGATTTTTAAGGGAACAAAATAACACTATGGAATAAGAAACATATAAACGAATATGATAAAGTAAGTAGAACAACACTAGGGTGACAAGAATGATCTCACTCAAAATCTTGTTCACTAGCTAGCTCCAAGAAGCATGTCCACCTACACACAATAAAGAGGAAAAATTTTGGGGGGCTGTATAGGGGTCTGCTTCAGTCAGACCCCTGTTTTGGTGTTTCCACCTCTACAAAAATCCAAGTTTGCAACGATAGAGAAATAGTATGATAAAGAAAGGAATAAAGCAAAGAACACTAAAACACTACAAAATAGTAATGTGCTTAGTCAACCAAATAATAGAGGAGAGGAGTAGAAAGCTTACCACCTCCACCAAGAGCACTCAAGGCTAATGAGGGAGAAAATGAGAGAACTCGAGCCTCTGCTACAATGGTGTTGTTCTACACTTGCTCTACTGATTTGATGGAGTGCAAAAATGCTGCTTGAATACTTGAAGTGAATGTTTAGATATTTTTAGTCACCAAGAGAGATCATCTAGCCTTGAAATGAATGAAGGAATAGTGGATTTGAAGGAAAGAGTGAAGAAAATGGCCATATTTGGGTTGGCCAGTTGAAGAGGGCGTTACAATTCGACTTCCAATGGGAAGTGTAACGCCTCAGCAGGCTCTAGTCATAGGAAACTTCCAAGGACGTAAGCACGTCATGTAGACATCTGCACACCGCATGGGTGTCCTCGATAGTTATTCCTCTACTGACACTCAAAATAGGCGCCAAGTGGAACGAAGGAAATGGGCTTATACAAAATTTAGCCTTCAAGTTTAGTTTTCTAAAGTGAGGAAGGGTAAAAGGGGAATTTGCCTAAGGGGTGCAAATTTGCACCTATACATTTTCCCCCCACTTTAGCGAGCATGAATAGTGATGAGTGCTTTGGTAAAGTAGATCGAAGTAGTAGGGTTAGAAACGTATACCTAAACCATCGAGGAAGCAGACAGAGATCTAGTGAACTCGAGAGTGTAGGGAAGGCAAAGGTCTTCACAACTTTGCATAACCATGAAGTTGAAGAAAGAAAGTGCCTTATAGGCCTACAGACCTGCAAGGAAGGTATCCTCTAAGAACTCTCAAATGAAGAAAACTGAGAAAATCACCTTACAGACCTACAAACCTGCAAAGAAGGTATCTTCCAAGAACTCTCACATGAAGGAAACCGAGAAAAGCAGACTTCGTAGAGTCAAAAGTGGCTTCATGGGTGCACCCATGAAGTGACATGTTTACTCGTAGATAGAACATGTTTGGAAGTGGCCACTCAAGAAAGTAAGTGGATAGTCATGTAGACTGTCGATAGGTTGGAATAATTTCAAAGGGGTCCCTCAAGAACCCTTCAAAAGGAAGAGGGGTCCACTCAAGGGACGCACTATTTGAAAAGTGAGGTCTAGTCAGGCTTCCTCCAAGCTAGACGTAAAGATGTGAAGTAGGTATAGTCAAGCTACCCCCGAGCTAGATGCCATAGAACTTACTTGAAATAAAAACTTTCAAAGGCTCCCTCAGGAACCTAGCGTCGAAAGGAAGGGTCCACTCAAGGGACATGCTACTCGAAAGTTAGTGTCTTCTTTCTCAAATTGATTCATCATCAAGGAATTCTTCTGAAATATGTTCAATTCATCAAGGAATTCGAAAGGAAGAATATTCCCCCACACAAGGGGAAGATAAAATTTGTTCCCACTTCGGAGGAAGGTTTCCAAGTTCTTTCTTTACGAACCCATGATGAAGGAAACATGTTTCATTAGGGTTTCAAGTTGAGAATACAATTTTAACAAAAAAGTGTGTGAAGGTTCTTGAGAAAAGATTTTTTGGCAATGAATTTGTTTTCTAAAGACCAAGGCAATGTATAAGTGGCGTTGTCACACATGAGAGGGACAACTAAAGCAAAGAAGAGAGAAAAATAAAGGAAAAGAAAAAAGGAAAGAGAACATGAATGCAGAGCACAGGGGTAGCCTAGTATTTTGGGGTTAGAACTTCTCATAAATATATATAAGTATAATAATAGTATGTAAATGAACTTTCATCAACCCTCTACTATATCAAGCGATATGAGGAATGCACAAGAAGACAAAGTAAAAATAAAAAATTGTGTCAATGTGGAAGGAAGCCTAAATGCCCCTGATGCTTTGCATCATCCCCAATTTGCCGAAAGTCAATCACAAACATGGAAGAATGATGATACAAATAGAAGAAGGTTTACAACACAAACACAATTCTTGTATCCAAGCACCAACAGGGGTTACGAGGGTCATCCAGGCACATATAGCATGATTACGAGGGAAAACACATTACGACACACACATATCTAATCTAAAGATAAAGAATAGGTTTCCCCTTAACATTGATCAACCAATAGGTCATCTTCCCACTCTAGATCATCGTAGGGGGAAGGAGGATGATCTTGCAATGGCGGAATGTTAAGGGGAGGAGCTTTTGACACTCCTACAACAAGGGCTAAGGAAGAAGGACATGTAAGGTCTTCATTGCTCAACTCTTATGGGTCTAAGGTCAACGACTTCACAAAGATCGCTGACAAGGTCAAAACTTCATCCACCAAGTTAAACATGCACTTAATGGGATTTCCATGCTTCACCTCGATGGATGGAGGAGATTGCACTCAAGGTTCATCGTTAAGCTCACTGAGCGATTTGGGAGCAGTGACAAACTCAAGGGAAGTCAGGACTGGTTTTGTTACTAGGATGGAACAAGTCGGCACTGGGCCACCTTTCGAAGAAGGTGGGATCTTCTTCCATCCTTTGTTTCTGGAGGGACCACTCTCTACCTTCTTCGTCAGAGGAGGCAAACTCACCACAAATGAGGCAAGAAGGGAAAGGGAAGAGGATGAAATAACCACAGTAGATAGGACTGAAGTGTTAATCATATCTATGAAATTTTGGAAAGTTGGGACATCCTGAATGGATGTCAACAAGGGTTCTCCATTAAAGGAGAGATGAACACATGCACCTTTCTAGGTGCATTTGTACTTGCAGTGGAAGCCGAAAGTGATATAGAGTTGGTTTTAATAGAAATAGAGGGGAGGAGAGAGGAGGATGTGGTAGAAGGCCTTGATACAGGGGTGGTCGTCTCCTCTTCCTTCCTCTGTGAGGTGGCTTGCTCAACCAACAAATCCTTTCATTGATGCTTGCGCTCGCACGCAAGGTAGTTCTTGCGACTCTTAGAAATAGAGGTCGGAGGTTGCGAGGGAGTGGAAGGCTCCTGCTCAACCATGGGAGTGTCCTCCATAGCTGTTTCCAGTAGAAGGATGAAATCTTGTATGGGAGTAGGAGGGAGAGGCTGAGAAACAACTAGGGGTGTCGGCTCTATCGCCTCAGTGGTGGACCTCTTCCCGTTCACTACTTTAGAAGCAGGGGTAGTAGGAGGCCACAGAGGTAAAGACATAGAGGATTCCCCAAGGGGGGATTTCTTCCTACCATACTAAGTGGGCCTAGGCTTCATGGGTAGGACAGGAAGTTTGAACCTAGGACACTTGGAACTTTGCCAAGTGGGCACCATGGGATTCTCGCGAATGCGAGGTAGAAGCAGATGGTACCATAGTAGAGAAAAAAGAAGCATCATGTTGAATAGTGAAAGAGGAAGGAGGGTCTCAAGACCGCTTCTCTTCTTCTCTTCTATGTGCCTTGGCAGCATCATTGTCAACTTTCAGGAAAGCCCTATGTGAAATAGCATAAGGCAAAGGAGGGTATCTTACTTTTGGCCTAGAATGCCCTTTCTCGTAATTTTGATATGTGCAATATAAGAGGTCCTTCCTGGGTAGGAGAGGAACAATAGGTGCAGGCCAAAAGTAATATAAAGAGTAACTATCGTGAGCAATCAACGATCTAAAGCCAGTGTCATGGATCACATGCATAGAACCCTCATGAGTGAATTTCAAACACTTATGCACAACCAAAGGAACTACATTCATAGCTACTAGCTAGGGGATACCCAACTTCACTCTAAAGAGTTCAGACCCCTGGGATAATGTCAAACATAAGGTTTACAAACTTAGGTCTGATGAGAACCGATAGGGAAATGCTACCTATAGGAGGTATAGAATTTTTTTCCTGTGTGTGGACGATACTCACAGGTGCATCGTATCCATCCTTATGCAAGAATTTGATTAACATGATCTCCTCAATTATGATGTTCACTTGAAATGTTGGATCAATGAGAACACATGCTACAGTATTCCCATTTATCCTCGCAAGGATGTAGAGAGGAGATGGTTCTCTATTAAAGCCCATTGGAAGGTCTTGTGAACTGAAGGTTATACCGGTACCACTGCTCACAAGATGCATAGAGGGAATAGGTTTATGTAAGAAAGAGGCCATCATGCACACTAAACAACACTTCCATAGAGCCTCCTAAAGGTTATAGGATAAAGTAGTGACCCAATTCAGGTTTCATCACACAACACTTTTGGAACCTTCCAACTACGCCTACTAGGAGTCATAGGTTAGGTTGCAAGGAAAAATCCTCACAACACTCACACCTACAATGCTCCTAGGATATGAGGAAAGTAACTCTCAGTATCACAAAATGGAACCAAAATGGTTCACGTTAGGCTCACCAAAAATGTAAGAGAGGGGGACCAACCACGTCAAGGCCCCAAGTCATAGAGGGTTGAGAGCAGCAAGCTGCCCTAACTTACCTCAGCTTAAGGGAGTGTTAGGAGATGTGGGATGAGAATTATGAGGACTATAAGATCCTTTGATCACTCTACAGAACCGAGATTTGAAGGGGGGGCTAGGCAAGTTGGTTTTCGGATTCAACACTACATCTCAGATAGCTCTTTGTCAAAGGAGAAAAGTAAGGTTTTGGGATGACAACACAATGCGCTGGCATCTGTATGGCTAGAGGACCAAAAATACAAGGTTGAATCACTAGAAAATGAACTAAGTGCCTAGCTAATGATTTCTAAGGGAACAAAATAACACTATGAAATAAGAAACGTATAAACGAATATGATAAAGTAAGTAGATCAACGCTAGGGTGACAAGAATGATCTCATTGAAAAGCTTGTTCACCAGCTAGCTCAAAGAAGCACTTCCACCTACACACAATAAAGAGGAAAATTGTTAGGGGGATTTATAGGGGTCTACCTCAGTTAGACCCTCGTTTTGGTGTTTTTGCCTCCACGAAAAACCAAGTTTGCAACGATAGAGAAATAGTATGATAAAGAAAGGAATAAAGCAAAGAACACTAAAACACTACAAAATAGTAATGTGCTTACTCAACCAAATAATAGAGGAGAGGAGTAGAAAGCTTACCACCTCCACCAAGAGAACTCAAGGATAATGGGGGAGAAAATGAGAGGACTCAAGCCTCTGTTGCAATGGTGTTGTTCTACACTTTCTCTACTCAGTTGATGGAGTGATGGAATTGCTGCTATGGAGTATAAAAATGAGTCTTGAATGCTTGAAGTGAATGCTTAGAGCTTGTTAGTCACCAAGAGAGATCATCTAGCCTTGAAACGAATGAAGGAATAGTGGATTTGAAGGAAAAAGTGAAGAAAATGACCATATTCAGGTCGGTCGGCTGAAGAGGGCGTTACAATTCAACTTCCAATGGGAAATGTAACGCCTCTATAGGATCAAGCTACAGGAATCTGCCAGGGACATAATCACATTGTGCAGATGTCTACGCACCACGCGGGCGTCCCCGACAGTTATTCCTCTATCAATGCTCAAAATAGGTGCCAAGTGGATGGAATTTAGCCTTCAGGTTTGGTTTTCTAAAGTAGGAAGGGTAAAAGGGGAATTTTCCTAAGGGGTGCAAATTCGCTCCTATACATATATATATAACTTCATGTCTCTATCTTTCTATCCCTCATCTCTCTCTTCCCCCTCTATCTTTTTCACTATATCTATCCCTCTATCTCTCTATCTCTCTATCTCTCCATCTTCCTATCCTTATCTCTTCCTCTCTATCTCCCTCCCTATCACTCCATCCATCCCTATATATATATCACTCTCACACACACACTCCATGTTTCCCCCTCCCTATCTCTATATATATCTCTTCTTCCTCTCTATTACTTGTCTCTATCACCTCCTTTATCTCGCACTCTTTCCCCCTCTATATAACCCTTTCTACCTCTCTCTATATATCACTTCCTATATCTTTAACGTTCTATCTCTCCCTCTCTCATTTTCTCCCTCTTTCTACCTATATTTATCTCCCTCCCTCTTCCTCCTTTCATCTCTCCATCTCTATATATTTCTCTCTCTCACTCACCCCCACTATCTTTCCCAATTTATATTTAACTCACTATCTCTCATTTCTATCCCTACCTATCCCTCTCTCCCTCTCCTTATCACTCCCTCTTTCTATATCTATCCTCTCTCTATTTATCTCCCTCCCTCTCTATCTATCTATAAATATCTATCTCCCTCTCTATCTCTCTCCATATCTCTCTTACTCATATGCACACACACAATCTTTATTGCTCCCTCCTTATCTCTATCTATGTCTCTATCTCTCTATCTTCCCCCTCTCTATCTCTCTCCCTCTCTCTATTCATTTCTCTCTATTAATTTCCCTCTGTGTCTATATCCATATCCCTCCCTTCCCCTCTCTATCTATATCTCATTATCTCTATATCTCTCTCTTATACACTCCATCTCTCTTGTTCTATATCTATATCTCTTTATTTCTCTCTCTGTATCTCCCTCTTGATCCTTCTATCTATATCTCTTTCTATCCCTATCTCTCTACCTCTATCTCTTTATCTCTCTCCCTATCCCTCTCTATATCTCTATATATCCCTCTATCAATATCACTCGCTTTCCTTCTCTATCTATTGATCTTCCTCTCTCATTCACTCCATCTCTCCCTCCATCTCTCCTACTATATATATCTATCTATATTTTTCTCCCTATCTCTATCTCTCTCCCTAACTCTTTATCTCTTTCCCTATCCCTCTCTATCTCTCTATACTGACCTCTATCTATATCTCTCCATATCTCTCTCTCCCTCTCTCCCCCTCTTCTCTCCCTCCCTCCTCTATCTATTCTCCTCTACCAATCTCTCCCTTTCTCTCACCATCCCTCCCTCCATCCCTCTCTTCCCTCTATCCATCCATCCATCCATCCATCTATCTATCTATCTATATATTTATCTATCTATCTATTTATCTATCTATCTATTTATCTATCTATACATCTCTCCCTTTCTCTTACCATCTCCCTCTCTCTCTTCCAATATATCTCTATCTCTCCTTCTTTCTCTCTTACTATATCTATCTCCCCTTTTTTCTCTCTTCCTCTCTCCATCTCTATTTATCTATCTCCACTTCTACATGTTTGTTTGTCTCTTTGTATCTCTATCCCTCTCCCCCTCTCTACATCTCCTTATATCTATATCTCTCCCTCTCCTTCTCCCTCACCCTCTTTATCTCTCTATCTCTTTCCATCTCCCTATCTCTCTCTATCTTTATCTCTCCCCCGACCTATCTCTATCTCTTTATATATTTGTATCTCTCTTCCTCCCTCACTATATCTTCATCTCTGCCTCTATTTTCCTCTCTCCCCCTCTATCTCTAGACATATAATTCTCTCTATCTATTCATCTCTCTCCCTCTCCCTCTTCCTATACCTATGTATCTCTCTCTATCCCCCTATCTCTCTTTATCTTTATCGCTCCATCTACCTCTCTCTATCTCCTTATCTCTATCTCTATCTCTCCCTCTATCTCTCTTTACCTCTTTATCTATTTGTCCCCCTCTTCCTCTAGATCACTCTCTCTTCATATCTACCTCTATCTTCCTCTCTCCTCCATCTCTAGACATGTCTCACTCTCTATATCCATCCATCTCTCTCCCTCTCTCTTCCTCTCCCTCTTCCTATACTTCTATATCTATATATCTCTATCTCTCCATATTTGTTCTTCCATCTTACCCTCCATCTCTATCTTGTTATTGCTCCATCTCTCTACCTCTCTCTACATATCACTTCCTATCTTTATCTTTATCTTTATATATCTCTCTCGCTTTCTATATATTTATTTCTTCTATCTCTATTCCCCCCCTCTCTCTCTCTCATTCTTTCTATACATATCTCTTCATCTCTCTCATTTGTATTTAAATCATGTGAAGCTATAACTTCTCCATTGAGGAATTTTTTGCACAAACAACATCATTTGCTAGATGTCCTATCAATTGACCTCATATACTATCCACATGTATGCAAAAAAAAGACCAAAAATTTCTCTAATTGAACTTCCACACCTCTTTTTGGCATACCCATTGCACACCAAGGTGTAATTGATAGTAATTGATTCTTATTTTTTATTGGTTTAATTTTGAACCATTTTTTTTCTTTTCCTAGGTTGGTCATTTCTAGGATTTTAGAATCTATTGTTGATCATGTAGTGGGTGGGATCCAAACATTTTCATGTGAGGGATAGCATGATACCAGCCCAATACCCATCCAAGACCATGTCCAATGAACATGAAGGATTGGAAGTTAATAATGAATGGTTTAAGAAGATAATATTTAATGGAATATCTTATAGAGTAGTGTTGAGTTTTGGAGGAGACTTCATCAATTCCTAAAGGTAAAATGTTTTTGGACAATGGATGGGAGTAACAAGGAGGCCTAGAATAATGTAATATTTTTATTAAAACCTTGAACATATACCTTAATGAAGAAACAATTAAATATTTAGGAAATAAAGAATGCAAGTTGAAAAATATGGATATATTTTCTATTTTCTTAAGGAAATATTACCTTTTAGTAAATTATTTGATCACTAGATATTGGTTATATGGGAAAAAAGTTAATAATGTATATAAATTTATGTAGAATGATTTTAAAAAAGAGATTTATTTCATTTGTCTTAAATCTACTAGTATATAGAAAAGAATCTTGGAGAAAAAGAAATTGAATGATGGTAGGTCAATCTTTAGGTTTTTACCATGGGACTCAATGGTCCAACTAGAATGTTGGGATTAGGGTGTCTCAACCTTAGATCCCTAGCATTTAATTATAATTTTGTAATGTATTTATCTATTTTATAATGTTGGTAAGTCAATCTTTAGGTTTTTACCATGGGACTCAATGGTCTAGATAGAATGTTGGGATTAGGGTGTCTCAACCTTAGATTCCTATAATTTAATTATAATTTTGTAATATATTTATTTATTCTATAATTGTTTTTGCCTCCCAAATTTTTTGTCACATTGTGCGACCTGTCGGTGATGTGGCATTCTACATGGCAAGTGAAATGTGAAATTTGTAAGATAAATTAGTGGAAGAATGTGTCCACTTTGGAGGACCTAGATTTGTGCCTAAATTGGTGGTATTTGTCATAAGTTACTATGTAATGAGCTATGACAACTTGCTATTTCAAGTTATAACTAATTATGATATTGGAAGAGTCAGGAATGATATATTGCTAGTTAACTATGACAGGTGGGACCCATGTGATGAGGGTGTCTACACATGCAAGGTATTTGCATGCATGTAGGCTCATTTCATATGCAACAGTGGCTAAATTTGTGGGACAAGGGCTGATTTATGGAAGATTGTCATAATTATGAGCTTTGATTATGACAAAATGTCATAATGAACTCATGTGTTCACACCTTGGGTGTGGATTTTGGTTATGGCAAGTTTTTGGTGCCTAGTTTCATGTTAAGGTGTTATAAATACTTGTAGACTTAGTGCATTTTAAGTATGATAGGTTGAAGAAAGCTTACATTTCATTATGTTGTCAGAATTATTCTACATTCTTGTTGTAGTGTGAAGACTCCTAGGTATTGCTCTTGAGATTGTATTGTAACTGTTACTATTCTTGATAATACAAGTTGCGCTATGTGATTTGGAGTGTGGGTCTTTTCCTAAAAGGGCTTTCCCATGTAAACACTATGTTATGCTTTACATTGTTGTTTATGTTACTTAAATTTTGTTTGTATATTTTTTGCATTTGTAACTGTTAAAGTCGTTAAAAGATACTTTTGTAACTCTCCACTACTTAGATTAGTGTGGAAAGGTACTTTCGCTCACTTGACTTCCTTTCAATTGGTATCAAAGATTGGCCAAATTTGATTCTGTTGTTGGGTTTGAAAGGTCTTTGAGTTGATCTTTGTTTCAGTGGAAGTTTGCAAAAGGGTATTTAATGACCTTTTTTCAAGAAAAATATGGCAATCACATCTAAACAAATCGAGATGGAGAATTTTAATGGTATAAACTTTGAATTTTGGAAGATAAAAATGGAGGATATGCTCACAGATAGACATCTATGGGCTATAGTATCTATAACTAAACCAAATACAACATCCAATGATGATTGGGATATTATGGATAGGAAATCCAAGGGTTGGATTAGACTTTGTTTGGATGATTCAATCCTCCTAAATGTCCATGAAGAGAAAATTGCAAAAGACCTTTGGAACAATTTATCATGATAAATCTCTAGTAAACAATTTTTTCTTAAGAAAGACACTATATTCTCTAAATATAGAATATGGAGGATTCGTGGAAAATCACCTAAACACATTCAACATGGTAATATCTCAATTGGGTTCTATTGGAGCAAATATTGAAGAATAGGATCATTACATGCTCCTATTGTGTTCATTTTCAAACTTGTGGCACCACCTGGTAATGGATATTGGAAGCATAACCACTAGTTTAAAGATGGATGAGGTGGTTTCTTCATTATTATTTGAAGAGATGTAGAGAAAGCCTTTCAAGATGGATAAGGAGGCCCTTTTTGTTCATGGTAGATTGAAGGAGAAAGACGAGAATAAGGACAAGAAATCAAGATAAAAATATCTGAGTAGATCTAAGTCTCTTGGTAATTCCAAGATGAAATTTTGGAGCTATGGAAATATTGGTCATTTCAAAAAAGACTGCACGGAAGAGAAGAGGAAGAAATGTGAAAAGAATTTCTTAGATTTTGACTCTGAGATATCCTCTTAGGATGGCATAGATGCATTTTCCGTAGCCTTGGAAACCTATGCATCAAAATATGTGTTGATAGACTCAAGTGCTTCATTTCACATGACCTATCATAGAGGTTGGTTCTAGAAGTATGAAGAGTATGATGGTGGGGAGGTGTATTTGGGTGATGAATCTCACTTGAAGATCATTGGTCATGGAAGAGTTAAAATCAGATTCCCTGATGGAAGAGTGAAGGGGATTGATGGTGTCTTCCATATCCCAAGTTTGGAATAAAAATTTCTTTCTATTTGACATAAGCCCTGGAACTATAAATGCAACTTATCGCATAGAAGAAAATAGAAAATTTATAAACAGATACAAATCTCAAAAATAATGATAAAGAGAAACATGCACATAAAATTGCAACCTAAATTTTAGGGACAATGGTGAGGGTTCCTTTGTCCAAAAATAAGGATCTTATAATTCTTAGAATAAGGTTTTGAAGGTACAAGTCTTCTCTACACCTTTCTACAACTTTTTATTGATGAAAATCTTAGATTTGACCTACACATGAAAAGAGGGGGAAATATTGTGCTATATAAGGGCTTTCCTAAGTCAAACCCAATTTTGGTGTTTTCACCTCCATAAACAACAAATGATGATGGTAAACATGGATTACCCTAGGTTGGGAAGAGGCCAAATAAATAATAATTGACTAAAAAAAATTATAATGCATAATATTGTCTTAGGTATGAAATCTATATCAAAGTGATGTTCATGCCATAAGTTGCCACAAAAATTTGGTGTTGGATGATTTAATTGCTTTGAAGACCCACAAAAGGTTAGTCCACATAACATAATATATTGGTGTAGATAAAATGTAGAGGATAACTCACATACATTTGCATAATAAGAGCATGATAGTGCCTTGTTCATAATGCTTAATGTTAAAATGAGAGGGATACTTGTTTATATATGCATCACAATTGAATTTTTTGGATATAGGATGACTTGAGGTCATTTTACAATACTCAAATCCAACACTTAAATAATACTCATTGAAATAGGTTACCTTTAGGACAAGGGCGCCCTTGCCCTTGTCCGAGTGTTTTTGGCCCAAATTTCTCAAGATGACAGGGGTTTTAATATATTGCCTAATATGGCCCCGAAATGAATAAATTATTAATATAATTAATTTTATAGGAAAATAGGGTATCAACATAGTGTGAAATTGTCAAGGGGTTCAATTTATGACACTACATTTATCCCCTACTTTAGTAAGAGTATGATCTTAAGTTCGTACTCACACTAAAGTAATGGAGAAGATAGGTTTCTATAACAAAACATTGAAGAGACAAGATGACACCAAGTTGAGAGATGCAATATCCTCCAACTTAGGATCCCATAATTCCACAATGTTAAGATAAACATCAAGAAGATATATTGCATGCAAGACAAGGAAAGATTCAATTATATATAAGGCATTCAATGAGAAATCAATAGAGTACACATAAAAGAGTATACAAAGCATGCATAAGGAAAACATGATGCATACAAAGAATATGTTTAAATAATACAAGGAATACATGAAGCAAACAAGCAGAATACATGAGGCACACACATGGAATACACAAAGAAAACATACATAATACACAAGGAAAACATGATACACACATAAAAGAAAATAAATCAAACACATGGAACATACAAAAAAAAATAGTACACAAAAACTAAAGATCTGAGCCAGCAAGGTAAAGAGACCTTAGTACATAAGGTTGTCTCAATCACCAAGCATCATCTCCCAAATAAAGAACATACATATCTAAAATGATAAAATGATAAAAAAAAATTATCACAAGGCTACATAGATCTACTAGATAGTAAGTTGTGTTATGCTAGGTTTCCATAAATGATAGGCCCCATAAGGCTAAAACAAATTATGATATTTTACTCATGAGACACATGGATCTACTAGCTAGCAAGTTATGTTATGATAGGTGTCCATGTAAAATGCTCAAATTCACATAATAGAAAGCTTTTTTATGCTAAGTTTGTAGATAATCATGCCCCAGGGAGTACACAAAGTTTTAATGTCACAGGGGATGGTTTAACATATTAGAGGATGAATTTCTAGCCATGCCTCAGGGAGAATTATAAACAAAATTTCCACCAAGGGGTCATGTCAATAATTCAAATCTTACAAGATGCCAATGTGTAGGTATATGAAATGGATAAGGTGATATGCCCCACTTAAAATGTTAGCATACTTTCCATGTTGATATTTTGAGGAAAGGAAGGGGAAGAGGGGATCCTAAAAAAAGGATGCACACATCTAAAAATAGTTATCCTTGCCCCCCAACTGTATAGGAAAGGACAAACATGCTAGAGACTATTTTGTTTCTACCATAGATTAAATATGGTTGCATGTAAGATTATACCACCATGAATGGAAATGAGAAAATGCATGGAGCTACAAATGCCACATAGTGAGGAGCAACACAATAGGGGAGAGATTATCATTTAGAATTAATAGGTGCATCAACAAATGAAGGAGTGATAGCACCACAGTCTAGAAGTTTTTGTATTTTATTGCTCGAGGCCTAAAATGAATTGGTGGGATGACCATGAACTCAATCATATATAAAAAAGGAGTTATTTTATTGATTATGTTTGTGAAATTTATTACATGTTGGATGAGGAAGAGTAATCAAGTGGGCTTTGAGAATCCTAGGAAAAATATTCTCTTGCTCACAAGAGGGAATCATAAATACCTTAGATGATGGTGGATTAGATGTAGAAAAATAAGGAGGTTGGAAACCTAAACCCCTTTTAGCAAGGTATCATATAAGATTTGCAGAATCCTTGACTTCGTGTTCCATGTTTTCATTATATCCAAGTTTAGAGACAATTCTAAATCCAACACCATAATGTTTTTCCAACTTATATTGAGGAGGAGAAGTCTTTTCTAAATAAGAAGTATGATTATTTTTGTAAAAGGGGTATTGATATTATCATGAGAAGAATTGATTATTTTGCAAGAATGTAATTTTTTTGGGTGTTGAAGTGTCATGATGAGGAAGATCTTTATTAGACTTTTCCAACACATGAGGGAAAAAAGATAAAGATCCCCCATCACAATCATGGGATGGTGATGTTTGTGAATTTGTTCGTGTATAAGGAGTAGAATATTATACAAATAAAACAAAAGATTCCTTAGTTTTAGATTGTGATATTTTGTACTCTCCCACAAAGGACGATGTAAAATCTAATGAACCCCAATCATCACCAAAAATGTACTTGAAGATAAAATAGTATTTAGATCATTGTCATTGTTCAAAGGATTTTTATGTTGATATTAGATTGTGTTGATGCTACTGAAACAAACATCAAATATTTGAGCTTTGATAGTGAGATTTTATACTCCCCAATGAAAGTAGATTTTAAATCTGATGAACCCCAATCATCACCAAAGAGCGCAATCATAATTGATTTCATATCATTGGTATCATTATCATTGGAAGCTAATGGTTCAAATTGTGAAGATGGAATCAAATTAATAAGAGAATTAGAAATTTTATGTTTGGATTCATCTTGTAAATAAATTTTTGAACGATTTAACCATATATACCTTGTTATTATATTCACACTTCATTATACGATGAAGAGTATATGATACTCCCTTCATGATATGAATCCATGGTCTACCAAGAAGAAGATTATATGATAGATAATTTTGGATGACATGGATAAGGGTAGGAAAAATTGTAGGTCCTACCTTAATGGGTAGTCTAATTGTACCCTAAGAGCTCTTAAATTTTGAATATTTTATGGTGTCTGGTCCTGTCATCATTTTATGCTTTTGTACTTGGGGTTAGGCCTTAGGGTTTTAGGTTATTAACCCTCCCTTCAAAATTTGTATTGGCATCAACATTGAGCATTATAATCCTTCATTGACCTGTGTACCCAGTTTCCAATCACTTAAGTTATGTCTTGAGTCATTAGAATCATTCTCCATACTGACCCCTTGCGTTAGATTTGTCGATCACCATCTGCAAGTTAGCCATTTTAAATTTTTACCATAGTCGGGCCTGATATTTCATCATTAAAAACTTAGGTTTTAAATTCCTCATCCTTAAGGGTTAAGTCTCGTCAACTTAGGGGTGGCCCCATTTAATCAACTAAATTTTTTGAAATGTATAGAAATGGAGGTTTATGATGGTCGTTTGATCACTAAGGATGAATCTCGACCATTCCCCATGCACTCGTTCCAATTTTTGGCCTTATTATTTTATTCACACAGGTTGGCAGGCTTAAGCCACATGTCTTGTGGGCTCGGTGTTTGATGATACCTGTGAATATTTTCAGTCAAGAAGAAAGGATACTACCTACCACAAGTTTCTAGGTATTCTCATAGTCTAGATAAAAGTTGCATTGAAAAATCAATTTTATGAGAATCTTTCAAAACTTGAAGAAAATAAATTATTCCCTATTAAATTAAATTGCATTAAGAAAGGGAATATTAGTAGTCCTCTCATACTTCCGAAGTATAATGTGTAATATTTATAATGATTTGAGAAGTATGTTTGTTTCTGAATTATGCCTCTAAGAAAGTTTTAAGACAAGAAGCTTTAACCTATATCTTAGGATTATGGTTAAATAGTGAATGAGGTAGCTATTTGAAGACTGATAATAATTGGATAGTGAACATAAGAAGGTTTCCCCTGGGATATAGCAAGTAAAATATGTAGGGAAATCAAATTTTACCATATCCTCAAAGGGATTTTGTTATTGAAAGGTGTGTGCCATTGGCTTTTAGTGGTATCAAAGGTTTCCCTAACCTAATTCCTAAAAATGTTAGGAAACATTTTTCCAAATTCACAGGGAAAAATTCATAATCAGCCTCTAAGAATTTTCAAAAATTTATGGATGTGATGGGAGATTATGAAGTAAAACATGAGGATATTGTCATGAAAATTTTTGTTCAGTCTTTGAAGGATGATGATAGAAATTGGTTCTCATTTTTACCTACTTGTTCCATTGCTTCATGGAATCAGTTTGTGGCAGCCTTTGTAGAACAATTTGGTGAAAGGGTAAACCCTAATGTGGTAAGAAATTTTTTTATGGAAATCCATAGAAATAAAGATGAGTTGGTTCATTCTTTCAACCTTAGATTCTCACAAGCAATAAGGGACATTCCAAAAAGTATAAGACCAAATGATGTTGAATTTTTGGTTGTGTATCTCAGTTCATTTGATAGTAAGATGAGTTATTGGTTGAGAGACAAGGAACCCACAACATTACACTAGGCATATCAAATTGCTATGGATATTGAAAATTATCTAAAATGTTCAATAATGAAAGGGTATAAGGTTGCATATATCGGTGGACTTAATACACCTATTACAGATGGAACTAACAATAGAAGTGATGGTCAAGAGAGGAATACTTCTACTTCTCTGATTCCTCATTCATCACAATAGGAAAATCAAAGTAAGCTTCAAGATGAATATCAACTGAGTTTGAGCAAAGTTGATCAAATATATTTTATTAAGAACTTGTGTGAAATGAAAAGAAACAAAGATGAGTCACCCTATTATTTTTTCTCAAGATTCTTGGATGCTTTGTTGGAGGTTCCTAAGGATTCAATATGCATTGATCTATTTTGTGAAATTTATGATTCTGAATTGAGTAAATTGCAAAGGAATTGAAGCCTCGGAATTTTGATTAGGTATTTGAGTGGATAAAGATTGTAGAAGGATCCAAGTGTGATCATGAATGAGAGGTGATGTTTCAAAATATTGATGGTGGTTATCCTATTCAAGAATATCAAAGAATGATGCAAACACAAAGAGAATATATAGTAGGGCATGAACATCCACCTTGTTTTATAGGCGAAGGTAATGATTGTATGATTGTAATCACTTCATAAATAACATGAATTTTGATCTATACAATGATGAGGAAAATGAAGACATAGGGTTTGAAGATAACTTAGAGAGGCATGAATTGTACCCTTTGGATATCTTAAATAAGAAATAAGTAGAAGAGAGGAGATAGATCTTTCCTTACCAAGATTTGGTTACTAATAGTGATGCATTTATTGTTGAAGCTTTTTTGCAAACAAGGGAGCAAGATGTTAGGAGTGAGGACTTGAGCTTTCAGCCCGAACATAGTTTCAGTACTAAGGGATCTCCTTGCTATGATAACCATGATGACAATGGATGTAGCCATTCCTCTATTGACTCTTTTTGTCTTGATGAAATAGAGGTGGAAACTTTTTCTTCGAATAGGGTGTGTGAAGTTGATAATGGAGATGTATATCTACTTGAGGAAGAACAATCCTCTTCCCTTGAAGAGTTTTCAAAGTGTGGATCAAACACATTGATCATTGATGATGAGAATGGAGTTGAAGATATATCTATATTCTCTTCTAGTGATTGTAATGATTCTAACTACAATGATAATATGGAAGATTTGGACCATCATACTGAGGGAGGAGAAACTTTTCTGACAACAATGAATCTATGGCATAACCCTTTGTTTAGTGAGCTTCCATATTCACTAGAAATAGGAGATGGTGATCATTATTGGTGCAGAAATAATCCACTCTTTGATGAATCTGGTGATGCATCTGATGCAGTGTTGGAATATAGCAATGAGAAATTAAGGCAGCATATTGATGAGCTCCTTGAAGATATTGCTTTTGTTTACCTTACATCTGACATAGATATGGTCAGTAAATTTGAAAATCAGCATGAGAATGAAGTTTATGGTTCTTCCTCTGTGGATTACATAATTACCTTTGTGAAGATAATCAGGAGGTACTTTATTCACATGGAGGGTATAGTGATATGAATATTGATAAGGTTTCCCATGCATAGATAAAGGAACAAATGTATGGGATGCAAGCATGCAATGTAATGAGGATATACAACCGATGTGATGGGACTTTTAAAATTTGTCAAAATTATGCATAAATTGGGCGTGATTGGTTATTTTTAACAGAGTTGAGGTTTGATATTTTGGGTAAAGGGTTTTGATCACTCATGAAAGAATGATTGGTATCTTTTAAAACCCTCACGTTATATTTCAATGTTGACTTGCTATTGAGGGTTACCGATCACTTAAGTTATCTGACTAAGCCTTTCCTTCATGCTCTTACCAGCCCCTTCCACCCGACCTATCGGTCTCTTATTTGCCACTTGGGCTTAAATGCTTATCCTGTCGAGGGTTTTTTCCAGCCGGCCCCACTAGTATATTCTATGAGTTTTATGCAGCTTGGCGAACCGTTCGATCACGGGTTTTGATTTGGACCATTTCTCGCAAACCTTGCAGGTTTTCTTGCTGATGTCACTTAGGTGGTGCGAGGTGTGTGAGATGTCACCATTTGTCATATATGAAGGAGTGGGGCCTTTTCTCGATGCGCCAGCAGTGACAAGTGGGCGTCATTTCACCAGTAGGAATTTAATGACGGGGATTAATGATGACCATCCCTCGCAAGCCTCACATGATCAGAGTTAATGTTCTAAAAGTACCATGAGGTTTGCAAAAAGGCGACACATGGCCTGGCTCTTGGAACAATGGGGCTAGGTGGGGCCTGCTGCCCGATTGCAACCTCCTGTTATCGTGGGTTGTGATTGGTTGTGGTTTTTCCAAGGTAGTGATGTGGATTTTCAACAATCATTGACTCAATCTGAGTTGTCTAAATTTCTAGGTTTGTTCCACATCAACGGTCCAAATTCAAAAGGGTTACTATTCATCCGTGTGAGGAGTTTTTGCACTTTGCAACTTGTTTTCATTAATGGCGCGGGTTTTTCAGTGGATTTTCTCCTGATTTTCTTGCGTGTGAGCGCTATCCTCCTGATAAATACAATGATGGAATGTACGCCTGGAATAAATTTGTGGTGGCAATATCAGCCACTAATCTTTTGCATGCTTGTGTGAGAATTTGGGCAATTAATTTTCCCTGCACAAGATTACTCTATAAATACCTGTTGAATTGCTCGGTATTATCATTGCATTTTTTAAGTTGATCTATTTGTAGGTAGTGGATTTGTTCATAGTGTCTAAGCTACACATCTGCAATGGACAAGTCTGAGGTGCACCGAAGTGCTAGATAAGTTGTGAGGAATTCGCGGCATGAAAAGGAACAACTTGTTCCTAATGCTTATGAGGCAAGTACCCAAGGTGTGGGCAAGCAGTCTAGGCCCTGTAATTCTCCTGTCGTGCTCTCTTTGAGTTCTGGTGGTGATGGATCTGAGACTGACTCAGACTATCATTGCTATCTTGTGGCCATGATTGAGCTGGTGGGTGTTGATGAAGAGGTCCTTGTAGTTTCACCAATAACTGCAATGGCACCATGTTGTGTTGTTGGGGTTAGTGTTGATATGGATAGGAAAAAGAAAGTGGTTCTGCTTCAAACTGAAGTGAGAACCAGAAGCGGTCATCTCTACGGGGCCGTGTGTTGACTAAATGATTTTTGGTGTAGGTGTGTGTTGCTCATGGGTGGTGTTGTTCTAGTGGTTCATCTTGTGGATGTGGACATGCGCGTGTGTGGCACGCTCTTTTGTTTTTTCTTCAACTGGTTACTGGGTGTAACCATTTTTTGATTCCTCAGATCATATACTATTTTTTTAATGATGAGGAATATTTTTTTGGATTGTGAATTCGAATTTCATTTTCATTTAGAATGAAATTCATTTTGAAATTAACAATGGAGCCCTATGCTTGTTGCTCTCCTATTCTATAAAGGAGATTTTTACGGCTCATTGTTAAGTGTCAGATTTTTTGTATCCAGAGGCTTAGTGTTTGTACAGTTAGTTTGTTTACTATAGGTTTTTTTTGAAGGTATTAGCTAATTTGTTTTGTTTGGGTCAGGAATATTATAAAACAAGCAGGCTCTGCTTATGTAATTAAATATATTGAAGCAATAAATGACAATCTATTAGAACAATTTCTCTCTTGGTTTCATGTCATGAGTTGTGAATGATTTTATCAATGATATATTCATTCAGATTCAATGGTATATTTGAGTGTGTACCTCATTTTCCTGCTTTAACTTAATGAGTTAATTAAATTGCTTAAAAATGAGGTACAGATTTATGATGTTGTCTTTAGGATTCCTTAAGGATTATTGTTTTGATAACTGAAAATCTCATAGTTTAAACCATTATGGTGATACATCCATGATATTTGGGTTATGTTTTATGTGACTCCTACCCAATGGATGAGGTACTAGGTAATTTCTTCAGGATCCCTGTTTTGAGAGTACAGGGTTGTAGTTATAAGCACATTGGTTTAAAATATGAACAAATCTAATATATCAAACCTTATCTCTTTGGAGATGTAAATCTTATGTTAATTTTTAGTCTTGTTGCTTTAAGATATTTGTTTTTATGCTTTGGTTTTCCACAACAAGGATAGTTGCTATCTAATTGCATTGATGGGGACTGTATTTGTAAGAAGAAATGTTCTTACTAGGTCATGAAACATTCTTATGAACACACTTAGGAAAACCCTCCTTGGTCCTACAAATCCAGAAGTGTAGGAGATGATAGTCTTTGACTAAATCTTTTCAGTTGGCCACTAGCCTTTGTGGTTCTTGAATATGGAGGTTGGCTACCTCTTAGGGAATTTCAAAGCTTAGCTAGAAAAATAAAACACCAACACGATGAAGCATATTAATTGTGTGAATAATGAACAATTTGAAGATAGAAATGTATGTGTTCAATGGGTTGATCCTGAACATAGAGGTAAAAGTGATGAAGAGGTAGATGAATGTGTTTATCCCCTATTGATTATGATTTTTTTTGTAAAGAAGAAATGGAAATGTCTACTATAAATGAAAAGGATGATGATGTACTCATGAATGAAAGAATATTTTTAAATGATCAAAATATACATCATGATAAGTATATGGAGCTTGAATCAACAACATTACCAATTGATAATGTTGAGGAATTTGTTGGTCTACCTGATATTGCACATCAATTTACTTTTGTGCATGAATGTCTCTTTGATTATCCTATGAGTGTTGATTTGTTTGGGCCTATTCCTGAGACATTTTGCTTTGAATTGAATGATTATCTAGGAATGAGTCAGAGTATGTTACTAAACTTGAGATGAATTCATTTACCCAATTATGGGATGTTACAAATGCATATGACCCCTATTCCCATGATACTAATGAGTTTTTTGATGCAGTACAGTTCAGGGATGTTCCTAAGTATGCTTATTTCCTTTTTGATCCATTTATGGGTTGTTTACAGGCTACACAACAAACTATTTATGAAGGTTTTCAGTTTGAGAAGCAAACTAAATATGAGATCAAAGTCTGTGATGTTATTAACAAGGTTTATTATGAATGATTCACTTTCCCAATCCAATATGAAATGGTTGATTGTGTCAATCACAATGAAGTTGATCCTTGGGAAAGGCTTGATACAGTTGTTGATCCATTACAGACAGCAAAGGATAAAATTTTTGACAGAGGTAAAAGTTGGCCTTAAGTTTTGGGGGCCTGGGGCCACCAATTTGAGGAGTGAAGCCTGTGAAATTTATGAAGGAAGGTGTAAAGAGAAAAACTCTTTAATTCCAAATAATCTATAATTCCATTAATAAATTCATTTCCATTCCATAAAATATCGTAACTCCATTCAATTAAATTTGTTTAATCCAAAGATTCCAAATATCGACTTAAATTCTACAATAAGATTCATAATACTTCCAATTGATTTCAAATACGTGTCATCTTACACAACTTTTAATAATACAAAAACATTTGTAAAAGAAATTTATAATTCAAGACTTAGGCATCATGTCACCTTAAGTTCTACAATAATCATACATGAATAAAATATAATAGATATATGAAGAAATCTTCATTTGATCTTCAATCCAATTGCTTATCTTCAACATGAAGATGAGAACAAGGTTCAGGCATTTTTTTCACCCAATGTCAAAGCTTACGCTTCCCCGAAATTCCTTAATCATTCAAAGAATACCCGACCCCCCACGAATCACTTAGCAAAAAGAAGTTGACAAGAAAGATGGAATCTAATGCGTGCCTAGTATAACTAGTAAATCCACAAGCATTTTCATTTTTCTAATTCATTTAAGAAACAAGAAATTTTGATACTAGGATATGGTAGAGAGTTATATATGTTCCATCTATTTCAATGGTCCTTAAGTTACTTGGCCAAATAAAATGTCATGCACTACAAATAATAGTAGTTTTGGAAAAGCAAAACTACATTCTCTAAAAACCCATATTTGGCACCTATCTTGGAAGGTAACTTTCTAAACACATGTCATGCACATTCAATTATCAAGCATGCATGGTTCCATTCAAAAATTAATAAAAGAAGGTGTAACACACGTATGTAACTAAGTACATATAAAACAAAAACGAATAAATGAGCACACATTCTTTTGGTTCATTTACCCATAAAAATTGAATAACACTTCAATATAATCCTCTTCTAATTTGTTTCATTTGGAAGTAATTATAATTTTATTTTACTTTCTTTATTTTTTGTTTTTCATATTTCCCTTAAAATATTATCTTTTCAAAAACATAAAAACCTCATATTTAATTCTCTTTTGCAGCAATTTTAGTTTCATTTCTAGAGAATTATCAAATTTCACTTTTACTTATCAAGCATATTTAATTACACCGAATTATTTTTATCTTTTCATTTTGGAAAACATTCAATAATTTTAATCTTTGGTATTTTAATAACTTCATGTTCTTTTCTTGCAATTTCCAATTTTCTGTCTGTATAGTTAACGAATATAGTTTTCTTTTGGAGGTTTTCTGAATCTAAAAACATATAGTTTCCTATGAGAATATTTACTAAATGTTTATATTGGAAATAAATCTAAACATCTTGTTTTTTGTGCAAATCTTTTAATATGCTAAAACATAATTCTCTAAATAAAGAAATCTACTGTCTCTTAATTGTTTTATGTTCAAGCTTGTTCTTTCTCTCCATAAAAATTATAGTCTAGTATATAAATTTAAGAATTCTATAATTCCTACGATACGTTCTCATTTTTACTATTTTTGCGATAGAAAGAATTCAATAACTCAAGCATTCATTATTTCTAAGACTGGTAAAAAAATTATATCAACAATCTTACCTATTAATCTCCTGCAACTGTGTGTTTTCCTAAATTTGGCAATGAATCTCTGTTTTTTGTTCTTTTTGTGATATATTTCTTGTAGGTCACTCTCATTGATCTAATTGTCTTTCTCTGTATTCTTATTTTCTTCCTGTGTTGCACATGCATTCTCTGCAATAGCCTTCTCCTTTCTGTTCTCCACCCTCGATCCCTTCCTTCTCTTTCTTTGGTCTCTCCTCCTTACTTCCCACGTACCTCACACCTCTCCTTATTTCCCACACACCTATAGCTGTGAATTTCTTGCTCCCTATTGGTCACGCCCTATCCTCTCTTCTCCTCCTTCCCACGCGTATGATGGATGATTCCCCTTTGTCCTCCAATTTTGTCCTCTCTCCTTTCTCTTAGCTACGCATCCCTTCTCCCTTCTACTCTCGCATAGTGGAGAGAGTAGACTTTTGTTCTCTCTTTTCACTCTTTTCTTCTCCTCCACATGTGCATGGGTTATGAAGATATCCAAACAAAACAACCACTCTCCTCTTTTCTCACATGCGTATGAGATAAAAATAGTATTTCCAACAATAACTTTTGTTTTTTTTATGCTTAGCTCTTCCTCCTCTGAGTAGAAACGGATTTTTCTTCCTCTCCCAATTCATGCATATAATGGATCTGAAATCTTGATCCTCAATTCTCTCCCTTGACTCCTTCTTTACTGTTGTTTTTAATTCTCTCCTTTATTCTCTACTTGCATGTTGATATTTTAAGAAAGTTTGATTCCTCTTCTTTTCTCCATTATTTATTGCCTATTCAATTCTCTATTAAGCATGACTAACAGTTAACATATTTACTGCAGGGATGTGTAAAGATGATAGAGTTGGATTTTTCAATTTCAGTTCAACCAAACAATATAATTCAATTTTATTGCATGCCTATAATTTATATTTCATAAAGGTTTTTTATTTTCTTTATTTAATATATATTCTAATTAAACATATATATTTCTACCTTCATTTAAATCTTTTTTTCCACATAATAACATAATATACTCAAATTGATTAAACTTTTCATAAATAATCAATCTTTCCATTTCAAAACAAACATATTCATTTTCACATAAATTTGAGCAATCAGATAAACTTATTAAAAGTTTCCAAATAATAATCATCATGAAAATACATTAATAATAAGTAAGTGGTGTGTGAGATTCCATCATCCTTATTAACGTCTAATGGCTAAAACGACTCTACCTGATCAATGTTCTCGCCTTCATTCTCGTTCACCTATTCCTGCGTTCACTTGCACTTGAATTCTCATCAGTAATGACAATCCCCAAATTTCATAATAATGAATTTCAAATCATTTCATTTGCACTTAAATTTCAATTTTAATTTCAATTTAAATAATCATCTAACATAACATTGAAAATCTCATGATTAATAATTGCAATTAAATAATTGATAAAATCAGTACGTGACAGAAGGTTTCTTAAGACTCTAATGGATGTGCATTATATCTTTTACTTTCTATTGGTTTGTTTGCTTTTGTTGGATCTGCCTGCCTTGTCTGGGCAGACTCCTAGTTTTGGTCTTTTGGTCTACTTCACCTTGAGATCTGGTTTCTCGCCATACCCACTAGGGGTATGCATCCCCGAGCATGAGCCACTGATAGACCTCCTAAATTTTGAATATTTTGTGGTGTTTTTGGCCCTATCATCATTCTATGCTTTTGTACTTGGGGTTAGGCCTTAGGGTTTTAGTTTATTAACCCTCCTTTCAAAATTTGTATTGGCATCAACATTGAGCATTGTAATCCTTCATTGACCTATGTACCTTATTGCCAATCACTTAAGTTGTGTCTTGATTCATTACAAACATTCTCCATACCGACCCCTTGGGTTAGCTTTGTCGGTCACCGTCTGCAAGATAGTTGTTTTAAATTTTTACAATAGTCAGACCTGATATTTCATGATTAAAAAATTAGGTTTTAAATTCCTCATCCTCAAGGGTTAAGTCTCGTCGACTTTGGGGTCACCCCATTTTATCAACTAACTTTTTTGACATGTGTGGAAATGGAGGTTTATGATGTTCGTTTGATCACTGAGGATGAATCTTGATCGTTCCCCGCGTGCCCATTCCAATTTTTGGCCTTATTATTTTATTCACACAAGTTGGGGCCCGGTGTTTGATTGAAGACTGTAGGTGGTACCAAAAAGAATCAACGATGATCAATGAAACACGTGATGGCATCCCCACTTCTCCCTGCTACCCTATTCTTGTTTATTTTTTATTAAAATAAATGAACAGGTTGGTGGGCGGTTGCCATCTGTCATCACCAATGGTGGGCCCCACATTTCTAGGCGGTCGGCATGTAGGGGTTTGAAGGTGATCAATGATAGGCATCGTCACACGTGTTGTCATCTGAGCCCTTCCCCACATGCCTGTTTGTACTATTTTGAAGAAGTCACATGGGAAAGCGGGTGTGGTGAGACATGGGATCTTAGAAGTTGGGCCATATATCTTTTACAAGCAGCAAATGGAACCAAAAAATAGATCTACGGTAATTAAAAAGCAATGTGGCCCGATCTCCACCGTTCCCTGCCACCCCGTTGGTCTTTATTTTAATGCTTATTATTGGGAGAAGGCTATCAAGCATGGTGACATATGTCACTTTAATGGAGGGACCCTTTGAGTCTTAATGAAGATGTGTACTCTTGAAAGGTCTCAGATCGATGGTCGAAGGCGGGTGATGTGGACTACTCTGATTAATCCCCGCCATCCCATGAGAGCCCCATCTATGCCTACCATTTTTAGTGGGTGAATACCACATGGACTACTTCAAATGGTCTGATAAACTTTAGTAGAGAATATTTTTTTCTCAAACTTGGCCAAAATTGCATTAAATTTAGACCATCACCAACTTTCAACCAAGTCCTTGGCACACATTCAAGATTTGGGAGATGCTTGTAGTTGTGGCTATCATTTCTATCAGGCACTGGTACACATGGGATAAAGAATTTGGGGTAACACAGGGTACAGGTGATATTTTGAGGATCAATCATGATCACTTCACGCTATCTTGTGGTGGTGATTTGTGAGCAAATTAATTCCCACAGGCAATGGGTAAATGTGACACGATAAGTTTTATCAAGCTAAGTATGTGATTAATTATGTAGATTGAATGGTGTTTATCCACTTGGGACATCTAATTGGGAAAAAGTATCAAATGCATGCAAAATTAATTTTGTATCATAATTAACCATTCTGGTTAATTTCCCGTTGATTTTGTTACGGTGTGTGATCAACGGCTCAGATTCAAAAATCAAGGCAGTTGGTTGATGGCTCTCTTGTGCAAGCTCCCTTGGAACATTAATGAATTCATGTTGTAGCTGGCCTATTTATTGGTGACTCCTTTCTTGTTATTCTCACCATTTGTTTTTTGATATAATTGAGAGTCTGGGAGTGAGGGCACAAGGATCTCGAAGTGTTGCATAATTTGAGCTTGTTATTTTACATGGGAGGGTAGTCTTTCTGTGAATTGTTTCATCATAAATGGGTAAGGTGAGTGTTTCTATTATCCCAACACGTAGGTCCAGGAGACTTGTTGAGTCTCAAAGTGTTGAGCCCAAAGATTAGTAGGATGTGCCTGAGGTTCCTATAACACCGAAGAAGAAGGAAAGAGCTAAAAGGAAATTTGCGCGTGCAACTCTCAAGCATGCATATCATCTAAGGAGTTGAATTGTATTTGAGGAGTTTTTCAAAGGAAAGGAAAATAAGGTTGAACAGCCTGAGAGAGAGGCTACAAGGAAAAACAAGTATCGTCAGGATTTTATGGGATGACATCAATCTCCCATCAAAGTCTTGGATGGTCTATCTGATAGTGGAGATGAAACTGACTCTGGCCATCACCAATATCTCACGGCCTTGAATGATTTGACTGACTCCAAGGATGAGGTGGTGATGGCCACTCCAATTTCAATAAGGACATTGAGCGGGCGTTCTAATTCTACTGACTAGGAAAAATATCACCCCGCTCCCCTCCTGAGCTTATGTCCAAGTGTTTTTTGTCCTTTGTGTTGACATGTCTCTTTGGGTTGGTGTGTGTGAATCTAGGTTCTTTTTGTCTTCTGATTTTTATGTTGATGGTGACTCCAAGTGGTCTACATGAATGTACAAATTTTGATGTTGTAATGTGGTGCCTTTTGGAAGGCTAGTGGGTTTCCTCAACAAACAATTTTTTATATTTTTCTCTCCCCTGTGGTGCTAATAATGATTTACAACTGTGTGGGGAATATTTTGAAGACTGGTGAAATTAAAGTGAAATTTAAGTAAATGTGACTATAATTTAGCCAGATTCTTGTTGCTCCCTTACTCTATAAAAGGGATTTCAAGGCTAATTACAGTGGTTGGATTTTGAAGTCATATTATAGTTTAGGTAGAAGCTCAGCTTAGGAAGGAGCATACTATGGAAATATAATTATGAATAGAATAGTACATTGTCTTGGTTATGATTCTTATATGTGATAATCTTAAAATTAGTTTTATAGAAATTATCGATATCGAAAAAAATCTTAGTTCTTAGACATATACTCTCTTGTGTACCTTTTTGCAAGCTATAAATGAAAATATCAAGGGTATTCTCATTTATCTATAGTTGTTCGACTGGATGTATGACTCTTTTTCTTGCTTTAGCTGAAAGAGTGGATTAAATTCTAAAAGAGGGTTGTAGTTTTGAAAGAAATTGCATAGGATTTGGTAAGAATTTTTATTTCAGGCATTGTGAATTTTCATATTGCAAATTACTATGGAAATAGTCCACCAGTATTTGAATCAAGTAGCTTGTATATTACAGGTTATTATATATCCAACTCCATCATCCCAATTGATGAAGCACTGGTCTATTTTTTAAGTAAATCTTGTGATTGAATGGTTATGGGTATGCTTGGCTATTGATTTGAAATGAGAACCAAATTATTGAAAATTTCAATTACAATGAATGGATCTAAAGTAATACTTGATTCCTAGCAATAAATGTTAATTTATTTAAAGATCAGCCAAGTCTTTAATGAATTGATTTTATCTGCATTCTATAAGAATTAAATGAACACGAATAGGAACACCCTCCTAGGTCCCATAGAGCCTGAAGAGGAGGAGTAAGGGCTTGTAAATCCTTACTCATTACTTGGCCACCAACTTTAACTATTCTTGATTATAAAAGGTTGGCTACTCTTTTAGAGGACTTCAAAGTTTAGGTGGTTCCCCACAAAAAAAAAACCACCAACATACCCAATATTTTCCTACCAATGTTAGCAGAGCCATGAATAGGAAGACTATCAAGTTTTGAGAGATGTATCCACACCAATATTATGTAAAATTTCAATGATACAAACATTAAGACTTGATCCATTATTGATTAAAGTATTCCTAATTCCATGCTGGTTAATGATGACAACAATCATTAGAGAATCATAGTGCTCTTGAATCTTATGAGGTAATTCACTTTGATGGAATATGATGTCTAAGTTTTTTCTATTCATACTATCTAACAAGGTTGCTACATCATTCGGTTTAATAGAAGGTGGTAAAAAAATATTCTACAAAACCTCTTAGAGCATACCATGGTATGTAGGTGAAGTTTGAATTATTCCAAAAGAGATATCTTAGTTGGAGTATTACAAATTTTCTCAACAAAATCACACTCTTTGCCCATAATTTGAGGAGGATAGGGTGATGGGGGAAGATAAGGTTTAGGAAAAGGAATGGAATTGGGAGTGGTTTGCATTTTTTTAGGTTGTTTTTTTTTTTAGTGTTGTATCTACGAGAAACTACATAATAATGTAGTTTTTTGACATATTTTGGTGTATATAATTATTTTGAGTGAGTTATTTTGCAAATTTTAGGATATGACCAAGAGGTTTAGGCTAGTTTGAAGGTCCCCAATAATGAGAGCATGTTTAATTTATGGTTGAGGAATATGAGGAGGATAAATAATCAATTGTGGTTTTATAATTTTCATTCAGTTGACCATTTGTTGACAATACTCTAACAATGGGGTATCCACCATGAGTGTGGACTCTCCATCTATGCCTACCATGTTTTTGATAAGTTAAGAAGCATTTATTGGGTAATGTGCCCATTACACAAAGAGCCCACAGGGCCAAAAATGGACCAAGTTCAACATAACATTATAGAAACCAAACTAAAAACAATAGAAAAAGGACACAGACACTACACACTAACAACAAAGACCTAGCAAAAACAAACAGACCAATCTACTAATTCACAACACCTTCCCACTTTTGAGTGAGGATATTAAGAACATCATCCCCAATATAGTTGGGACCTTCAGCCTCAGTATTCTTGTCTTCCTCCTCCTTGATGACATCAGAAAGTGTGGTGGTAGACCAATTAATTATCTTTATAGTGAAAGGAGTCAGCCTGTTGAATTTTTGTTCCAATCTCACCACCCCATATGCCTACCATGTTGCTATAAGGAAGAGAATTTGAATTAAGAAAGGTGTCAATGATTGTATCCTCTTGCCTCAAAATATCCTCATGAATAGGATCAATCTTGGGAGAAGAACAAGTATGAGTCTCAACATTATATGAAGAATGAAGATTGGATAAAGTGATGTTAAGAAAGGTATCAATGATTGTATTCTTTTCCAGCAAGATATCCTCGTGGGTAGGAAAAGTCTTAGTCAAATGAAGTCCAATGTACATCACTTTTTATGACATGGAATTGTGTTCGCGGTAGCGCCTTGATTTTTTTTAGACAATCCATATTTTGGTATGAAAAGAAAACAAATTGATATTTCCTATTTTTTAGGCTTATTATGTTTATTGTGGTTTTAGGGTCAAACTAATGATGCATAATAGAATTTGGAAGTTTCAAGACAAACTATCAAAAACAAGAACCAGATTTGAATAGAGGTTATAAATCAGGGTTTGGCATATAAAATTAAGGTGACATTGGCTGGAAAGGGGCAAGGGCACCCTAGTCTAGAAATATAGATATCTGATGGTTTAGATCTTACGTAGGTAAATCGATTTTTGTAGGTTTTTTCTGATGCAGGAGCATTCAGTTGTACAAGCAATCCTGCACATTTAATTTTATTTTTTCTCATTTTTGTTTATGCGGGCATTATTTAATTTTAAAAATTATTTAACCAATTTGTATGGTTGGGGAATTAAATTTAAATATTAGAATTTTGGTGTTGGAAATTGTTAAAATTTTGATAAATTAATGTCAACATAAAATCCTACGCCCAGGATTGAAGAGCTTAATTTGTGCATCTTGTAACTCCTCTCAAAATTCAAATTTTGGCATCATTTAATGAGTGGGAATCTAGAGGTCTAGGAGAGGAGTTGATGGATTAAGGAAGAATCAAGAAATTTTGGGTAAATATTTTGTAACTCTTACCTTGAAAAAATTGAATGGGAGAGTTAATGGGAATGAGGGATACCTAAGAGGTTTGAGCAAGGAAAAATATAGTTGGTTTTGATAGTATGCCAACGCCCAGCTAAAAGAAGAGTAGAGAAGGAAGGAAAAATGTGTGAAAAATAAATGTTTTGAAGGAGAAAATCACCTGTGAAGCCTGTGGGATGCCCAAGAGTGGAGTTTTAGATCTTGGTGGAAGCATATGTTGATTTTGATGGTTGATTAGAATATTCTTGCATCTGATTTGTAGTGGTTGATAAAAAATCTTACCTGTAGTAGATTATTTTTTATTGTTTTAAAGTTGCTCATTTCAATTGTTGTTGCAAAACTTGAGAGTTTAAAATTAAAAATTAGCATTGTACTTGTCTCAAATCAGTCCATGTGATGGTGTTCTTGAAATTTGGATCTCATTAAATCTCAATTTTTTATTTTAAATTCCAGGTTGTGTATGTGTATGTTTGTGCTACAACAATTGGCAATCCTATAAGATTCTCAATTGTTGAGTTGCATCAAAAGGTATCAGAGCAAGATGATCACTGGATTGAGGAAGTGGAAAGGTGCAAAGAATTGTGAAGAGGAAATCTCACTGTGAGATTAGAGATGAGTTTGTGAAAGAGGTTAATGAGAGGAAGCTTGAAGGTGTCTCAAAAAAACCCTAGAGCAAGTTTGTTGTAGAAGAGGATTTTGTAATTGCAAAGAAATTGAGTTCTAGAATTTTTTTGCAGGTGAGAGGAGACCCACAATAGTAGAGGGATTGATTCCTAGAGAGATTTATTGGAGAGAGGACCAATGACTGTAGAGGGTAGAGAAGTAGGCAAAAAATATTTGAATGAAGTTGTGATTTTATTACAAGGAGTACTTATAACTATAAAGGGGAATGTGAGTCTCTAAAGATGTCTTTGAGGAAGAGGACAATATGGGTCATGAGAATTCTTGTGAGTATTTTACCTATGGAAGAGTGGAAATAAAAGAGGTTTAAAAAATGGCTTATTTGAGAATTAAAGAAGATTGGGGCTAGATTGGATGTGATAGAGATGGAGCAAAGAAGAGAACTTGAAGAGGATAAAAGAAGGCATGAACAAATATTATGTGAAAAGGGTATGATGGCTAATGAAATTTGAAAAAAATTTAAAACTTGAAGAGAAGGTGGAATTCTATCCAAAATCAAGAGAAGAGCTTGAAATTTCTTATGAAATAGAGAGAATGGGTAAAGAGGGAAGCGAGAAGAAAGATGAAAATATGAATTGCTATAATCCTATGATGAGAATATTATGAAAAGAACATGTGGGAGCATCCCACATAGTTGTGGGAAAAAGAAAGCAAGAAAACAAGAGAAACATAGAGAAAGAATGGATAAATAGAGAAGAGAAAACAATCACAGTGACTTGTGGTAATTTTAAAAACTTGGTTTTATCAAATGGTTTCTTGATTGTAGGAACTAGAGAGGACAAATAAAAGGTGCAAGATGAAGGAATGAAGGATGTAGAAGCAATAATTTGTGAAGGAAAAGTCAAGGCAGCAGTAGAGAAGCAAGAAAACATATAGGATAGTATTATTGTAGAAGAAGAGGGTGAAGTTGCAGAGATAGAGAATAGTCAAGTTGCAAAAAAGTTTGGTTTTAATGAGGACATGGAAACAATTCAAATTTTTGACCAACAATGTGAACAGGAATGCATAGAAAATGTCTCAAGTGAAAGGGTTGAAGGGGAAGCAGAGAATAATAAAGAAGATGACATACTAATGCAAGTTTAAAGTAGTCGAAAAGGGATGGTTAGCATTGATAGAAAGTGGAGTGAAAGCTACAACAAGAAACAAAGAGGTAAAAATTGAGTTTTGTGAATTCTTTGTTGATGTTGGTTTGCATACAAATGACTTAGTTAAAGTGGAAAGATATGAGGATCTTGAAAATGATGTTGTAGCACTGGATATAGATGAGATTAGTGAGGTAATTGATAATTTTCCTAAATCTAGTAATGATGATATTGAAGCCAATTCTTATTTAAATGAAATAAGAGAAGAATATGGAAAAGGACGAGTGGTCAGGTGAAGCAAAAATAAGTTACAAGCTAAGTTGCAGTGGGATCTTATTCATTGTGTTGGCCTACAAGAAGAGGAAGAAGAAAAAATAGGTGAGAATGATGTACAAACTCAATTCATTGATTTCCATGATTTTTTTATATCCAATTCACATGTAGGTTATGAAGATGATAAGATAGAGTGGGAGGATGAATTATGGTTGAAATGATGGAAAATGGGTGAGGTAGATTTTGAAAGGGGGTATGCACCTATTTTCCTTATTTCATTAGGAAAAAGAGATCCCTTGGTGCAAGATTGAATTTCAACCCTTAGGTGAGTCAATATTAATGGAGATCTTGTTGTTTTCCTTATGACTAAGGATGGGGTAAATTAGCCTAAAATGCACTTTGGGGAGAAAAAGTAAAAAATAGTAAATAAACTCAATTATGCAATGTAACACCTAAAACATCAATTTAAAACCTTAATATAACAAAACCCACAAAGTTCCAACAAATCTAAGAAGTTTATGAATTTATGCACCTGTCACCAAAGCTCTTGCTAAGTGTCCTCCTGGGACAGATTCACCCTAGGTAAAATGGGTATTGCTATAGGGATCCAAAATCTGCTTTCGTAGTTCTCTACTCCTAGATCTACACTCCCGATTCCTCCAGATTTTACAGTTAAAAAGTCAGAATTAAATTCTACAATTGATTTTTTGTGGCTTAACTTTGACAATTTTGCAAAATTGCACTTTTGATCAATCTTCAATCCTTCTTCAACCTAAGATCTGCAATACACACAAGAGGGAAATTTTGTTTTTTTTTGGTGAATGGGGGTTTGCCTTGGTCAAACCCTATTTTGGTAATTAAACCTTGAAATGAAATGAAACATAAATGGGAGGAACGATGAATGAACAATTGCTATATTGCAACTCACCAAACCCTTGAATGGAGATCCTTGAAGGACTAAAACTTAACACATCTCTCCAAGGTCTTGATCTTTCATGAAATGGTTTGATTGGATGTTGATCTTGATGCTTAAAATTTGACTTGAATGCTTGAAACCTACATCACAATGTTAGCTCCAAAAACATGCATGAATGATGATAACTTTGACATGATGCTTGAGATCTTGAATACTACAAAAAAAAAATGACTAATAAATATACTTTTGAACACCTTTGACAATAATATTTTCTTATGAATGCTTTCATATGAATTCTAGATATCTTAAGATTTGAATTTGATAAAAAGACCTTGTATTTATAGGTAATTTTCTAATTTCCTAAAAATTAAAATCAAAAGCCGATAATTGTAAATTGAATTTGAATCATGAAAATTCCACCAAAAACATATTAAAAATTGGGGTCCTAAACTTAAGGGGGACACATTCACCCTTGGGCAAATGGGTCCGAGGCCCCAAACCTAGGGCACACCAATTCGCGGGTAATTTAATTAATTCTTGAAATTAGTTTAATACAAGTTCCCCTTTTAGAAAATGGGATTAATTGGGCTTTTAAATGCATAATTGGGACAATTAGAGGCTTAATTAAGTCCAATTTATTGAGGAACCCAAACATAGTGTGAAAATGTAAAGGAGTACATTTTTTGACACTACATTTAGCCCCCACTTTAGTGAGAGGATGAGCCCTACACTCAAACTCACACTAAAGTAGACAAACAAGCATCAAGAGAGGTCTAATTGTACAAATATTGGAAAGATAAGACAACTAAGGTCAAGGAGGATGATCAAGCCCCAAAGATCTAAGATATCATGACAAAACAACAAAGGCACAAAGAGACATGTGCATATGTTAAATATGCATCAGCAAGACAAGATATACAAGCATACAATATCAAAATTAATGAGAAGAGAAAGAGGGGGTGGATCAAGCCTCGACTGTTTGTCCAATAGTTATGGATCAAGCCTTATTTTTTTATCCAAAAATGTTTACAAGTGGAAACCCACTGTCCACTATGCAAACAAAATGTATGCACGTAGACTAGTGAAATCGATTTTCCACTAGGTGAGCCCCAAAAAGTGGCTAATGGGAAATTCATGCCAAGTCTAAAGGCTCCCATTTTACTAACCATACAAAATTTATACCTCCTGATAACTTTGATAAGGTGCCACAAAACTGGTCACAAGGCTAGAAAGTTGCATTATGCTAGGCTCTCATGAAAAAGGCTCCACTGGCAAGCAAGTTGTGTTATGCTTGGTGGCCATGAAAAACATGAAGGCTCCTTTGGAAAGAAAGTTGTGTTATGCTTGGTGTCCTTGATGCATGTAGTATGTTATTCAAAGGGTTTTTACTTATTTCATGAAAGGTATCACCTTAGGGAACATCGTACTTAATGTCTCCAAGAGAGTACTGGTCTAGGATAAAATGTTTGCAGTTAAGGAATGAAAGTTGTATCATTACCACTAAGAGGAATATCATATGCCAAGAAAGGTTACAAACTTGAACGATATCAAACCTAATGTCACCACCAAGAAGACACATCACATGAAGTAAGAAGACCACACTTTGAAGTGAACAATGAGCAGGGACATATATGCCTCCACTTTAAAGAAATTGGTAAACACCATGCTATGAGAACTTACTTTAAATTAGAATACAATAAATGCCAATACATGATAACTTTATTCAGAAAGCCCTGTGTAAAACATGTGTTTCTAGGATAGAGCTACATCATGGAAAGGAGGGTTTCCCCCCATATGAAATCCTAAGATAACGCATTGCGCATCCATGGATTTGGGGTCAGCGTTTGTCGTTGTTGTAGTATAATCAAGCTTGGAATCATCATCATTCCCCAAATAACTCATGCAAAAATGAGCACAAAGGAAGAATGACACATAGAGAGAGAAAACAATGGGAATATTTTGGGTCAACATGGAAGAGACCTGAATGTCTTGACACCTTGTGTCATCCCAAAAAGGAAAAAACAAGACAAAAGATAAATTGTTGTGACATGTAGAATAATTTCACAACAAGCTTGCTTCCTTTGTATCCTTTCACCAATAGAGTGACAAGGGTCATCCAAAGTAGGCTTACAAACATATAAAAACATGCCAAGTAGCACTATACAGGGGATCACATTATGCACATGTTATCACAAAGAACATGAAAAGAAGACAAAGATAATACAAGTATGGCACATGCAAGTCAACCTATAGTAGGTCATTTTCATCCCAATGTTGTTCATCATATGTAGAAGGTGGATAACTAGCCAAAGGGACAACAACAAGTGTCAAAATAAGACAAGGCTATCTAACTCCTTTCCCCCACTAAGTGCAAGACAAGTATGAGCCAAGATGGATGATGAGAATGTGCTCCTTGCATTATAGAAATGATTTGCAATAAATGTAAAACATGTAATAGTGAGTATGCTATGATCCTACAACTATCACATGGCAAGGAGTAAAGTGCATGCATTTTAATTAATTACATCAATAACATCATTTTCATGGATCAACCATTTTAAAAGATGACACACATCAGTAAGATGCACAAGATTTCTATGAAATGCACAGTAATTCATGTTTGTATCCTTTTTTGTTTTCTTTGATAGGTGGCAAGTAAATCAATCCTAGATGAAGGAGTTGTTCTATTTTTGTTCAATTTTTGTTCTAGTGTGTAAGAATGGAAATTCCTTGATCTTATATGGCTTATATTTCTTACTTGTTTGGGAAGTTTTTTAAGGTGGACATGGGGGATGAGGATCTATGGTGATCCTATCATCCTTGTGAGGTATTAATTGGTCTCTTGAAATAATCTTGTGAAAGATAACACCTTTTCCCTTGGAACATGTGCAAGGGGGGGAGGATCTTGATATCCTAACCCCTTAGTATCCTTGGATGGTATTTGATCCAAGATTTTGTGAATTGAATGTTCATTTTTTATGTGACATCCTTGGTTTCTTAATATCTTAAATCCTTGATCATAACTCTCTTCTAATTTAATGGGTGTATCAGTAACTCGATGAACATAAGATAGAAGAGTATCATTATTGTCCTTGTTAACAAATTCATTAATGATTGATGGTTGAGGCTTGCTTTGTGCTTCCATTTTAGGATGTAAGAGGTTGAACATATCAAGTGATGGGATTATAGGTGGTGTTTTCATGGATGGATAAAATGATGCATTATTCTCAAGGTTGTGTAAGGAGTCTTGTATGAATTGTTGCATGCTATCTTCATCATGACCTAATATTTCAACTTCACAAGGACATTCATTAGGAGGTGAAGGTTCATTAAGTCTCAATTGTATTAGGTTCATCACCAGACACACAACTTGAAATATTTACCAAAGATCTTAAGGTCTTAAATATATTACCCATATGTAGGTTTATGATGATTTTTTGTGCAAAGTTTCAAATCTGATATATGAAGATTTTTTGATTTTTTTTTTTAAAGATGCTAAAAATGAAATTGTTTAACTCCAATTTTTATTTCAAAAAATGCACTCAATTTGACCAATTGAACTTAATTCAAACAATGGTATATTTTTTATTTCTAAAACTAAAACCCATATTTAACAGCAGAGCAAAATGAAGTAAATAGAGACAAATCACTACCTAAAATTTGGAAACAACATTTGTAGAGTGATTGATTTTCCCTAGGTCGAATGGGTCCCAGTTCAAGGGTTGAAAAAATTTAAATCTAAGTCTAAGGTTTAGTGCTAGGGATTCTTATTTCATTATACAAACTATGGTTTCAGTGATTGAATTTTCTAGATTTTGTTGTCTAAATGTAAGTGAAATGAATGAAAAATGATGAACAATGTGACATTTTTTGAAATGCAATTTTGACTCAATTTGTGAATGTAAATGACTGAAAATACACTATTATGCGAGTACTGTGCAAAATCAATGTAATATACATACAAAAAAATGATTTTTTTAGATTTTGAAGGATGCAAAATGAAAACCTAAAACCCTAAATGAGATGCAAACAAATGCAATTTTTAAAACCCTAAATGAGATGCAAACTAACGCAATACAATGAAAACTAATGCAAATCCTAGATCTAGGGTTTGAATGGACTCCAATTTCAAAAAAATTGATGTACAATGTTGGGTTCACCAAAATGAAATGATGGAAACTGGGTGAGGTAGGTTTTGAATGGGGGTATGCAGCTATTTTCCTTATTTCATTAGGAAAAAGAGATCCTATATAGAAATATTGACTTTTAACCCTTAGGTGAGTCAATCTTAATGGAGATCTTGTTGTTTTCCTTATGACTAAGGATGGGGTAAACCAGTTTGAAATGCACTTTGGGGAGAAAAACTAAAAACTAGTAAATAAACTCAATTATGCAATGTAACCTAAAACATCAATTTAAAACCTTAATCTAACAGAATCCACAAAGTTCCAATAGATCTAAGAAGGTTATGAATTTATGTACCTGTCACCAAAAGCTCATGTTGAGTGTCCTCCTGGGATAGATTCACCCTAGGACGAATGGGTCTTGCTATAGGGATCCAAAATTTTCTTTCACAATCCTCTACTCCTAGATTTTCACTCTTGATTCCTCTGGCTTTTATAGTTGGAAAGTCAGAATTAAATTCTACAAGTGAGTTTTCATGGCTTGACAACTTTGTTGATAACTTTGACAACTTTGAAAAATTGCACTTTTCATCAATCTTCAATCCTTCTACAACCTAATATCTGCAACACACACAAGAGGGAAAAATTGTTTGTTTTGGTGAATGGGGGTTTGCCTTGGTCAAACCCTGATTTGGTAATTAAACCTTGAAATGAAATGAAACATGAATGGAAGGAATGATGAATGAACAATTGCTATTTTGCAACTCACCAAACCCTTGAATGGAGATCCTTGAAGGTTTGAAACTTAACACATCTCTCAAAGGTATTGATCTTGCATGAAATGGCTTGATTAGATGTTGGTCTTGATGCTTAAAATTTGACTTGAATGCTTGAAACCTACATCATAATTGTATCTCCAAAAACATGCATGAATGATGATAACTTTGACAGCATGATGCTTGAGATCTTGAATCCTACAACAAAATAAGTGAGAAATCTACTCTTGAACACCTTTGACAATAATATTTTCTCTTGTGAATGCTTGCATATGAATTCTAGATATCTTAGGATTTGAATTTGATAAAAAGACTTTGTATTTATAGGTAATTTTCTAATGTCCTAAAAATTAAACATCAAAAGCCGAAAATTGCAAATTGAATTTGAATCATAAAAATTCTGCCAAAAACATATTAAAAATTGGGGTCCTAAACTTAATGGGGACCCATTCTCCCTTGGGTGAATGCATCCTAGGCCCCAAATCTAGGACACGCCAATTCCAAGGAAATTTAATTAATGTTTGCAATTGTTTAATACAAGTTTCCCTTTGGGAAAATGGGATTAATTATTCTTTTAAAATCATAATTGGGCCAATTAGAGGCTTAATTAAGTCCAATTTATTAAGGGACCCAAACATAGTATGAAAATGTAAAGGATTAAATGTTTTGACACTACAATGGTATAGTGAGGTAAATTTCTAGAAGTTTCAAGAGAGAGAGAGATGTTAGAGTAGATGGATGTACTCCCACAGCTCTAAGAATCACCTGCAATGATAAACCTATCACACTATGAAGAAATAAGCAAGATATTATTGCTCAACAACTCAGATCTGATAAAACATCAAATATGCATTATGTGAACAACTGTCGTATTGAATATACTGTCGTAGAGAATGAATTTAAATTACAATGAATGAATCCTTGTGAAAAGGATGAAACCTAACCCTGGATCAAGATTAGATTAGATCATGACAAGTTTCCTCATAAGAATGAATGAGACAACATGATCTAATATTAGAAGCTTTAATCATGCAAAAAACAACTAATTAATAAAAGCTAATAATAAAATAAAAGAACTCCTAAGTTTATCTTAAGTGTAATAAAGCATAAAGTGACCCAATTAATTAATGATTAATTAATTAATTAGGTGATGACTTTATTACTCTAACACCCCCCTTAAGATGAACTAGGGATAAATTAAACTATGATAAAGAAATACATGAATGGATGCATGAATGGGTCCCCCCCTAATGGCTGATGAGGTACCCATGTACAACATACTAATCTCTCATAAAAAGGAGAAATGGAGAAAACCACAAGGGAACAAAACTCCCCTCTAGAAGAGAGAAAATAAAAGAATGTAATGCACTAATAGAAGAAGGATAGAAGGTGGATTACATGATACCCCACAAAGACAACTTTTTTCATATAAGTAGATATACAATGGTCTCCATTGGAGAGATAGAAAGAGACTATAAGCCCCCCCCCCCCCCACAATGAAGAAACTCTTGTCGTAATGGTCGATACCTGATGTAGAATCCAGAAAGAGATCCTGAAGCGGAAAATAACATTCCTCCCCTTGGGAAGAAACAGATCCAAAGGATGATGTCGAAAAAACCCTGTGAAGATTGATGAACCAATATGTCTCAAGATGTGTGCCATGATAGTATGTTGAAGAATCTCTCTATCTGAATTGAAACATATGATGCCAAATACAAATTGATGTGGAGAATCTTGAAATGCAACCTCTGAATGCACGGATAATGGTGGGTGTTTAGTGATAACCTGACTATCAAGGTAGAGGAGATGTATGTCCTTCAAAATAATCCTCAGGATCTGTAGTGTGAGACTCAACACACAATGATGTGTCTGCAAGATAAGAATCCCATGATGTAGTAGAAAATGAATGACCAAGATGGTCATGATGTTGAGTTGAATCCATAGGGGCCAATGTGGCAATACTGATGTCATCAGGAATAATGAGTGATACATATGTAATCTCAGTCCGAAGAGTAGGAACTATGAGACAAGCCTCTGATCCATCAGAACATGCAAGAATTTCTAAATACTCAAACTCCTCTAAAGTATCATGATCAAAGGGTATATTCTCTCTCCAATCAATGGGTAAGAGACAATCTGAAGCAAGATCCTCTAGGAATGGAGAGAGATTGGGGTCTTCATAGATCTCCCAGAGACATGTCCAAAGTGGGTGGGGACAATCAATGTCTAATACAGCCCACATAGTGCCATTATCAACACTAGACAATATAAGTCCTACTATGTGATCTCTAGTGATATCCCAAGTTAATATTCCCCCTGGAGTGGTTGGCTCAAGTATGAGATCATACAAATAAGTAAAAATATTAAGCCACCTACAATGTGTAAGTATGCCCTTTGCCCATGACTCATAATTACCCCATTCTAGGATTACAATTGAAGTGTGAGTAGAAAAAACCCATGATAACTCTTCAAATTAAACAAACTGAGAAAACTCACCTTACTGCATGTAGATCAAATGAAATAGAGCCAAATGACACAAACAGGAGGTCCCAAGTGTCAAAACGTCCAAGTAATTAAGCAAACTGTGAAAACCCAAAAATCTGAATAAAATTTACCTGGTAAATTTTCTGATGAAAAAATATACAGATCTGGAAATAGCACTAGAAGAGCTTTCCAACACTTATTCGTTTTTGAAAAATGGAGACCATATGCAAAAGATATGCCCCCGAAAGTGCAAAAAGATGATCTGACTTTTACTGGAAAAAGGTGCATAAAAAAAAAAAAAAAAACACTAGCACCACTGGATTGGGCTTGGACTCAGCTTTTCGGTGATATTTTGTTTTCGAAAAACTATGTTCGTATGCAAAAGTTATGGCCAAAATACCAAAACTCATGCTCCAAAAGGGTTTGGGGGAAAGCCTCGCGGTTAGACTAACCACTAGCATTAACCGCTAGTGGTTAACTGCTAGTGGTTTACTAACAGCGGCACCCATTTAACACTATTTTTTTTTTTTAATCTTGGATTGTATGTTGTACCAGGCCGTACGACCTAGAAATGAAAAAAAATCGCCTCTCAGAGTCACTGTGTCAAATTTGATGATTTGACAGTCGATTTTGGGGTTTTTGGGCGCTCTGAACGCGATGGTGAGGTCCGTTTGGGCTTAAAACGCTCCAAAATTGTAGGTACGCTCTAGATCTAGAAACCCTCATAGATCTGACAAACGAAGGCCTTTTTTGATGGAACAAAAGGAAAACCTAACTATTCTGGAAGCTCCGGATTCAATGGAATGCTCAAAATTTGACCATGGATCACGGATATTAATACATGAGTTGATTTATTCAAAAAAAAGTAGATAAGGTGGCTACAGATCTGGTGCTCTAATACCATGTTAGAGTAGATGGATGTACTCCCACAGCTCCAAGAATCACCTGCAATGATAAACCTATCACACTATGAAGAAATAAGCAAGATATTATTGCTCAACAACTTAGATCTGATAAAACATCAAATATGCATTATATGAACAACTGTCACATTGAATATACTATCGTAGAGAATGAATTTCAATTACAATGAATGAATCCTTATGAAAAGGATAAAACCTAACCATGCATCAAGATTAGATTAGATCATGACAAGTGTCCTCATAAGAAATAATGCGACAACTTGATCTAATATTAGAAGCTTTAATCATGCAAAAAACAACTAATTAATAAAACCTAATAATAAAATAAAATAAAAGCACTCCTAAGTTTAGCTTAAGTGTAATAAAGCATAAAGTGACCCAATTAATTAATTAGGTGATGACTTTTTACTCTTACAAGAGAAAGAGAGGAAGGATGAAAGAAGGGAGAGATAGAAAGGTACAGAGTAAGGTGAGGAGGAAGAAAGAGTAAGAAGATAAGGAAGAATGATGGATGGTGAATAAGCACAGGATCTACAAATATTTATGAGCTCCACTCATAAAACTTTTCTTCGTACCAGAGTTGTTTGATGTAGGAGCATTTGGGCACACAAGCAATCCTACACATTTTTTTGTTCAATTTTATTTTTCTCATTTTTGTTTGTGCAAGCACAATTTGATTTTAAAATTATTTAACCAATTTGTATGGCTTGGAAATTAAATTTAAATATTGGAATTTTGGTACTGGAAATTATTAAAAATTTGATAAATTAATACCAGCACCGAATCCCACACCCAAGATTGAAGAGGTTAATTTGGCCATCTTGTAACTCCTCTAAAAATTTAAATTTTGGTATCATTTAGTGTGGGATTTTGGACGCTTGAAAGTAGAGTTGATAGATTGAGGAAGAATCAAGAAAGTTTTGGTAACTCTTTCCTAGAAAAAAATTGAATGGGAGAGTTAATGAGAATGTGGGACACCCAAGAGGCTTGAGAATGGAAAAATACAATTGGTTTGACAGTATGTCAATGCTCAAGTGAAGGAAGAGTGGATAAAGAAGGAAAAATATGTGAAAAAAATAATGTTTTGAAGGAGAAAATCACCTATGAAGCCTGTGGGACACCCAGGAGTGGAGTTTCAGATCTTGGTGGAAGCATATGTTACTTTTGATGGCTGATTAGAAGATTCTTACATGTGATTTATAATGGTTGATAGAAAATATTTCCTATAGTAGAGTATTTTTGCTTGTTTAGTTGTGCATTTCAATTGTTGCAAACTTGGAAGTTTTAAATTAAAATCAGCATTGTACTTGTTTCAAATCAGTTCATGTGATGGTGTTCTTGAAATTGGGATCTCATTAAATCTCAATCATTTATTTTAAATTCATAGTTGTGTGTGTTTGTGCTGCAACAATTGATAATTCCATAGGATTCTTAATTGTTGAGATGCATCATTTTTTGTGACAGTCTAGGTATAAAGTCTATCAGAGCTTAGGAAATCAGTATGCCCTAATTTGATGATTAGAGGCACATGAATCCATGAATAAAGGATTTTAAGCATTCAAAGGATTTGATGGATGAAATCAGCTTCACACATGAATGCCCCTAGGAGGTAGGAGGTAAGGGAAAATTTTGATAAAACAAATATTTCAATGAAATAGTAGAAAAATGTGTTTAATTCTATGTTTTTGCAAGGAACAAAGAGCTTAAAATGTTCTATTTTTCCAAAGTAAACATATAAAATTTACAGATTGAAATGAAGTAACTCAAATCTACTATCCTAAACAAGGAAAATCATATCTAAAACAATGTAATTAAATAAAATATTTTGTAAATATGATCTAAATTGAATTCATCGAGGTGTTTTAATGTTTAATGAATAAATATTGCAAATGCCTAACTTTCAAAATTAAAAAAATGCATATCAATAATAAGATTTTCAAGTAACCTATATTTTTGATCAATTTTCAAAATGTATGCTAATAAATCAGAAAATTGCCAAGTGTAGGATATGTTGGATTCACCAAAATGTTAAGAGGGAAAAGAGATCTAAGATCCAACAAATAAATTAGCTTAGATCTAGCTTTTCCTTTGTGGCTTAACATTAGAACACAAACCAAATAGGTTTTGATGATTGGCTAGCTACCTCAAAGGAGATCCAATCTTCTACGGATTGGTTCTTTTGTGTTGCAGAGAGAGGAAATTTGATGTGTAATTTAATTAATCTATTTGACATAAATCCTATATGTGAAATGAAATTTATCGCACAAACGAAAGCATAATTTTTGTGAATAAACATAAATCTGAAAAATAATGATAGAGAGGAACTTGCACATAAAATTGGAGCCTAAATTTAAGTGATAATAGCAAGGGAACCCTTGTCTAGAAATGAGATCTTAGAATTCTCAGAACAAGGTTCTAAAGGTATAAGTCTGCTCTACACTTTTTTACAACTTTCTATTGATGAAAATCATGAATCTGACTTGCACACATGAAAGAGGGGGGAATGTTGTGTTGTATAGGGGCTTACCTAAGTCAAAACCCATTTTTGCGTTTCCACCTCCACAAACAACAAATGATGATATTAAAGAGGGATTGCCCTAGTTTAGGCAAAGGCCAAACAAATAATAGTTTACTATAAAATAAATGATAATTGATAGTGTTACCCTAGGTATAAAATCTTTGTTGAAGTGATGTTCACACCATAAGTTGCCACAAAAATTTGATGTTGGATGATTGAACTGATTTGAAGACTTGGAAAAGGTTATTCCACATAACACAATAGATTGTTGTAGCTAACAAGTAGAGGATAACTCACATACATATGCATAATAAGAGCATAATAGTGCATGATTGATCATGATAGTGTCTTGTTCGTAATTCTTAATGTTCAAATGAGAGGGAAACCTATGTATATATGTATCCCAATTGACTTTTTGGATATAGGTTGACTTGAGGTCATTTTACAATACTCAAAGTTGGCACTTAAAATAATATTTATTGAAATAGGTCACCTTTAGAAAAAGGGTGCCCTTGTGTAGGTGTTTTTGGTCCATATTTCTCAAGATGTCAAGGATTTTAATATGTTTTCCCAATCTGACCCCAAAATGAATAAATTATTAATAAAATTAATTATAGGAAATAAGGTGTCTATATAGTGTGAAATTATCAAGGGTGATCATTTATGACACTATATATATTTCAAAGGATAATTCATTACATTTCAATAGTATTGATGCATTTAGAAAATTGAGAAATTGAAAAAAAGTGGATCTCCTAATTAATTACATTGAAAATGTATTAAAATGATTTTAATTATTTTAATTGCAATTTAAAAATATTTTATTTCTTGAAAGTTAAATTTAATTATTAATTATTCTTGAAAATGAGAAAATTATTTTTAAAAATTTAAGTTAATTTTTAAAAAATACTTGGTGAAAAGGAAAATTAGAGAAATGAAAATAAAGTGAAAAAATAAAATTAAAATAAAAAAGAGATAGAAGAAAAAGGTTTGGATTTTTTATGCATTCTTTATTTTTTTCAAAAAACTCTCTCTAACCCTCTCTTGAAAAAATGGAAAAAGATTGCGAAAGCTTGTTTGGAGTGATTTGTTTTCTTGAAAATTGCTTTAAAAGGGAGTGCATTGTTGGTGTGATTGCATTACATATGGTTTTCCAATTTAAATCTGATTGAATTACATGAACTTGACAATGTTTGAGCTCTAATAAGTGAAGCTATTTTTTAATTTTCTTATTTTTTATAGGTTCTTAATTAATTATTTTTTATTCTCACTATAATGGAGACAATTAACTTTCAATTGTAGATTGAATTCATTAAATTATATTATGTTTATTTGATTTGTTCTGATTTAGGGGGAACAATAGGTTTTGAATGGACTTGAAACCATTAATAGGCAGGTTTTGACGGGGACCCAAAACCTACACAAAATGACCAAGCTGCAAAAGCATAGAACATAGACAACCAGCAATGAACTAGATGCAGATTAAACAATAAACAACATGAATACACAAATCTGCACCAAATAGAAAAGGTTTTAACAAGATCCTTAAACCTAAAACAAGGGAACATGCATCCAATAACTTCCTGAAACAGCCAGGTAACCATCAGCCTGAAATAGCCAGACTATAATACTACACTTATCAACACCAACCAGCAGTGCACTTCCTAAAACATCTAGGTAACCATTAGCATGTATCGTCCATACTATAACACAACACATATCAGCACTAGAACTGCTTGAGATAGTCAAGCAACCAACAGTGTGTGACAACCAAATAGCAGCATCACACATAGCAACAACACCCATACAAGTCTCCAAACCACTGGCTGAAATAGCCAAATCGCAAAAAACCAACTAATCAGAAAAACTAGAGCCCATCAACATCCCCTCTCCACCTCTATAGAAGTAATCACCATGGAAACCTAGGTTGCCACTGCAGAGGAACTATTTGATTTGTTGAAAATTTAAAAAAAAATCTATTTTTGAGTTATGATTATGGAGATTTTTTAAATGTATTTTTAAAATATGAATTTTATTTGAAAAGAATTTTGTTTTTCATATTTTAAATCAAAGGGTATTCTTTGATTCTAATCATTTTTCTTAAAAAAAGTTAGAAAAAATCAGGGTTAATCAATGGCAAAAAAAATTAGTTTTTGCATCAGAAAATAAATAAAGAATTTTAATTGTGAATGCATATGAATGAATGGGAATGGAAGATGAAATGACTCAATATTTTTTTACTTGTATTTTGAGTCTATGTCAAAAATTATATTCTATTTTGTTCTATTAATTTTCATGCCACACTCAAATAGTGATTTGGCGTGACAAACATAAGATTTCAGATATTATAGTGTAAGAAAGGAGTGTCTCGACATTTTTTATGATCTAAAGTGATATATGGGTATAAAATAGGTGAGTTTTATTAATTAAATGATAATTAAACTTCACGTGATAAATAAAATGAACCCAGATGTTAATTATATGGCATACCTAGAAGCATTTATAAAGGCTTAGGGTAAGTGTGAATGTCATGCTATACTCTAAGAGTTGTTGTCGAACTCTCACCTTGAAAATGAAATGCATACTCAATCACTTCTTAGCCATCATATACTATTATTCAACACTCCTTGTCATACCTCTAGTATCCTTGTCCTTTCCATTGAATTTTATATCTAATGTGAGACTTGACTCTCACCATGTGTGTGTATATGATTAGATAAGATCTTGGTTGTATGTGTTTGTACCCATATTGTATGATAAATTGTTGACATGTGTATATTATATAATGTTTTTTATCTCTTATTTATATTTATTGGTGATGTTTTTGCTTTGGGTATCTTTATTCTATGATAATTTATCTTATCTATTTGGCATGTATATGCTATGTTGGTTAATTATAATTGTTAGAATGTGTATGTTATGATGTTTATTCATAATTTTTGGCATGTGTATGAGCCATACTCCCATTATTTTGTATTATTTTATGCTTGTTCCCAAGTGACTATCTCCTAGCATGGTGGGCTAGACCCATGGGTACCACATGGATGGATGGCATAAAACCACCATTACGGGACTAGCTTATCTATTATAATGGCTCAAGATTGTGTGCAATATGGAAAAGGTCTTATTTCCTCATTTTTATTTCATTGCAAGAAATTTGTAAAATATATAGTTCAGTATGTTGGTATCCTATTATGTATTTGTATATCATATAGTGGAACCTCTTATTGGATTTATTGTAATCTATCCACATAAGTAGTGATAGAGCTATCATTATTGTTATTGTATCTTGATGTTAGTGTTGAATGTTGATGCAAGAGCATCCCAAAGAAACCTACCCAATTTAACTACAAAATCTCATTATGGCTCACAATAGAAAACTAGTTATATAATAGCTCACAAAGATCATATCTAGTTTTCAATATTTTTCGATCAACATATAAAAAGTTATCATTATTTAAGGATCACAACTCTAAATAGTTAGCATATAGTTCATTAGGAAATATTTTTGGAACCTTTCTATTCTTTGCAACACTCATTCCAACATATCCCAAGGAAATACAAGACTAAAGAGACCTTCAGGTAGAGTAGATTCAAATTTCTTCAACACCTAATGCTTCACTAGTAGATTTTGGCCAACCTACACATTACACTTATATCAAGATTGGGACACCGTGTGGCCTATGAAAATCATTCCTAAATCTTGGAGTGTATATATAAGCACCACTATAATTCGTTTGGAACACAACTAATAAAGAATCAATCTTAGGAGAATAGTAATTAGGAAGTCAGTTCATGATAGTAGTAAATTAGTAGAGTGATAGTAGTTGTTAATGTCATATCTTGTAGTAAGCTTGTGGTGGTCTGTAGGAAAATTTTTAATCTACATGTATCAAGCCAATGAGTGTTATAATCATTTTATGATATTGAATCAATAAGAATTCACATAATTTATATTCTATGATATTTTTTCTATGTTAACTCTAGTTGCATGGTTGGACAGTCCATCCTCCCGACCCCCCATTTGTGTCTACATCAAATGTAGATTCAAATTTTTATTTTTCATCATCCTGGTTATATTAGTAAAATGATTTTAGAGAATCCTTGATTTAAGAATAAAATAAAATTAATGTGATATCAAATTTTCAATTGTGATGTCATTGGAATGTTAGATATATTTGTCTCTCTATCTTTGTGTTTTATTTTTGTGAACATGCCATAGGGTGGTGTTATCTTGTCATTTTCATTTCTCCTTATGAAGGAGGGGTGTGTTGGGAACATTCTCGTTCATCCCTGATCTCCTTTGATTCAATTTAGAGTCCTCTATAGACATCCCAACCTTTGGAAAGCGTCTCCTCCATTTTCTCACATTTTGAAGATTGTGTTTTCTCTTAATCTTATATCCTAGGTCTTCCAATCATTTTTAGGTGTTTCTAGGGTTCGTTTTGAGTTGAACCATATTCTTGTGAATTTGAGGTATTATACTTGAGTATGAGACCCATAAATGATATGTTTAGTTTGGTTAGTACTATAATGCCAAACAAGTATTACAACACAAAAGTAGAACTCAAGGGCTAGGATAAGACTCCAATACTAAGACAAGACTCTAATGCTAAAAGTGGACACCTGAGTAACTAGGAACTAGTGTATTTCTTGATTTCCAATGCTCTTCTTGGGAATTTGTGTTCTTTTGGGGAGCTAGTGTCCTTCCTAGGTGCTAGTATCCCTTTTGGGAAATATAGAATTTTTGGCATGTTGTAGTCCTCTAGCACACTATAGTCCTCTAGTTCCTTGAAAAATTGGGATTTATAGTAATTTTCAAGGAAATTTTATATACAACTTTTTCCCCTTCATCTTATAAGTCTTCCCATGTCATCATTTTGTCAACATGTATCATATTCTAGAAGTTATTCTATCTTTAGTATTGAGGTGTACCTTCACATGAAAATTACCAGTTGTCATTCATGTTGGTGGAGGGTTTATATATATTTATAAAGTAACCTCTTATGAGGTCTTCCTCATTTGTTTTGATGTCATGGAATGGATTGGAGGTAGTTATCACCCTCATCATACTCCATATTCAAAAAAATGGTAATTATTACAACTATTCAAGGTATGGTATCTCCTATTGGTCCCACTTCTTTCTTAGGCTTCCCTTGGTTTTGTGAGCATCATTGGTTATGTTTAAGGAGTGAATTCAAATAGATGATTCTTCCATTCTAGTCTTGTGTTATGTTCACAAGAGAGCATGATTACATATTAGAACTTAATCATCATTGTGCTAAAGCACCAATCTTTCACAGGTTATTATGATGAATTCATTGTATGATTTGTAAGCCTTCCACTTATGTCATCTTGCATGGAGTAATGGTGACAACTTTTAATATTTTCATTCTCTTATGTGTATGTTAGTGTGCAATGCAACATGCTAATATTGTATCTTAAATGCTTGTGGTGTTCTTTCAAAAAAATGTTCACTTGACTAATGTCTTGGGTGTGTGGCTTGGTGCATTACATGTCCACTTGGTAGGAGTTTGCTCAAAGAATTTCACTCACCTAAAGTATTATGGGATAATCTTGAGTTATTTTATTTACTTAATAGTTATTTTAAAATTTTAATGCTTTTAAGAAATATTATTTATCTATGTTTTAGATTTATGTGCACATCATGACATGACATTCCATGCCTTACCTCAATATAATTAATAGTTTTAAAATAAAATAAATAAATAAATTTTGATCTCTTTTGACATTTTGTTAATAGATATATGTAAAAAAAGCATAACATAATTAAATATAGAAATAAAACATAAAATATATTTATATAAGTTAGATTTATATTGACAAAGATTAAAGTTAATTTATTTCTAAATTAAACATCCTTATTTGACAAATCAAATATAACCTTAAATAATGTTTTGGTCATATATCATTAAAAATGTAGATGTTTTTACTTTGTTAGCAATAAAAAATTAAAATACATTTAAAATGCATAATTTTTATTTTTTTTATTGAACAAAGTAGATTACTATTTAAAAGTAAGTTTATAAAGTTTTCAATATGACTAAACAAGAATAAGTATAGTAAAGGAAAACACTATTACATCAATTATAACACTACAAGTCTACATCAAAATAATTAAATAAAGATTATCCCTCACTATAATTTCCCTCTCTAAATTATCTTATAAGATAGATAGAGACTAATAATAAGAATATAGATATCTTAAATATATCATAAATTAAACATTAAAAATTATTTTATTTTACTTTGAAATATTTTATTTTATTTTCTACATATATAAATACATTTAAAAAAATTAAGAAATATTTTATTTTATCTACATTATTTATTTATTTTAATATATCTATTTCACTTTAATATATAATTTTAAATTTTATTTTAAAAAAATATCATTCATTATTTTAATAATTTTTTATGTTCTTTTTACTCAAAAATATGATAAATATTATATATGATATTGCTATCTAGATTCAATCGTGTAGTTTTCAAGTCAAACTCATTGACCCATGTTTCATGAGTAGTGGTTCACAAGAACCCATCTCTCATGATAATGAATGTTCCACTTAGCACTCATTGCATCTAGGTGATGCTCACACAGGTGAATCACTCTAGGCCTTCCCATCCCAGTACTACTCAAGCTCGTATGCACTTAACTACTGAATTTTTTTCCAAGGTTAAGCCCATTTAACTTGCAACCCCATTTGCAAAAGCTTCAACAAGTGTTGTGCCTTATGAACCATTCATTACAGAACCCTTTGACCTCCTACTTATCAAATATTATATACTTATATATTAATTTTTTACAATTTCATATTAATATATATTTTAAAATTTTAATATATTTATATTTAAAAACCAAATTTTCTATATAAATAAATACCTTTGGTCAAACCTCATGGAGCGACTTTCTCCTATCCATCTCAAAAAAGTCTCTATGAGTTTATTCATCAATTTGGAATCGTCTCCAGAGATGACAACTATGAAAAATGTAGTGAGTGACTGCAAACATTAAAATGTTGATCAAAATTCCAACAGCTTGAAAATTTCTAGTCTTCACAAAGAAAAAAGAGAGTTGAAACTAACTATCATGTCACTTCCATTTGACTTTAGAACTCACTTCACACAAGAACAAGAAAAACTAATCAGCTAAAAAGCATAGCAACTTCCAAATTCTATTTATTAAATTTTCCTAAAAATAAGGATAATCCATTTTTTTATTATTTAATATGGTGAATAAAGGTGAGGTCTTATGAATGGGGGAGTTTTAAAAACAATGAGTGAATGTTGTTGAGATTTTTTAGAATATTTTAAATTGGGCATTTTTATGAATTTTGTAGTATATTTTAAGTTCCAAAGTTTATTGAAGGTGGTGATCTTGTGAATTTTATTATTTTGCATATTCAACTCAATATAATAAATAAATATAGAATAATTAAAAATTAATTGGTGAGAATTTAAATATTCCAAATGATTGATAAGTCATAAAAAATTCAAAGAGTTTTAGCCCCACCCCAAATGTGCCCACTCAAATCTTCAAACCAAAAAATAATGGTTGCTATTATTGAAGAGATGATTCTAATTAATCTTGCAATATATATTGTTTTGGTTCATGAGATCCCTGCACCTTCAAAATAAATCCTAAAGACCTCTCATGAAACCTCGACCTAATAAGAAATTTTAAAAAGTATTATATTTGAAATTTTAAAATACCAAGTTTTTTCTTATTTAAATTATGTAATACAAAGGGAAAGGGGAAAGGGAAAAGATAAAAGGATAAAGTTTATATAAGAAAAATATTAGTCTAGGAATAGTTTTGCTTTTAAAAAAATAGTACATAAGTTATTTTTTAAAATAGGAAAACTTTTTAATAGTAAGTTATGTAATAAAAAGGGGAAAGGGAAAATGTAATAGGTTAAAGTTTATGTCTAGGAATAGTTTTGTTTAACAAAAAATAGTAGAGAAGTTAGTTTTGAAATTAAGAATTCAATTTTAAGATATAGTCTTTGAACAATAGGGAAAATAGAATGGGCGGGAGCTCACTTATTGTCTTATTGTCATTCAAGGATGGTCCTAGGAATCCTAATTGGATTGACTATTGACCTCAAAGGTGAGTCAATTCTCGACAAGGAAGATCTAGGAAGGGGTTCTCTTAGGCTTTGAGGGGTTCACCACCAAGCAAAAGCTTGGAAAAGATAATTAAGCATTCAACTCACAAAACCTAACAATTCAAGCTAAATGAATGATGCAAATAATGAAATTATGCAACAACAAGTTAGGACATGTGTACCTGGAAGTTTTGGAAATGTAATGAGGATTATGGAAATGCAAAGAAGCTATCAAAAAGTGTTATGGAGGACTAATATGCCCTTATTGTTGACTTTGTTACACCCCAAATTGTGAAGTTACTATTTATCATTACTACATAGGGTAAATGTGAATGTAATGTGAATTCTGGAGATGAATTAATGATGATTGTACCTTGTTATCAATATAAATGTTGATGTTGTTGTTTCTAAATTTGATTGAGAACACAATCTAGTCCAGAAACAGCAACATCATATGATATGGATTGTGGAAACTTGATATCATTAATATAAATGTTATCTCATTTGATGTTGTTTCATTTGATGTTATCTCAGTTGATGTTATTCATGGTGATATACTGCATAAATGAGAATAGATGGTTATTGAATTATTGTTATTCTAACTTTGAAGATGTTTATATATATTGCTTATTGTTGTGAACAATTGACTGCCAAGGAATGTGCTAGTGGTTGTAGGTAAATGTCCATTTCTCTAGGGGGAGGGGAAGTATCACTCGGGAGAAGGGCTTGGTCAGGTAACCGGTAAAGTAAACTATCTGAGCATACACACACATCACCTTAGATTGAGTGAACTGAGTCAGTTTGTGTGGATTGTAGGTAGGTCGTCCTTAGCTTGTATGTTTGCATTTGAGAGTCTTGTTACTTCTACAAGCTTTGAGTGATGTTTATCTATTTGAGCTTTGAGTCTTCCCTTATGACATTATGTGGATTGTGCTTGGGTTGATTATTTGGGCTTTATGAATGGTTGTATTTATGTCATTTCATAATGAAAGTAAAACATAGCATGTATATAGGCATATATATAATTACATAAACATAAGACCCATGTATGAGTACATTAAAAAATGCACATATATGTGAGTATAAATACTCACTAAGGTACATACATGAGGAAATGACTAAACATATATATGTGTATGTGTATGTGTGTGTGTGTGGGTATAGTCATAATCATTCAACGTTGAATGGATTACTTGACTATCATATTACCATATAATGAATATGCTTGTATATATATGCGCAAATACACTTGCAAGCATTAATGCTTAGTGGAAGAGTGCACATATGTATATATTATATAAGTATATGTGTATAAACATATACACGTATTATCACTCAAGGAATATGATAATGAGAGCTATACATCTGATGGAATGGGTTTATATTATGTGAAAAAGTATATAAATAAATATATTTATAAAAGTCAATAGGGTTGACATTATGTGTGAATGTTTACGCATCTGAATTCAATTGAATGTCAAATATAAACATAATTTATTATCATGAAATATATATAATATATATTTAAATACGCATATATATATATGTGTGTGTGTGTGTGTGTGTAATAGTGTTAAAGCGATTTACGAGCATATATATATGTCTGTGTGTGTGTACTTGTATATAAACAATTATATATATAAAGGATAATTTAAAAGAGGCAAAGTGAGAGTTTATTAGAGCATCATCCTTTATAGCATAAATGAAACACATATTTTTACCTTGGTATGAGGCGCTATATATAATGTTGAAAATATTTAAAATTCATATAGTTTATAACTTTGGAAATTGAATTGTTGTTGATTTAATAAAACATTGGAAATCGAATTGTTTCTAATTTATTAAATGAATCGATTTGATAAAGACTTATTTTCACATCTTTAGACTTTGGCTTAATTTATCCTATTATAGTTTAATGAGAGGAAATTCGGACTTTGTTTCAAAACAGCACTAAGGAAATCGTGCATCACCTGCTAAAGGAAAACGTAGGGATATTCAATGAAAGGCGTTTGAATCTCAAAGGCTTTGATAGGTCAAAATCTATAGCTTGACTAATTCAACGTGATAATTGATATTCTGTTGACTCAACTTGAAAGATAGTTGATAAAGGCTATGTGTTAATGAATTAAAATTGAATCCTTCTCTGAAATATGAAAATCCCGCCATCTCATGAGTTTGGTGCCACCTCTAAAACCATTTTTTTTAGGTGTTGATTTCTGAAATTTTCCATGTGCTTTTGGAAATAGTCTTCATATTGCTAGAAAAATTAGAAGTCGATTCACCATGTTCATTGATGAGTATGGACTGGAATTGGTGTCACCTCCAGATTGAACATTTCAAATGGAAGTGTTGTCAATTCACATGCCATGGCTGTAGGGAATGTCGGAGGTCGAGCTCACTATAAATAGTCGCCCAACTCTTCTAAATGGTATTCATTCTCATTCATTCACCATTCTCATTATTCCTTCATCAGCTTTTATTATTTTTCTTTGTGATTTCCCTATATACCATTTACATATCATCTTGTGCAATAGTATATGTTCATTCTTCAATTACTATGTGAACAATATTTGCAGCCAGTATTCACAATTCTGAGTGAACATTATATATAGCCAATCTTCACATTTCTAAGTGACCATAGTTACAATCAGTGTTCACATTTCTGTGAGTTACTATTACCTTGAGAGAGATGTATTCTACCCAAGGAATTCGTCATTTTCTGTTAGTGATTTTTGAGTGTGGAAAGAGGGAACTTTGTGAGGAAAATTTGTCTAATTCTAAGAGAAGAATGCTTTCAACAAGAAAGGGGGTGAGAATTGATTTGGGGAGCTGGGTTAAGTTGAACAACCAAAGGAGAAGGCTACTTTGACATCAGTATTTGGGGAAAAGTGATAACATGAATGGGGTTTCTTCTTGTTGTCATTTTAAAAGGGTTTACTATATTTTCTATGCTGCATGAAATATCTTTTATATTTGATCTATAGAAGTATTTAATATTGTCTTCTGAAAAAGGGAATTGAAGCATTGAGGCTGCTTTTTATAATTTATTTTAAAGTACTCCATAATAGGAAAGTTTTCTTGACACAAATACTTAATTGTATTAGAAATGTCGAAGAAATAGCTTGACACAAGTATTTAACTATATTAGATATGTCAAAGAGATTACTTGACTGGGGAATTCAACTATGTTACATGTGGTTCAACATAGGTAAGTAATTATACTAGATATGTTTGAACATTAGATTCAATGTGTTTATATTTACTCCATAGTAGGAGATGGGTGTGCATCTTAGTTACTATATACTAGGCTTGATTTGAATGCAAGAGACACTTGAGGAACACCTATCTAAGTTATTAGTTTAACTTGGAAATATTATGTTACTCCTAGGATAAGCATGGGAGTGGCTTGTGTACTTACTTGCTAAATAGATTCATTAATAGTAGATTAGTATGTTGTAGGTTAGTCTAGGGTGACGGATTTACCCATAGAAGGACAATACCTATGTGTAGCTGAAGATAGCCTTAAGTCAAATCGTCCCTGAATAGTGTATGTGACAAATGAACCTCAGTAGAACATAATGAATGAAACACTTTGATCAAAGTAGTGCAATGTATGACATCCACTTAGACTACGTGATTCTTGAGACTACACTGTTAGTTCACCACGATCTCGTATTACATGTTATTTTGAGAGTTGTTGGATTGCATAGGTTCTAGTCATGTAGGACACAACACTATGCTCAGTTGGTTGTCGTTATCGATTACTTTACCAATCTCTTCTTTGAAGGGAAGGGCCATCTATAGAATCATAGATGTGTGGGGACCACATTATGATTCTGTGATTGGCAAAAAAGCACCTGAGTGATGCTTCTCCTTCACAGCAAGCGACTGAAGAACTAAGATTTGAAAGGACAGATTCATGGACCATCTTACAACTATTAGTTATAAAGCTCATTGGAGCTATGTTTGTAAAGGTATGTATTCTTGTTACGTGTACTTGTGAAGTAATTGTAATGAAGTGGAATCTTTATTGTAATATGATATGACATCTTGTTCAAATAAAAAAGAATTTTTTTATTGCAATGACTTGTTAGCACGTTTATTTACTTGTATGATGTAAATTTAGAGAAAAAAATTACTTTACTTAAGGGTTGGTACATTACAGACTTAGTCCTACTACTGTTTTTCAGGGAAATGCAAAATATTTGGATGCCAAAACCGAATTTGAAAGAATCTCTGCAAAATACCCTCAAGAGGACTAAGACGCCCTAGGTGGTGACTTAGTCCCATCTAGAATTTTTGGAATTTTTGGAATTTCTGAATGTGGTCCTAAGGTCTAAAGTTTGCACTTTCATCTTCTTTGATCTTAGGTTATGAATCTCCTAGATTTGGCCTATAGGTGATTTTATGTGAAGATGACAACTTTGTAATGCAACTTTGCAACTTTTCAACTTTACACTTCAAATGATCTTCAAGTCTTCAACCTAAATCTGCAAACACAAACACGCAAGAGGGGAAAAACTTGTTGATTGTTATTAGATGGGGGTTTTCCTTGGTCAAAACTCTTATCGGTAATTAAACCTTGAAATTAAATGAAATAGAGAAGGGAAATGATGAATGAACAACATGCAATGTTACAACTCACCAAACCCTTGTTATGATGTTTACAAACTTGTGTAAAATGGCTAGCTTGGATGTAGATCTTGAATCAAAAGAATGCTTGATAAATATGGACTTGAATTGATTGCTTGAATCAAAACCCTACATCACAAATGTTAGCTCAAAAACACACATGATGCAACAATCTCCTTGATATGATACTTGAATCTTGATGATGGCTCTAGATGCTTGATAAATTGCTCTTGATCTGATAAACTTGCCTTAGGAATGAATACTTGAATGCTTAGATATGAAAATGAGGGAATAAACCTTGTATTTATACCTATCTATGCTTAATATCTTAAAATTACACCACAACAAGCTGACATATGAATTCATTAATTAAAGGAGGCTAAATCCCGCCAAGATTTGAAATTAAATCCTAAAAATACCTTAAGGGGGACTAAGACATCCTAGGTGTTGTCTTAGTCCCAAGTCTTGAAACTTGGGGCACAGACTCCAAAAAGGGGCCCATTTAAGGTTCCACTGAAAAGTGGGACCCAAGACCTTTGGGGGACAAAGATTCCTTATGTGGAATCTTAGTCCTGACCCAAAAATCAGGGACACTCGGCCAGAATCATTAAATTGTCACTTATCCATTGATGTTTGTCGAGATTTTCCAGAAAAAGATATTATTTATAAGGCTTTTGGATGTAAAATAGGACCAATTAAGACATAAACAAGGATAAATAAAGCAAGGTGGGACCAAAAAAATGTTAAAATGCAAGGGTATTCATTTTCCTACACTACATTTAGCCGCCACTTTAGTGAGAGGATGAACTTGCTTCAAACTCACACTAAAGTAGCCAACCACGCAATCAAGAGGGGTTCAAATATACAAATGCTAGTAAGATAGCATGGCAATGATCAAGAGAGTGTCCAAGCCCCCAAGATCAAGATCCTATGGAAAACCAACATAGGCACAAAGGAACACACTTGTGGATGATATATGAAGCTATAACCAGATCGCAAACATACACCATCAAAGAAAGAAAAAAGGAAAAAGAAAAAGAAAAATGCAACAGGTCAAGTTTCGATTGACCATCCAATGTGTTGTGGACCGAGTCTAGGTTGTTTGTCCAAAAAAGGTTTACAAGTGGAATGCGCTATCCACTATTCAAACAAAACGTATGCTCACAAGGGCTAGTGAAGACAGTTGTCCACTAGGTGAGCCCCAATAGGTCCATATCAAATTCATACCCTCATGACTATGATAAGGACAATATTAAAATGCACACTCACAAGGGCTAGTGAAGCTATTTGTTCACTTGGTGAGCCCCAGGGGACCATATCAAAGCCATACCTCCATGACTTTAATAAGGTACAAAAAAAATGCACACTCACAAGGGCTAGTGAAGCTAGTTGCTCACTAGGTGAGCCCCAGGGGACCATATCAAAGCCATACCTCCATGACTTTAATAAACTATGAAGAAACATGCAATGCAATAAGAAAGAGTGGTGTTAAAAGGGATTTTTCTTAGTTCATGCAAGGTCTTATTCTTAGGGGACATTGGTCCTAATGTCTCCAAGAGAGGACCAATCAAAGGATAAAAGATTCACAACTTAGGGAATGCAGTGCATCACATTACCACTAAGAGGAATGTAATATGCTAAGATAGATCATGCTCTTGAAGGAAATTACTCCCAATGTCACCACTAAGAGAAAAACACGTCACATGAAGTAAGAAAATAACATCAAGGAACATGAACAAGATAAATGCAAATTAAATCATGCCAAAGTAATGCCAATGTATGCCCCCACTTTAAAGAAATTTCTAAACACCATGTTGTGAGAAATTACTTTAAAGTAGACCAACTTGAAAAGGAAACAAAAAAGAGGGTTGCCCCCTAGAAACACATAAGGGATCTATGGATTCGAGGTCAATGCCTATCTTTGCTGCAATGATATTAGAGAGCTTGGAACTATCATCATTCCCAAAATACACATAGAACAGGAAGAATGACATAAAGAGAATGAAAAAAAAATGAAAAACCTTTTGAGTCAACATGGAAGAGACATAGGGTGTCTCGACGCCTTGCGTCATCCCCAATAGAAAAATACAAGACAAAAATGTAAATGAAAAGAAAAGATAAGGAAAAATATTTTGGGTCAACATGGAAGAGACATAGGGTGTCTTGACACCTTGCATCATCCCCAAAAGGAAAAAACAAGACAAAAATACAAATGAAAGGTAAAGATCAGTGAAGGGAAAAAGCTTACGATATATAGAAGAAAGTAGGTACAAATAGAGGAATGCACAAAGAGAGAAAGAACATAAAAAATAATGTCATGGGGAATCACATTACGCACATGCAATCACAAAAAATAAATACAAAAAGGAATGCAAACAGACTACTAAAGCACATGCGAGTCAACCATCTAGTAGGTCATCTGCATCCTAGTCTTGTTCAGTAAATGTGGAATGCATATCACTAGCGAGACGGATAGCATCAAGTGATGTAGTAGGAGAATCACTAGGTTCAAAACATGGTGCATCACTCGGTTTAGGAGGATCATCATGGTTGTTATCATTTAAGCTCATAGAAGAGGACAATAACAAATTCAACTCATTATGCACTTGCTCATCAATTTTAGTTGTTTCTTCATCGTCATCCAAGTTAACCACAATAGGAGGATGAATGATAATATCCATAGAAGGTGTTGGTCCTTGTGTTGGAGACATAGGATCTATTTATTTTGGTAATGGAGGAGGTTCATCAATTATTTCTTCTATTAAATTCGAATTTTTATTTTCAATGTTATTCTCTTAATTCATCTTGCGAGAAATAGCATGATGTTTGCGCCTATGCTCTCTAGCATTTTGGTTCCTTTTATTACAGTTTTCAAGTTGCGTTTGTGTAGGAGTGGGTTGGTCAACCATAGGTTCCTTTTCTTCTTGTGATGGAAGAATGAAAGAAACCATGGAAGGTTGTTCAACCACTTTCTCTTTGGCTTTATAAATTTTCTTAGGAGGCGAATTTTGACTTGTTTGTTTTTATCTTGGTCTCTTGTAGGAAATAGGTAAAGTATTTTTGATGGATGGGTTTTGGTTTGTTGGAAGGTCTTTAGGCCCAATGTTTTTTTCTTTGAATGGTGGAGGTTCAATCATAGGTGTAGAAAAAATGTCAAGGGATAGCTTGGCTATGCATTTTGCTTTGAACTTTTTGTAAGATAGGAAAAGGAAGCCCTCACGGGGTTTTATAGGTTCCATGGGCTCAAGCCAAAAATAGTCTAAGGAAAAATTTCCACATGAAGATGGAGGGCTAAAGCCACTACGGTTCATAGTGATAATATCATTGTTGACTGGAAACTTTAAGCACTTATGGACAATGGATGGGACCGCATTCATGGAGCAAAGCCATTTGTAGACTAAATTCACACAAAATTGATCTGAATTAGAGATGGTAGAGAATCATACCTTTGATTTATTTGGTCCTACTTGTAAAGGGAGTGTGATCGATCCCATTGTAGCATGAGAAAAACCATCATGTGTTTTAATCCATGCTTTTGGTTTGTCATATCTATCTTGAGTAAGTTCATGCACATATAATATTTCTTCTGTGATCACATTCTCTCCACAAACGGGATCAATTAAAATCCCAGGAGTGGGCCTTGTTGGAAAAACAAGGATAGATGACTGAGAGGGGGGGGTGAATCAGTTGTTATAGAATTTACACTTATTTAACCTTTATCAACCTTTAATCTTAGATCTGATAATTAACAGTGAAAGCATGAATCAACAACACATCAGAAACATATAACACCAAGATTTTTATGTGGAAACCCTATTAAGGGAAAAACCATAGTGGAGGTTAATCCATAATTTATACCCTGTTAAAAGTATAAAAGAAATGAATAAGGAATGCACATGCATTCAGGCACATTGCCTAGAGCTCACTTCTCAGAAGGGAAGGCTTGTTGTCTTACATAAAACAATCAGATTAAATCCATCTGATGAGGTTGAACTGAGAAATTAGCTTCTTCAAAAGCCTGATGATAGTTTCGGTTAGGCACAAAAACACTTCTTCACACTTCGCTCAAACTCCTTCACACTCTGCTCTGAAATCAAATGATCTGATCTTTATTCACACATTTTGCACTCACACTTCATGCTCATATATCACAAATGAAGAAAACAATCTCTCTTATATATTTGCTACATGGAATTGCATCAACAAGTCTGTCATCCAAAGATAAAGAATAAATGAATTACAAATTGTTGGCCCAATTCATGAACAAATCTCAATGTGTACCAATCTAAGTCGGTCACAACATAATAAAGACTTAAATCAACATCCTCAAACATTCCAAGCATTCAAAAATTAATCCACAAGGATCCGCAACACGCTACAACCACCATGTCGACCAAGAACATGAAAACTTGAACACACAAAGGAAAAATCTTTGATCACGAGCACACCAATCAACATGGGCATACAACAATGATAGAGCATGATCTAGAACCATTATTGAACATCATAGGAGCATACACAACAACTTAATTTACTAGAATTGTATTCTCTTCTTCCAAAACCACTTGCTACAGTAACAGAATAACTGTAGGAACTCATAAACTCATAACTCACTCCAATCTTGATGCGCACCTCTGAAAATTTCAGAGAGCATACTATATATTCTCATAAACAAACCCTTTAATGTACGACTTCTAAATACCAACTTATAGAACTTTCCACCATTCTGATCTTCATAGCTTCACATACTACCTACAACATTTTTATTATAATTTTCTCAATATCCTCGACATATACAGCCTCTAGAATCATCAATGCTAATAGTGTTGACATCAATGACAACCTCATATCAGCAACACAACCTCATCATCCACCAATCTCCCCCTTTGGCATTGATGGCAACACATGATGTGAAAAATACCATCAACACAACTAACTCTTCTCAAACTGATCTTCTCCTCCTTACTTTAGACTCTTCCATCTTCTTCCTCTTAGTACTTATTGTTCTTCTCCCCCTTTCTTCTACAAATTTTTTTCACGTTACTCTTCTCCCCCTTTGACATTAATGGAAAAATTACACGAGCTCTTAACCACATATCTGAATCATCTGACTACTCCCCCTAAGTAGCAGCCACCTTAACATCAATTCGAAACAAGATATGACTATGAGTGCACGGATTGATGCAAAGACTTGCATCTTAGTTCAGATTAGGAGGGGAAATTACCCCTAACTTTCCTTTGAGATACTTAAAAGTATCTTTAGGCAATGGTTTAGTAAAGATATCTGGAATTTGTTCCTTAGTGGGCACATACTCCATTCTGACTTCTTTATCACTCATTTTATCTCTCAAAAAGTGATATTTGATAGATATATGTTTTGTCTTTGAATGTAGCACTGGATTCTTGGAAATGTTTATGGCACTTGAGTTATCACAAAATATAGCAATAGGCTCATTATACTCAATTCTGATATCTCTCAGCATTTGTTTCATCCATATTACTTGAGTGTAATTGTTTGCAACAACAATATATTATGCCTCGGCAGTAGATAAGGAAATGGAATTCTTCTTTTTACTTAACCAAGACACCAACTTCTTCCCCAAAAATAATGCACCACCAGTAGTAATTTTCCTGTCATCCACATCTCCTGCCCAATCTACATCTGTAAAGGCATTCAGAGTAAGATCATCATCCTTAGGATACCATAGTCCAAAATCAACTATCCCTTTCAAATATCTAAATATTCTCTTTATTGTAGTCACATGTGATTCCTTCGGATTAGCTTGATATCTAGCAATCATACATACAACATTCATAATGTCTAGTCTGGTCTGAGTCAAATAGAGAAATCCACCAATCATTGACCTGTACCTTGTTTGATTAGCCTTAGGAGAATCATCATTTTGTGTCAACTTGAATCCAATTACCATGGGTGTACCTACAGGTTTTGAGTCTTCCATGTCAAACTTTTTCAGTAACTCTCTTACATATTTGGATTGAGATATAAATATTTCATCATCTAACTAAGTAATTTTCAATCCTAAAAATAATTTCAGCTCTCCAATCATTGACATCTCAAACTCACTTTTCATATCATCAAAAAAATTCATACATAAGTCATCATCACCTTCAAAAATAATGTTATCAACAAAGACTTCAATAATCAACTCTCTATCCTAATCCACCTTGAAATACAGATTGTTGTCAGTAGTACCTTTATTGAATACAAGCTTCAACAAGTATTTATCTAGTCTAGCATACTAGGCTCTAGGAGCTTGTTTCAGTCCATACAATGCTTTCTTCAATCGGAAAACCATGTCTTTTTCATCAATCAGTTGAAATCCATTCGGTTGGTCAACATAAACTTCTTCTTCTAATTCACCATTCAGAAATTTTGACTTTACATCCATTTGATAGACTTTGTAGTTCTTAAAAGCAGCATAAGCAAGAAACAACCTTACAGCTTCAATTCTAGCAACAGGGGAAAAGGTTTCTTCAAAATTAATACCTTCCATCTATGAGTACCCTTTACATACCAGTCTTGCTTTATTTCTAACAACTTCACCTTGTTCATTCAGCTTATTCCAAAAGAACCATTTGGTTCCAATCACATTTTTATCCTAAGGTCTGGGAACAAGAATCCATGTATCATTTTTCTCTATCTGCATTAGTTCTTCCTTCATTTCTTCCATTAAATATTCATCTTTACATGCTTCATTGACATTGCTAGGCTCGGTTTTGAAGATTAGGCAATACTCTTCTGCAATTCTTCTTCTAGTCTGCACGCCTTTGTTCTTGTCTCCTATAATCTGATTTTCAAAGTGATTTAACTTTACGTACCTTGGGAATTTGGGATTCTCTCTAACTTATGGTTCTTACGTTCTCTCTTCTGCACTTCCACTAGCTTCTCCTTCATGATTCTCTTGATTCACCTAAACAATTTGAACTTGATTTTGTGTCTGACTAGTCTTTCCATTATCAGTACTATCATGTTGGTCATCTGAATTATATCCACAATATCTAGATGACCTGTCAGTATCCTCATCAACTCTAACACTTTCACTTTCAACCATTTTCTTCAATCTTCTATTATAGCATGGGTAGGCTTTGCTCCTAGTAGAGTAACCCAGAAAGATTCCTTCATCACTTCTAGCATCAAATTTTCCAATATCTTCATCTCTCTTGATATAACATCTACTTCCAAAGATTTTGAAATATTTAATAGTATGCTTATAACCAAACCACAACTCAAAAGGAGTCTTACCAGAATTACCATTAACATTTACCTGGTTGATAGTATATATAGCAATGCTTACAGCTTCTCTCCAGTAGATGTGAGGAACATTACCTTCCAACATCATAGTTCTAGCAGCATCCAAAATTGTTATGTTCTTTCTCTCAACAAATATGTTCTGTTGAGGAGTTTGGGGAGCATATAACTATCTTTTGATTCCATGCTCTTCACAAAATGAATTGAACTCCCAGGAAGTGAACTCACCACCTCTATCTGATCTTAAGCATTTAACCTTCAAACCTATCTCATTTTCTACCATAGCTTTGAAACATTTGAACTTTTCTAGTGCTTCATTTTTTTCTCTCAATAAAGCAACCCATATCATCCTAGAGTAATCATCAATAAGCAACATAAATTACCTTTCTCCTTGTAGACTTCTGATTCTGGATGGACCACTTAGATCAGTATGAACCAGCTCCAGTACTCCATTAGAATGATGTTGTTTTCTCCAAAAATAAATCCTTGTCTGCTTTCCCATCTAACATTCCTTGCATATAGAGTTAGTAGGCTTCACTAACTTAGGTAGATCTCTGACCACTTGTGTGGAGCTTACTTTGACAATATTATAAAAATTCACATGACACAGCCTCTTATGCCATAACCAGCTTACATCAACTTGAGCAATTAAACAACTTTCACTAGCAACACTTAGGTGAAAAATGTTACCTCTTGTCTTTTTACTTGAAACAATTACATGTCCAAAGCTTCCCAATATCCTGAATTTTCCATCTTTGAACTGGAGATTGTATCCCTTGTCTACCATCTATCCAACACTCAACAAATTATGCTTCAATCCTTCAACATATAGAACATCATCAGTATTATATTTACCACCAAGAGTAATAGTGCCTCTGCCAAAAATCACATCAATGTTGTTATCTCCAAATCTTACAACACCACCATCATACTTCTCCAAACTTAGAAACTTGCTTTTGTCACCAATCATATGATGTGAGCATCAGCTGTTAATCACCCACTCATCCTTTTCATCAATTCTGGCTGCAAGAGCTTTCTCAATATTTTGATTACTAGCGGATTCAGTGGACACCATACCATTTTCCTTGATAGCAATGAATACCCATCCAACTTGTCCTCTGGCTTCTCATTTCACAATCAATGCTTCCAGATCTTCTAACTCTCTTTCTTCATCTTCAATCTATTTCATCTCATCTTCATACTTGAATGTCTTTCTAGAACTTTCTCCTAGATCATATCTCTGTTGGATTTTTCTAAATACAGTAGCTTTAAATGCAGATTTTGTTTTAGGATTAGATTCACCAAATTCACTCAACTCAAAGGCAGCTAGTTTTCCAATCAGCATGTCTCTTGTCACATTTGTTACTGTCCTGAGCTCTTCATTAGCATGAGATTTCATTTTGCAAGAAGTAGGCACTGATCTGAGCACTTTAGCCACAATCTCATCTTCTTCCAAAATTCCACCAGCACATATAATACCATCACTAGTTCATTTACTTTCTGCATGAAAGAAACAATGTTTTCATCTTCACTCATCTTCATGTTTTCCCATTTTCCTTTCAAACTTTCTAGCTTAGCAACTTTCACTTGTGCATCTCCTTCATACAGTGTTTCCATCTTCTTCCAGATCTCATGTGTTATTTTCAGACCTATCACATTTGTCATCTTTGAAATTGTCAAAGCACTCAGTAATGCTTCTATAGCCCTGATATTAGTTTCAGCTTGTTTGATCTCATCAGGAGTAGAGGGACCATTCTGAGGAATAGTATATGTGTTATTTGTAATCTTCCAGAAGGGTTCACCAATGTACTTCAAATGACACTCCATTCTAACCTTCCACAGAGAGTAATTTGTACCATCGAATCTAGGATTGTCCTTCTTGTATGATGCCATCTCGGATCACCTCAAGCCATTAAACTTCTTCAGAGGAACCCACTCTGATACCAATTGTTGGAAAACAAGGATAGACAATTGAGAGGGGGAGGTGAATCAGTTGCTATAGAATTTAAACTTATTTAACCTTTATCAACCTTTAATCTCATATTTGATAATTAACAGTGAAAGCATGAATCAACAACACATTAGAAACACACAACACCAATATTTTTGTGTGGAAACCCTGTTAGGGGAAAAACCACGGTGGAGGTTAATCCACAAGTTATACCCTATTAAAAGTATAAAAGAAATGAATAAGGAATGCATGCATGCATTCAGGCACACTGCCTAGAGCTCACTGCTCAGAAGAGAAGGCTCACTACCTTACATAAAACAATCAGATTAAATCCATCTAATGAGGTTGAACTGAGAAATTAGCTTCTTCAAAAGCCCGATGATAGTTCTAGTTAGGCACAGAAACACTTCTTCACACTTCACTCAAACTCCTTCACACTCTACTTTGAAATCAAATGATTTGATCTTTATTCGCACATTTCACATTCACACTTCATGCTCATATACCAAAAATGAAGAAAACAATCTCTGTTATATATCCGCTACATGGAATTACATCATCAAGTCTGTCGGCCAAAGATAAAAAATAAATGAATTACAAACTGTCAGCCCAATTCATGAACAAATCTCAATGTGTACCAACCTAATTCAGTTACAACATAATGAAGACCTAAATCAACATCCTCAAACATGCCAAGCATTCAAAAATTAATCCACAAGGATCCACAACACGCTACAACCACCATGTCGGCCAAGAACATGAAAACTCGAACACAGAAAGGAAAAATCTTTGATCAAGACCACACCAATCAATGTGGACGTAGAACAATGATAGAGCATGATCTAGAACCATTACTAAATATCACAGGAGCATACGTAACAACTTAATTTACCAAAATTGCATTATCTTCTTCCATAACCACCTGCTACAGTAACAGAAAAACTATAGGAACTCAGAAACTCATAACTCACTCCAATCTTGATGTGCACCTCTAAAACTTCAAGAGAACATACTAGATAGGCTCAAAAACAAAACCTTTAATGTGTGACTTCTGAATACCAACTTACAGAACTTTCCACCATTCTGATCTTCACAGACTACCTGTAACATATTTATTATAATTTTCTCAATATCCTCGACATATACAACCTTCAGAATCATCAATGCTAATAGTGTTGACATCAATGACAACCACATATTAGCAACACAACCTCAACATCCAACAGGCATGTTATTGATTATGTCAGCTATGTAAAGAGGACCATCAGGTGCACTTTTTATTGTCTCTTCTGAAGAGAAAGTAATATCAATGGGAATTTTGGTTTGTTGTGTACAAGGCTCAATGTCAATCACTCCTATCATTGTATTAATAGGACTTTGGTAATTAGTATCCATAGTTTTGTTCATTATTTCTCATGGTATCATCATCCATGTCAACATTCATTACATCGGGCTTAGTTTCACTAGCCTTAACAAATGAAATATTGTGGTTAGGCATGGGATTGGTAAAGATTTGAAAGTTCTGGTAAGGGGGAGCTACAAATTTATTTCCTTTTTCATTCACACCTCCAATTTGGATATGATTGGAATCAATGAGGTATTGCACAAGATGTTTAAGAATCTTGCAATGCCCTATATCATGTCCTTTTTTTTTGTGATAAGCACAATAGGCATTGTGTTTAAAGCTCGAAGATAACATCTTGCTAGGGTCAAGAGGTCAAACGAGAGGTAAGGTAAGCATGTTTTTGTTTATTAGTTGAGTCATGATATTTTGAAGTGTGTTGCGTAAGGGAGTAAATTTCCTTTGTGGATCCCCAAAGATATAAGGATTACTCTTCTTTATAGCAGCTACTTGGATATCAACTTGTTGGGTAGGTTGAGAGGCAGAGTTTAGTTGAAGGAAATTTTTGTTTTGTCTTCTGAAAGGCTGGTAGGTGTTTTGGTTTGAAGGTTCAGACTTTTCAGGATGGGTAGAGGTGGATTTAGGTTCACAACTAGCTACGAAATTCTGATAGTCTCAAAGGGTAGTCCACAAATGCATGAAGGAAGGAAATTTCATCATGGTAAGCTTGTCTCGTATCTTACTTTTTAAATTCTCTATGAACATATTTTGAAGGCGAGAATTGGGAATCTTCACACCAATTTGGGAATAAAGCGATTGGTAGTAGGAAATAAAGTCAGTGACTTTTTCACCATTATTTTATTTACATCTCATCAAATCATCTAGTGTCATTTCAGGAATGATATGCACTTGGAAATGGTTAATAAATGCTTCATCAAGTTCATTGAATGAATGAATTGAGTTATTCGGTAATGCAGAAAACCAGTCCAAGGAAATGTCTTTTAAGGATTGAGGGAAAAGCTTAGCCAAAATTTTGTCCTCTAGGATAAAGTCACTACACAAAGCAGTAAAGGCATTAACATGATTAGCAGGAGATCTCCTTTTCCTCCATATTTCTCAAATCTAGGGATCTCTATACCTTGTGGCACTAGAGTTCTCAATATCTCCAAAGATAGTGGGTTACTTTTGACATAGTATGAAGGTAGATCATTTTGATTTTGATTTATGGTGGAAAATTGGCGTTGAATTGATGAAAGGCGTTGTAAAAGGTGGTTAATGATAGGATCATTTCTTTTGGTTTGAGATGGAGGTGAATATGGTGGTGGTGTGTATGTGTTGGAAGGACAAGTGAAAGGATTACTTATGGGAGGAGATATAAGATTAGATGCCACATAAGTATAAGGAGCACTAATGGAAATGTTTGAGGTAGGAAGGATATTGCTAGTTGGTTGCATTGTTTTGGTCACTTGAGGATTGGTATAGGTGGGAATTGAGGTTATGGTTGAGGGGGGAGGAGTTTGATTTCCTCCTTGGCTTTGCACATTGTTTGAAACTTGAGCACCATTAGTGGTGGAAGGAAGATGTTTTCCAAATATTTTAGCTATGTTAGGCACAACTTCCAATCCTTCATCACTTTCCATCATGTGGTGAATACTATCTATGGTAGGTATAACAATGTTTGAAATGTTTTCAATACTCATGTTATCTTATAAATGGGCTAAGTCTTCATGCATTTTCATTATATTTTCTTGAGGGATATGATCAACCATTGTTTGAACACTTGGCATAGCACTTGTAGGTAAGGTAGGCATAGCAAAAGAGGTATCAAAGGTATGGCCCATACCTAGTGAACTAATACCAACACTAGGAGTAAGAGATCTTGATAACCCAAGATCCATAACAAGTTTTTTATCATGGGATGCCATGAGTCTCGCACTTCGTCTAACCACAATATTAGCAATAGGACACCAAGTAGTACAACTTATGCAAGGGATAAACCAAAGAAACTACAATGAACACAATTTCCTATTCTTGCAATTACACTTGAAATGAAATAAATTGGAATAACAGCAATTCTGCAAACTGAAACAGAAAATTGAAGGCAACCCATAGAAGCACATAAAAGCACTTGCAAATCCTGAAAAATTGGAAAGTCAAAGTCAACAGGGACTAAGACACCAGTAAGGGTTCTTGGTCCTACGAGTGTGATTTTTAGGTTCCAGAGACTGGAACATATAGCAAATAGCAAAGAGAGGATTCTAAGCCAAAAACCTTGAGAGGGACTAAGACACCAGGAAGGGTGTTTTAGTCCTAGCAAAGGTTTTTGTTAGAAAAATAGAAAATTCTAGATTGTCTATAGTATTCTCAAGTTTCCTATTCAACGACTTGATATTTGGAAATAGAAAAGTATGTAAATGAATGCAAGAAAAAGGGACAATCAATTGAATGCAAAGTTGAATGCAAATTTTTTCAATTTTAGATGCAACACAAATGTTACTAATTGGACTTAGGATGATGAACAATGCACCTTTCAATTTTTCAATGAGATAAGATGATGCAAGAAAGAAAAAATGCCACCTATATGCACTTCCACTAATGCAAATATGAGAAACCCTAAATGAAATTTCACTAATGCAAGATGCAATGCAAGAATGAATGCAACCTAAATCTAGGATTTTAATGGACTCCAAATCAAAAACTGAATTCTCAAAGAATTCATGTTCACCAAAATGAATAATGGGGAAAATAGAATGGGTGGGAGCCCACTTATTGTCCTAATTTCATTCAAGGATGGTCCTAGGAATCCTAATTGGATTGACCATCAATCTCAAAGGTGAGTCAATTCTCAACAAGGAAGACCTAGGAAGGGGTTCTCTTAGGCTTTGAGGGGTTCACCACCAAGAAAAAATTTGGAAAAGACAAATAAGCATTCAACTCACAAAACCTAACAATGCAAGTTAAATGAATAATGCAAATAATGAAATTATGCAACAAGTTAGGATATGTGTACTTGGAAGTTCTGGAGATGTAATGAGGATTCTAGAAATGCAAACAAGCTATCAAAAAGTGTTATGGAGGACTAAGATTCCCTTACTATTGACTTAGTCTCATTGTTGTTTTTCAGTGCAAATATGGAATCTTCGAATGTCAGAATTGGATCTGAAAGAATCTTTGCAAAATACCCTCAGGAGGACTAGGATTCCCTAGGTGGCGACTTAGTCCCATTTGGAATTTTTAGAATTTTTTAATGTGGTCCTGAGGTCCAAAGTCTGCAGTTCCTTCTTCTCTGATCTTAGGTTATGAATCTCCCATATCTGGCCTATAGGTGAGTTTTCGTGAAGATGACAACTTTTTAATGCAACTTTACACTTCAAATGATCTTCAATTCTTCAACCTAAATCTACAAACACAAACACACAAGAGGGGAAAAACTTATTGATTGTTAGTAAATGGGGGTTTGCCTTGGTCAAACCCCTTGTCAGTAATTAAACCTTGAAATGAAATGAAATAGAGAAGGGAAATGATGAATGAACAACATGCAATGTTACAACTCACCAAACCCTTGTTATGAAGTCTGCAAACTTGTGTGAAATGGCTAGCTTGGATGTAGATCTTGAATCAAAGGAATGCTTGATAGATATGGACTTGAATTTCTTCCTTGAATAAAAACCCTACATCACAAATGTTAGCTCAAAAACACACATGTTGATCTGATGCTTGAAACTTGATGATGGATCCAAATGCTTGATGAATTTCTCTTGATCTCATAAACTTGCCTTAGGAATGAATACTTGAATGCTTAGATATGAAAATGAGTGAATGAACCTTGTATTTATAATTATCTATGCTTACTATCTTGAAATTACACCACAACAAGCCGACATATGAATTCATTAATTAAAGGAGGCTAAATCTCGCCAATATTTGAAATTAAATCCCAAAAATACCTTAAGGGGGACTAAGATGCCCTGGGTGGTGTCTTAGTCCCAAGTCTTGAAATTTGGGGCACAGACTCCATAAAGGGGCCCATTTAAGGTTCCATTGAAAAGGGGGTCCCAAGAACTTTGGGGGACAAATATTCCCTAGGTGGCATCTTAGTCCCAACCCAAAAATCAAGGAAACTCAGCTAGAATCATTAAATTATCACTTATCCATTGATGTTTTCTGGGATTTTCCAGAAAAAGATATAGTTTATAAGGCTTGTGGATGTAAAATAGGACCAGTTAAGACATAAATAAGGATAAATAGAGCAAGGCGGGCCCAAAAAAGTATGAAAATGCAAGGGTATGCATTTCCTATACTACAGTCTTAAATTTTAGAATAATAATAATATCAAATTTCTACAATCAATAATATTGAGTGATGTTATTTCTAGATTTGATTGTGTGTAACCTTTTTGCATCAACATTTCAGATCACACTCCATGATCTATCATGAGAAATTTAGAGTTCTTAAAGATGTTTTGTAGAATATTTTTAAGGAAATAAGGAGAGAATTAGTCATATCCAAAAAATTTTGTTAAATAGTAGTTCATAATTTCAACTCTCATTTATGTAGTGATTTTGAAGATCTTAAGAAGGAGAGAGCTAGTGTTAAGGGGAGAAGCAAAGTCACATCCAAAATCATGCTTCCTTCTTCCTTGTTCTCTCTTAGTTTTATTGGTCTTCTAATTTGTTATCTTTTTATGCCCCCAATACATTAAGTTGTGCTTTATTTTATGGTTAATGCTTGTGTTTTATTTGTTTGATTTAAAACCATTTTATTTCTTCTCCCATATTGGTCATTTCTAGGGTTTTAGAAGTTATTTTTCAGCCTATAATGAGTGGATTTTAGGAATCTTCATGTGAGGGTTACCATGGTACTAACCTAGTATCCTCCAAAGACCATGCCCATCAACAAGAAGGATTGAGAGTTAACAATGCATGGTTTAAAAAGGGATGACAATGGAAGATCTTATAGAGTAGTGTTGATTTTGGAGGAGCCTTCATCAATTCAAGTAAAGGAACAATATTTGAGGACATGGATAGGAGTAGCAAGGATGCCCTAGACATATGCTTTTATGAAGAAATAGTTGAATAACAGGTTAAAAAATGGATACATTTTTTTATTTTTTTATATCAAAAAAATTAGCTTTTAGGAATTCTTTGATGACTAGATATTGGCTACATCAGAAAAAACTATTAATCTTTGTAAATATATTTTGAATTATTTTCATTAATTGGGAAAAACAGGTTTTGAAGGGATCTTGAAACCCTTTACAACAAAAGACACAAAATGTTGCCTTAAAGGATAATCAGAACAAACCACCACCACCAACCCATCAACAAAAAAATGCCAAACAGTGGGTGCTAAACAAAGATAAAACAACAGACAACCAATAGCACCCAACAACCAAGTAATAGAAAAAAAGAATGAAACCTACACCCCCACCCAAATAGAAAGCAACAATAAAAAACTAACTCAGGCCACCCAAAGTATTGGCCATCTCTAACTGTTGGTTCTTATGCTTTTCAACCATATCCAGCAGTTCCTTTTTCTTGGCATCAAAGGTTTTCTTCCACTCAACCGATCCTCTAATCACAGGTCCCTTATCATCATATTTAGGAGTCTTCTTACCCTAGCCCTTTTCCACACATTCCTTCTCCATGAGCTCAAAGAAGTAAACCTGATCTTCTCTCAAATCACTGATTTTCCTAAACAGGATTTATAAGGACTCTGCACTATTCTTTACAAAAATGTGGCACGCCTGCATAATATTTTTGATGTCCACATTGATACCAGACACTTTGGCTTCTAGAGCAAAAATTATTTCCTCATAGAGAGACTTAAAATCATGGTAGGACCCTTCAAGGTCCAGCATCCTATCAATTAGGATGTCTGACATAGCACCTTTAGGGACACTCTTAAGATTTTATTTTAAGCCTCTTATTTTAATGTTTATCTTGTTAAATTCCTGTAAAGACCATTTAGCTAGCTTGAAAGTACTTGTTGCCCCAAATCTGGCCATATCCAATAGATTAAACAAGGAGGTCGCATCCTCATCCAAATACGAAAAATCCTCAAAAAGAGGATCCACTTTTCAAGGTTCCTGACTTGCTTTTAGTTTTTTCACATCCTCCTCCTCCCAAAACCTTTCTTCCTTATTCTCCTCCTCCTTAGGCACCTCCTATAGAGGGGAGTCCACAATGGTCACCATCTTGTCACCCACACTCTTGTCTGCACCAATTTCCTTAGGCTCCTTGGTCATAAATTCCAAAGCTCTACTCCTCAGATTTGCAATGCACGAAGAAAGCCTCCACGGTTTAATTGCTCCAACCTCTTTACCCTGGGACCCCACTTCACCACCAACACCAACAGCATCTTTTCCACTCGCTGCCTCCTCCAATTTGGGAGAGGATTCATCAAACCCCACATCTATCTCATCACTTCCCAAGCAGGTAATCCTTTTTGTAGACCTGTTTCTCTTTGCACCACCTCACTTCCTTTTCTTTGAAGAAGTAGCCACAACAACCGGGGAAAAATCCTCCTCATCACCATTCCATTCCTCTGAAGAAGAAGAAGAAGAATCCTCACCTGTCGACCCAAAATCATCAGAAAAAATCTTCTCCTTACCTTTGATGGTAGGGGTTGCGAGAAGGGTCTCAATATGTCCCATTATTACAATAATTAGGCCCTCATGGAGGACTGGGGCCTTTCTATTTTTAAGGTGTGCATACACCGAAGCCTCCAACAAGGATAAAAGAAAAAGCGGAAAAGAAATAAACAAACCATGCCTGAAGTGATTAAGGAGCATGAAATGATGGCCTAGGATGGCCTTAAATCTCCCTTCCAAGGTAACATACCTGATCATCACCTTGGAAACACTTGCCCAAATCTTCTTCAAAGATGTTCTTTCATAACCCCGGGTTTCCAACTTGATTAACCCTTTCCTCTCATCGTTCTTGAAGAACTGATTCATCACCTCTTCATTGCTTTTCTTATCTTAAAAAATTTCCTACCAATAGTAGGAAAACCAATAACCGAGGCAATCAAGTCCTCATTCACTTCCACCTCCAGATCTTTAACCCTAACCTTTTGGTTATGCCAGAACGAGACGAATTGAGCAGAGGCATTAGGATCATGCCCATGCAATCTCTCCAAGTATGGAGTAAAATTCACATGTTGTAAAATAGACCAGAGCTTCTCCTTACGCATAATTTCGCCATAGGAATGTGGTTCGATTTGGCTCCTTTCACCACCCATGATAACCAATACACAATTCTTAGAGACCTTGCGAAATGCACACAACAGAAGTCCAAAAAGAAGTAAAGCACCCACAAAGCATGAAAAATGGAGGCAAGTACCATGCCATAAATGTCTCCACACTTCATCCCACACCATCATTCCACAATAAGCTTTTGGCTTCCTTAGGAATGACCGTACCTTCCTCCCACAAACAAAATTCATTGATCTTGACAACCTCGTTGGCAAAGAAGTCCGCCAACAAGTTACCTTCTCGATAAATGTGTGAAATATGAGTCTCAACACAAGATTGTAACATCATTATAGTATCCCTTATTAGAGTATCAACACTCCAACTTGGTGACTGAGTGCCATGGAGATAATTAATGATGTTCATGGAATCACCCTCCACCCACAACTTGGAGAAACCTTTACTAATGGCATACTTAACACTGATAAATTCAGCCTTCACCTCTGCATGATGATTGTTATGAATTTACAATGGGAGTTCCACCACACCTAGGAGTCTACCCATATCATCTCTTAACACCCCCTACAACCTGCAAGCCCAAGATTCCCCTTTATTGACCTATCAAAATTAATTTTAATCCAACCAAAAGGAGGAGGCTTCCATCTAGTGTTAACTCTGTTGGCAAGGCTTGACTTCGGGATCAATAGAGGAATAAAGGTAACCTTCCATTTGGAATTCACCAGCAACTCATACCCAGTGAGGGAATCAGAGGGGGCGCACCTATCAAAATTAGACTGGATCAAAGAAAAGTTCTCCAAAATAGCTCGCTTGATCTTAATATAGACACTAATAGGATTGAGTTTAGTATCCTGAAAAATCTTGTTGTTTCTTTCTTTCCAAAGTCCCCAAGCAATATGCAGGACCATGAGATCCCAAAGCGATCACAAAATCATGCTAGAAGAGGGGCAAGGCCTCTACTCATGGAACTTAGCAAGGGAATCTGGGCAGATCTAGCCAACATCCCAGAGATAGAGAAATTTACTCCAAACAGAGATGTGAGAGTTGCAAAATGGAGGGTTCTATGGAATGAGAATCTCCATTTCACACTCATTTCAATGGAGCCATTCAGATTTTAAAATCAAAAACTAGAAATGTAAAAACCTCTAAACTACAGCAACAAAACAAAATGCTTTTAAAAGGAATCACTCTCCATTGTTTCCCTATCACCAAGATCTATTTTTCATGCATTTGCTCTCAAATTTTTGTGAGAAAAAAATGCAAGATAGAGGCTATGTTGAATGGGAAATGCAATTCAAAATAAGAGATGGTATGAGATATGCAAATTTGTGAGAAAAATTGGTGAGTAAACTATGTGAACAAAATTTGTGAGAGATAAAATGAGGGGGAAATCCCATTTAAATAGGAGTTCCTTTTAGGATTGAGAAGAGTTGAAAATAAAATATGGGATAAAAGATGTGAGAGAAGGAAATGTCATTATCCCACATTGTTCGGTTAAATGTCATGCATGAGAATGAAGGTGATAAAGGGATATTAGTTTAAAATGTACCTAAATGATTAAATATGAATAAAATGATTAAAGATGCTTTACTAAAATGCAATATTTCATGAATGATTTATGCAAATGATATGATTTAATTAGTTTATTATGAAACAATAGTCAATGACTATGATAATTGATTTATTAATGGAGATGAATATTAAATGATTATGGATGATAATGATAATTGATTTATTATGACTTATTATGCAAATGGATTATGAATGATTATGATTTATTATGCAAACGGATATGAATGATAGTGAACGGGAAAATGAACGATAGTGAACGAAAAATGGATGATAGTGGTTTATTATGTGAATGTATTGTGAACGATAACGCAAACGAATGTGAATGCTTATGAAACGGATTAGGAACAAGAATGATCGTTTATGCAAAATGCTTAGTGAACGACCATGAGACAGATGTGATCGTTTATGCAAATGGATATGAATTAGCATGATATGGTTATGATTTGATGAAATGCATGAATAAAAGAAAGTGTTGAATGAATTTATTATTTAATCAATAGACGATTAATATGTTGATTACAAGGACAAATTTGAGTGTCTACAAGAGAAAGAATAATTACACCCAAGGAGAATATGAAAAGAACTTTCACCATCCGCTTCACGAAGAGCACATCTGTTAGGAATCACAAAGCCCCTATTACAAAGGTTATCCAACATCAAGACTTTACCTGGCATAAGAAGCCAGAAGAAGACATTCACCTTCGGAATGAGATTCTTATTCCAAAGCTTGCCCTAGAAAGGGAAAGAGACAGACGTATCCATAAAACTCAAAAGAGCAGATGCCACAAAAAAATTTCCACTAGCACAAGGGGCCTAGATGACTTTGTTAGGTCTAAAAAAAGAGGGAATCCTGACCAAGCTTAAAAATCCCTTTAAAATCCTTAAGGAAGGGTCTCAAGCCTCAAAATTCTTCCATTCACCATCCTCAAAATAATCAACCACCTTAGTCCCAAAAAGGAATTTGCACAAAGGGATAATAGGAGGTAACCAAGGAAGAAAAGACAGAGGGCAAGTCCCACACTAAGATTCCTCCCAAAATAGAATACTAGTGCCATCACCCAACAACCACTTAACACCTCTAGCAATCAGGTCCCTACACATCATAATATTCTTTCAAAAGTACGAACCTGACGGAATCTCTTTCTAGGACAACATGTCCCACAGTCAACCAAAACCATAGAAATACTTATTATTCTCCAAAGAGGCCCACCCTGTATTCCCATTTAGAAGCCTCCAGACATTCTTAGACAATAGGGCTTTATTAAACACCTTCAAGTTCTTAATACCAAGACCCCCCACTTCTTAGCTCTACACAAAGAATCCTAGGCTACAAGGGAAATTACGGACTTGGTCTCAACCCTAGACCATAGAAACCTTCTCATGATATGCTCCATTTTTTCCTCAAACTTTAAAGGAATCTTGAACAGACTCATAGCATACAATGGTAAGTTTTGAAGTGTAGAAGAGATAAGTTGAATTGTACCAACGTGGCTGAGAAGCACGCCTTTCCAACCGACAAGCTTCCTACTAAATTTATCTAGCAAACCCAACCAAAAGGACTCAGGGATTTTGGAAATGCACAACGGAAGTCCCAGATAAGAGGATGGGAATTCACCCCTATTGCAGGATAGAATTCTATCAAGCTTAAGTTGTAAAGCCTCAGGGGTATTAAGAAAAAAGATCAGACTCTTTGGTAAATTAACCTTCTAACTAGAAGCTTTCTTGTAGTCAACCAACAACAAATTAACAGCTCAAATTTCCTTCACCGAAGAAACACCCATCAACATAGTGTCATCTACAAATTCCTAGTGAGTAATAGGTGCACATATATTTTGAATTGTTAAAAAGAGAGTTTTTTCATATTATTTATATCTAGACCAGTATATAGAAAAGAATCATGGAAAAAAATTGAATGATGGTGAGTCAATATTTATGTTTTGTTTTGGGATTCTATTGGAGCCTATGTCCATTTTTAATTTTTTTTGTCCATGATTAATTTTTTGACCCAATATGTGAAAGTCTCATCCCAAATTGTATATCCTTTGGTGTCATAACTTTCCTAAACCAATCCAATAGAAAAAAATGTTTGTGTGTCAAACTTGACCAATATAAATATTGTTGGAAGCTTGTAATGTGTCATGTTTGCATAAAAATTCTATTAAAATAATCTAATTTAAAGTTAAATTTCATCTATCTTAAAATAATAACCTACTTTTTTTAGAATTTTTTGTTAGATGAGCACATACGGACCTAAAAATTTATTCAAAGCTCAAGAATTATAAATTAATATTATGGTGAAAAAGTTAGTCAAATCTCACCTACACATAGTGAGTTATTAAAGTTTTAAATCCTTGAAATCCTAAAAAAAGGTATTCAAATTAGATTTTGAAGCTTTAAACAAAGGAATTTTTCCCCAAGAGTTGCCAAAAAGAGTGAAGTAATTTTTAAGAGTGTAAAGTACTCCAAGATTTTTTATTTTTTAAAAATACTTTAGCTTGATCAAGTACCCAATTCAAAAGTAATGGCATCAAGAAGTTGTTCATATTTTTCAAAATTACCTACAAAGAAAAATTAGATGTCAGGTTGCAAATTTGAAATGGTGGCTATTTTGAAGATTTTAAAAACATTTTGAAAAAGAGAATATTAACTAGACATACCATAGAGGAAATTCAACAAGATTTTTATTTTTATACTTGAAATAATTCACTAATTTGGGCACCAAATTTAGAGAAATTATATAATGTAAAATTATTTTCATTTGTAAGGGTTGGGGAATTTTGGAGATAAAGCTTGTGAAGAAAATTTATGATTATTTTTTAATTTTCTTTCCAAAGGATAATAGAAGTCCAATATTTTATTCTAGTGTGTTTTTATTGTAACAAATTTACTATAAATATATGAATACAACCTTATGAATTTGATTATCACTTATACAAGATTGCATGTTCTTGGAAATAAGTATATTTTTTAAGTGGTGCAGTCATGGTAGGAAGGTCCTCAAAGAGAACAATCCAGACCATGCAGCAAGAGTCACACAATAGAAGCAACATGAAATATGGAGGCAATTGCAGATGCAAAAATTCTTATTATCATAAATCTTGATTACAAATAGTTGGCCACATCCGGGCTTATAGATTCAGCGCACAGGCCTGATTACAACATGTTCAAAATATAGTGCTCATACATGAGAGAAAAAATCTTACAGATCAAAATCTATGTGTCTCATATTCTATCTTCTTCATTTTTTCCCCCAATCTAATGGTTCAATACTAGCTTTATATCACATCCGCGGGTTGAGAAACATTCGTGTCGTCCAAAGATCGCTACAATCTCTGAGAAGAAAAGTGTAACATGTGCAAGAATAGGTCAGCCTCAAATCTGAAATTCATCCATGGTAGATGTGTAAGATGAAGTGTGGACCTAAGTGTAAGGTTGAGGATACTCCATAGAACAAATCTAAACACAGTGTGAGGATCCGCAATTCATGGGAAAGATCAGTGATTGATCCAACTAGCCATTAGGTTTTGAAGTTATTCTGAGGCCAGTCCCAAAAACTGTGACGTACTCCGGAAGTGATAACTTTCTAGAAAAAAATCCAAATAAGCTGAAAAGTTGGAATACGAAAATTGAACATGTCCACGATGAAATCCTAGGTACGCAATATATGGTGAGCAAACATTAAGAAACACCGGATCTACCAACTCAAACCAGAACAAGAATAAAACAAGAACAAAACTGAATGAAAATATTTTGGTTGATGCAAGATTGCCAAGAACCAAGGATGCTCCTGCATCCGACATCTGAGGTTAATGAAAAGTGAGCCTCTCACTTTGCAGGGACCAAAGGAAAACCAATATGGTCTACCTCAGCTTGAGAAATCCAAGACGAATCCTCCATTGGTCTGCCCTTCCATTTTACCAAATATTCCTTGCATTGTCTTCCAATTGTCCTCCTTCCATCTCTGACATCCAAAATCTCTTCTACCTCATCTGATTGTTGTTTAGGAAGTTGTTCTTTCAACTTCACCTTTTTGTCTTCACTGAATTCTGCTTCATGGTACTGATGTAGATCTGCAATGTTGAATATAGGTGATATACCCATGTCATCTGGTAACTCTACTTCATAAGAATTTCCTGAATCAAACTTCTCCAAAATCCTACAGGGTCCAAACTTCCTCATCTTCAATTTACTGTATGTTCCAACTGGAAATATTTCTTTCCTCAATTATACCATCACTTCATCTCCAACTTCTAACTCCTTGTGTCTCATCTTTTCGTCTTCTTTCTGCTTATACTTATGGTTCATGTTTTCCAAATGTTGTTTCACTTGAGTATGCACTGTCTTCATATGTTCTGCAAATTCTACTGCTTCTACACTCCTTTTATCTTCCCTATTGATGTCTCTCAACTCTGATATACCTCTAGGATGAACTCCTGTAACAATCTCAAAAGGTGTCTTTCCAGTACTCTTGTTCACTGAATTATTGTAGGAAAACTCTGCTTGTGCTAGGGCTAGATCCCAACTTTTGATCTTCTCTCCAACCAAACATCTTAGCAAATTTCCCAAACTTCTATTTACTACCTCTGTTTGTTCATTTGTCTGTGGGTGAAAAGTAGAACTGAACTTCAAATCTGTCTTCAACTTCTTCCAAAGTGTCCTCCAAAATTAACCAACAAATTTTGTATCCCTGTCTGAAACAATACTCCTAGGTAATCCATGCAATCTGACCACTTCTCTGGAAAAAAAATCTGCTACATGTACTGCATCAATTGTCTTATTACAAGGTATGAAATGCACCATCTTAGAAAACAATTCACTACCAGAAATACGGAATCATTACCTCTCTATGTCTTAGGCAAACCAAGTATGAAATTCATGTTGATATCCTTCCAAGGTCTTTTTGGTACTATCAAAGGTTTATACAATCCAACATTCTAACTACTCCCTTTTCAACTTGACAAACTCTGCAACTCAGCACAAATTTCTTAACATCCTTATGAATTTGTGGCCAAAATTAATTCTCACTCACCAATGCTAATGTCTTATTGATTCCAAAATGTTCTTCCAATCCTCCACTATGTTTCTCTTTTACCTAGCTATCCCTCATTGAAATTTGAGGTACATATAAGTGATTTCCTCTAAACAATATATCCTCTTGAATGAAATAAGCCAACCATTGACTTCTATCCTCCAAAACTGGTTCTTTACATGCTCTCCAAGGTTCTGCAAAATCTGGATCTTCCTTATACAAGTTCTTCAATCCATCAAAGCCTAATACCTCCACTCTCATTTGTGCCAGTAAATTCCTTCTTATACTCAAAGCATCAGCAACTCTATTTGACTTTCCACCCTTATGCTTCAAAACAAAAGTATAACTCTGCAAGAACTCTACCCATCTCATGTGTTTCTGATTCAACTTACCTTGACTATTCAAATATTGTAATGCTTAATGATATGTATTCAACACAAACTCTTTAGATAACATGTAATGTCTCCACTTCTTCAAGGCTTGAACTATGGCATAGAACTCTTGATCATACACTTAATATCTTCTCCTTGCATCATTCAACTTCTCACTGAAATAGGATATTGGTCTTCCTTCTTGACTTAATAGTGCTCCAATTGCATTTCCGCTTGCATCACAATCTACTTGAAATACCTTACCAAAATCTGGTAAAGCCAACATAGGCTACTCTATCACCTTTTGTTTCAATAGCTCAAAAATTTTGTTTGCTCCAGATGTCCATCTAAAATCCTTCTTATCTCCCCACATTTTTTCTATCATAGGGCTACAAATAGAACTAAAATTCCCAATGAAATTTTGGTAGAAACTAGCCAATCCATGAAAATATTTTACCTCCCCAATGCTTTCAGGTGTAAGCCATTCAACAATAGCTCTCAATTTCTCAGGATCCATCTTCAATCCATCTACTGATATTACAAATCCTAGATATACAAATTCCTCCTTCACGAAACTACACTTCTTTATGTTTATCAGCAACTATTCTTCTTTCAACCTCTGCAAAACTTGTCTTATGTGCAACAAATGTTCTTCCTTTGTCTTACTGAAAATCAAAATGTCATCCAAATATGCAATCACAAACTTACCCAATAATCTCTTCAATACCTCATTCATCAACTTCATGAAAGTACTAGGTGCATTTTTTCGGTCCAAAAGGCATCACCAACCATTCATACAATCCTTCATTTGTCTTGAATGTTGTTTTCCACTCATCTCCTTCTCTGATTTTGATCTGACAATACCCACTCTTCAAGTCTATCATTGTAAAGTACTTAGCTCCACTCAAACAATCCATAATGTCATCCATCTGGGGCAAAGGAAATCTATACTTCACTGTGATCTTTTTTATGGCTCTAGAGTCTATACACATTCTCCATTCTCCATCTTTCTTAGGTACAAGCACAACAGGTATTGCACAAGGACTTAAGCTTTCTCTAATCAAACCTTTCCTCAACAATTCTTGTACTTGTCTATTCAACTCTTCATTTTATACCGATGTGCTGCTTTATTAGGAAAACTAGCTCTAGGAATCAGATCCATGCAATGACTAATACTCCCCATAGGTGGTAATCCATCAGGTACATTATTTGAAATGATAGCTTCATATTATGTCAGCAATTCTTTTATCTCCTCAAGTGGTCCTTCTATATGATTCAAGTCTTCAACTTTCTTAGGCACCAATGCATAACAAATGTTCTCATGTCTCAGTCCATATAGAAATCTTCTTCCATCAACCAAACAGATTCTAGTAGTCATGCAAATCTCAGCCTTAGGAACATCTTCCAAGGGTAACAAATTTTGCTTCATCCCATTAGCAAAAATGGTGTATATGTTCTTCTTTCCATCATGAATAGCTTTTTGATCATACTACCAAGGCCTTCCCAACAAGATATGGCATACATCCATAGGCATGATATGACACAAAACTTCATCATGGTAATTTCCTATCTTCAGTTTCACCAGACATTGCTCACTTACCAATATTTTATGCTCATCTTGAATTCATGCTATCTAATAGGGTGTAGGGTGTTTTAACCTTTCCAACTTCAATTTGGTCACCATTTCTTCAGAAGCCAAGTTCTCTAAAATTCCACTATCAATGATCACTTTGCAACATTTATCAGCTACCTTGCATCGGGTCCTGAACAAATTCTTTCTCTGCAATGGTTCTTTCTCCAATTCAGTTTGACACAACACTCTCCTATTTACCAATACCTCTCCTTTTGGTTGATTAGATGATCCAGCATGATCTTCCTCAACAAAGGTTGTTCTCCTATTGATCTCAATCTTTCTACTCGTCTCTCCTTGTTTTCATTCTAAGGCTCTATGTCCTTCTCCACCACATTTAAAGCAAGTTTCCCTTAATACTCTTTTCTCTTGTCCTTTGTCATCTATTCTATACCCTTGATTTATATAACCACCATATCCTCCTCTTTTGTAAGATTTTTCGTCATCTCGTCGGTATGAATTTTCATTCTTATTGACCTCCTTATATTTATTTTGATCTTCAAATTTTCCTCTTCCTCCTCCAGTAAATATTCTTCCTCTCTAAAACCTTCCACCTCTTCCTCTATGTCTCTGTTCATGTCTTTTATTAAGCTTCTCTTTTGCTTTTAGGGCACACTAATATGCCTCTTCCACACTCAACAACTTAATCAAACTGATCTCATCTTGAATAGATGACCTCAAACCATTCACATATCTAGCTATTTGTTCAATCTCATCTTCTGAATGTTTAGATCTAATATTCAACTTGTAGAATTCCCTAGTATACTCTGTCACACTAGATTCTTTCTGCTTCAAATTTTTCAATTTCTTGAACAAACTAATCTAATAGTTTGCAAGCATAAACTTTATCTTCAATTTATTCACCATCTGATCCCATGATATTATCTTCTCTTTTCATTTTCTTTGTCTATTTGTCTACAAATGTTCCCACCAAAGGGATGCATGTCCTCTCAACTTTGTCAGGGGAATTTCACCTTCTTATCATCTGGGGTACCTTCAAAATCAAAGTATTTCTCCATTTTTGTTATCCAATCCAAAAATTCATCTGAATCCAACTTACCATTATAATCTAGTGGATTGAAATGTGGCTTAGTGTTCACTCTGGTTAGGGCTCTTATGAACCTCTCTTCTCCCTAATCAAGGCTAGGTTTCTCTTCTCTTGCAACTTCTTCATGTTCTTCTACTTTTTCATCACTTACATCATCAACTGGTCGACCTCTTCTCTAGGTCATTTCAACTACTTCCAATCTTGCAATGATTCCTCTCAACATCTCCATTATAGCTGGGTATGCATTTCCACGTGCTCCATTTCCTCTACCATTTCTTCTTCCCCCCATCTCTGCATGAGTCCTTTGCAATTGTTGGTCTTATCCTCAATCTTCCACCCTACAACAAATCTTCAATAGGACTGTGCAACTTCTAACGATCTCGCAAGGAGTGAATCTCGCTCTGATACCATTTTGGTGCAGTCACGGTAGGAGGGTTCTCAAAGAGAACAGTCCAAACCATGCAGCAAGAGTCACAAAACAGAAGCAACATGAAATATGGAGGCAATTGCAGATGCAAACATTCTTATTATCATAAATCTTGATTACAAACAGTCAGCCACATCCAGGCTTACAGATTCGGCACACAGGCCTGATTACAAGATGTTCAAAATACAGTGCTCATACATGCGAGCAAAAATCTCACAAATAAAAATCTATGTGCCTCATATTTTATCTTCTTAATTTTTTCCCCCAATCTAATGGTTCAATACTAGCTTTATATCACATCCGCGGGTCGAGAAACATCTGCATCGGCCAAAGATCACTACAATCTCTAAGAAGAAAAGTGTAACATGTGCAAGAATAGGTCAGCCTCAAATCTAAAATTCATCCATTGTAGATGTATAAGATGAAGTGTGGACCTAAGTGTAAGGTTGGGGACACTCCATAGAACAAATATAAACACACCGTGAGGATCCGCAAGTCACGGGAAAGATTCGTGATCGATCCAACTAGCTGTTAGGTTTTGAAGTTATTCTGGGACCAGTCCCAAAACCTGTCACATACTCCAGAAGTGATAACTTGCCAGAAAAAGATCCAAATAAGCTAAAAACTTGGAATACAACAATTGAACATGTCCACAATTAAATCCTAGGTATGCAAGATATGGTGAGCAAACATGAAGAAACACCGGATCTACCAACTCGAACCAGAACAAGAACAAAACTGAATAAAAATATTTTCGGTTGATGCAAGATTGCCAAGAACCAAGGATGCTTCTACATCATAAGGTAAAATATATATATTTACAAAAAAAAATTAAGAGTTTTTGATCTAATTAGTTCATCTTCAAGGAGGGTGGTAATTATTTTCATATAGTGACTAGGGTGTGCATTTTTGTAGAGGGTAGAAATTACCATAAGCCTTTAATAATTTATTATCAAACACTATGGATTTAATTTTCTTAGAATAGCATATTTGAATCAATACTCGACTACATTTCCCAAGAAGTAGGCACCAATCTTATTTTGAATCCATTCACATATTTAAAAAGTATGAAATTATACTTTAGTGTTGTACATTAGTAGTTTAGGGGTTGTGTTTATATCCAAGCATGAAAAGGTATAAGGAATTTGTGATATTTTAAAATTATTATTCAACTCCTTGCTATACTTGTATGAACCATTTATGTATTTTCACTATGATAAAACCATTTCTATACAAATATCCAATATTATTAGATCCACCTACCTAGGTTTTGTAAAACTTAAAGTGCAATCTAGAGATACATCCATCTTGCATTCATTGGCTCAATATCTTAGTTTGTTTTAAGGATAGGGATTCACAACCCCTTTGAAATATCTAACATCAAGTTGGAAAACCAATAAATTCGATGTTCCAACTAAAATAATGTATCCCCAACTACTTAAATCCATTGTAGGGTTTGAAGTGTTCATGGGAGTATCACATCCATCTTTATCATATTTAATGTAATCATATTAAGTATCTTCATTAGTAACACAAATAGAAGAAATACCAAGAGTTATCCAAGGGAATTTTCCAAAATTAGGCTATCTTTTATTCCCACCTCCATGAGTTAGTGGGGAAGCAAAGTGATACTTAAGAGTCCATGACCAACCTTGTTGAGCATAATCTTTTCTTATAGGATAGGCCTATGAATGAGCATATTTATTACCACAAGCTAGCTAATTGCATCCTTGATGACACACATGAGGGATTGGCCTAAAGATGATGTGGGAGTCAGAGGAGCCCTAGAAATAGCACAAGGGGTGATCCAACAAAACATATAAGTGAGAAATTTCACTTGCACTTAAATTTACATAAATAATTAGAACATACAATATATTTAATGTAAGGAAATAAATTGATCAATAGAACAACCAAAAATAAAAAATTCTTTCTACATGCTAAAAGTATCTCCACCCTGCAATAATTTTAAATAAAAATATAAATAGAGGGAATTTGAGGCCAATACCCTAATAACATCATATTCCAAGAAAATGGTTCAAGCCTAAAATGCTTGAAGAAATTATGAATCTAGGTCCAAGCATCTTGAGTTCTAGGAAAAAACCAAAAGAGATGGTTGAGAGACTCTTAATGACCATAGAAAAGACATCAAGGATCTGAAATCCCTAAATGAGTTAACCTAGAACCAATGGGCCTTGGAAAATAGTACACCAAGAAAAGTGAGAAAGCTTTGGTTCAAGCACAATTGACCAAATGGTGTGAAATATGCATTGTTCAATTGATAACGAGGATAACAAAATTCATCTTCAATTCAAAGTAGGCACCATGGGAAAATGAAGTGAAAGCAAAGAATAGCCTTTGTGAGGCTTATATTTTTTAAACTTTGTATCAAAATACCACATTCAATATTTTCACCAACATTTGCAAGATTGAATGTCAATTTTATGAACCATATTAGTGGGGATGACTTCAATTTTAACATCAAAGGTTTCATGATCCTGATTGGAAAAATAAAATTTAGCCTTGGAGTCATGTTCTAAGATAAAATATTCCTAGTAAGTTTAGAAAATAGGGTAGGGAGATTTTTAGCCTCATTTTTGAAAAACCTCAAAGTACCAACCCAAGGGTTCTTATAAATATGATTAGTTTGACACTACATAATAGAGGACCACCAAATACTTTTTTGATTGATAGAAATATCATTACCAATACTAGTATCATTGTAGAGAATCTGATACTTCATAGCTTCCTAGTCTTATAAAACAATTTTCATCACAAAATTCTCTTGAACATGAAAAGGTTCTTTCAATATAAGGAGGGAGTGAAGACCAATCCCCTTCTAGAATGATCTCCCAATAAGATAAATAGAATAAATATTATGCCACACCAAAACAATAAACATCATTACCATCTGAGGCACAAATGATCCACTTGGTACATAAATAAAATCTTTTTTTTTAGTGACACCTAATCCTAACCCACTTGAATCACGAGGGAGACAAAATTACTCCCAAGAGACTTGATAAAAACCTTGATGATTTTCTAAAGAGGCCCAAATAAAATCTCTATAAATATTTTGTATCTTCAAATATGAGGCTTTAGAAGGATTCCAACAAGAAGAATAATAAACATGAGTGGTTGTAAGAATATTAGAAAAATCTAAAACTTCTCTCCATAAAATAGAGGTTTAGTAACCCAATGAGACAACTTCTTCTCAATTTTAGGTAGCACAAATTTCCATAAAGCTACTAGAGAAGCTTAAAAAATAATATGCACAAAAATCTATAAATTTAATTATCCCCATCTTTATTAAATAGTAGTTAAATAATATCAACTCTCTCATTTATTATGTTTTTATCTTGAAGAGGATCATAGGAAGGAGATATATGGTGCTAAGGGGAGATGAAGAGTCACCTTGATAGGTATGATTCATTCCTCCTTATTGTTCTCTCTTAGTGTTACTAGTCTTTTGGGTTTTTATATTGTTATGCCTCTATGAACCCAACTATTAAATCTATAAGAAAATGAGTTAGAAATAATAACAAACTTAAAAACCCAAACAAAAAAGCAACACATTTACAATATAGAAACCAAAGGAAAATAAGATAATGCAAAATATTACCAAATATGCATCAGATCTCCATGATATTTTAGATGTGCTCCAAGAGGATTGTATGTGGATGCTCTTTTTAGTTATCTCACCAATCTGATAGCATAAGGTTGTAATAGATTATTTTATTGTGAAATGGTTAGCATGAAAATAGATGATAAATTGACAGGGGAAAACCTTTATTAAATATATTTTTCAATTGAAAATTTGAGGGCTAAGAATAAGAGATGGAATCAATGGTTAATATTTGGATCCATGGATAGGATTATTAGTCTTGTGACAAGTGTCACAAGAGGAAATTATATTAAGATTAATGGTGGATATTTAATAAAATCATAGGAGTGAGGGATATTTTAGAAAGTAGAGGAATATTAGAAGGCAAGGTGGAGGGTCAAAGACACTCACACATGTGTGAGAAAGAGGTGGAGGTTATTCTAACATGCCTATAATATAGCATGCTCACACATGCGTGAGAAAGAAATGGGATGTGGAGTAAGTGCAAAATGATGGGGGAACAAAAACTAGCCATGCCACATTTTGGCCCCATAGAAGACATAATATGAATATGTTATAATGTGATTGTGTTATGATAAACATAAAAAATAAAAAAAAGAGGCCAAGCTCATTCAAACTTAGCCTCTCACCTGTAATATAATAGATAACAACCTTGCAAGAGTGCACTCACATTTTGAAGTTGCCTAATCTTCATCGAATCACTACTAATTTATCACCAAAATTCCTCCATGACATCCTTGAGGTCGAGGAGGTAAGTTTTGTTATTTTTTATTATAAAAAATTGATTAATTAGTAAGATAGAAATGCTTTTGAGTCAAATTTGTTTAATTTATAGGAACTGGAAATTGTTGGTGTAAATGAAGTCTTGTAGCTAGATAATTCATTACTAGGGGACTTATTTACATGTTAAGTTTACTTAGGTCCTAGGAATCTTTCTAGAAGGTGTTAGTTGTCATTATTTGTTATCTTATCTTTTGACTTGTAATACATGTGACCTAGGTAAGTGTGATAAGTTGTCTCATGTCATATGATTAAGACACATGTCATAATCTTATAGCATCTTATATCTCACCTTGGCTATATAACCAAGGGGTGTCTACTACATTGTACACACATCAATTGAATCATATTTGCATATTCATATTCTCTCTCTTATGCTTTCCATTTGGCCGCAAGATCTTGGAAATTTATCTCCATAACCAATTCTAACATGGTATTAGAGCATTTTGGTGTCATTGTATAGTCTTTTTCTGAAGAGAGATGGTCAATCTTGAAATTTTGAGTATGCTTTTCTCTTGCATCGCATGATGATCTAGAGAATCAAAAAAACTTGATAGAAATACCATATTTTGGGGGTTCCTCTTTGTGGCTCTTTATTGTAGGTTCAAATCAGAGCTTGTTGGTGCAAATTTGAGCTCACCATTGAGTTCAGAAGGTTTGAGATAGTCATTTTTTCCATTTCTTTCATCCAAATCAGACATATGAGGCCAAATTTATGAGTTTGAAGTTGAAGAGTGGTTATCAGATTCAAAAGGTAGTTGCATTTTTGGAGCATTTTGGGTCAAATCTGACCCTGCCTTCACATCCAAAAGGGCCAAAAACCCTAAGATCGACTGCCAATTTGTCGAATTTGGAGCAATTTTCCACTGAGGCAAAAAAAAATTGGCTGAGTCATATGGCCACCCAGGTCATCATTATTACATCGGGTATGATTTTTGAAAAATATTTTTATTTTTATTTGAAAATTTTTATCAAAAAAAATATATCGATACATTATTTGTTAAAAAAAAAAAAATTAATAAAAATCAAATTCAAAATCTGCAGTATATTATTTTGTCACTCTGCAGTATCGTAGTACTACAATACTGCAGCATACCTAATGCTGCCACATGGGGCAACCGTAGCCAAAGGCAGTCAAATCGGCCCTGCCACAACAACCTAGCAAAAAAATAAACTGATGTCCATTTCAAAAATTCGATGATAAAATAAAAAAACTGGTGACCGATAAACATACTCGTGGTAGGAAAAGATTCAGGCAAACACTGAGAATATTTTGATCACCACCCAAAAGATTCCAACCATATCGGGTATATTCTGAAAAGAGCGATTCCAACGTGATGGCCTGGAGGCCATCAAATTCAACCTAGTGTAGGTGTGCGATGACCAAATTACCATCAAATTTTGCACAATGGATTGATGACATCAGCACATTTTTGAAATTTTTTGCCCCCTCACGGGTGGAGTTTTTGATTTTGCAGTTCAACTTTGGAAGCTCATAACTTGCTCATTTTGACTCATTTTTTCGAGCAATTTTTTTTATTTGGGCTAATTTTTTGTGCTCTATGTGGTGGTGTAATCATTTTTTGGTTTTGGTGTCTGGATTTTCCAAAAATTACAAATTCTCATAGGTGTTGTTGCTTCACCCTCATTTTGGGAACTTCAGGAACTCATATCTTGCTCCTACAGTAACATTTTTGGGTGAATTTTTTTTGAAAGTACATATTTTTTTGTGTATTTTCCAATGGTATAATAAGTTTGAACTCACCTACTATAAAAATTTTACTTTGAGCCTGTGGCCTATTTTTGGCATTTTCATGTACCAAGATCAAGACCACTTCGTTGTTTTTGGCAAGTGGCAATTGTAAATGCACTAAGTATAAAGTGCCAAAAATTAGATATTTCTTGGGGGTTTCATGATTGAGTAATATTGGGGGGTGATCTTGTAGTGGTTGGTTGCATTCTTTTGCTTGGTTTGTGTTCTTGCAATGGGGAAATCTCATATTGAACTCCTAACTCCACATAATTATGCTACATGGAGAAAATCAATATGGAACTATCTCATGATGAAAGGTCTAATAGGTCATCTAAAGGAAACCATTCATCAACCTACCGATGCTAAAGAATTAGAAAAATGGGATCTTGATCGTGAGAAAACACTTGGATGCATATGTTCATTAGTCTCATTTGATTTACAATTTCATGTCAAATCATGCAAAAGACCTAAAGAGGCTTGGGAGGCTTTTAAAAAAATGTATGGTAAAACAGATAAGATTAGGGGATATCAGATTGATAATGATTTGATGAATCTTGATCCTAAATTTTTTGACCACATCCAAGACTACATCTCCAAAGTTAAGCAATTAAGAACACAGTTGAAAGAATGTAACATTGATAAAGAGGATTTACAATTGATTCTGAATGTGTTATCCAAGCTTGGTCCTGAGTATTCAACGTTTGTTTATGGATTTCATACCCATCAACTTTCTATGGGAGCATCATATGTTGATCCTAAGTTTGATGAATTTCCAAATCTCCCAATCCAAGAGGAAGCTAAGTTAATGAACATGGGTCTAATCAAGTCTTCCAAGTCACAGGCATTGTTGTCTAGTGAGTCTAAGGTACAGAAAGAATCGGGGAATCTTGATAGAAAGAAAAATAAGAAAAAGAACAAGCCACAAAAAAAATCATAATTATCTCCCTCTAAAGGAGAATCATCTAAGAAGGAGACCTACCTACTTGTTCATATTGCAAGAAGGATGGACATCAAGAACACTATTGTTATAAGAAGGATATTCATGAATTAAAAAATCTTCTCAAAAAGAATCACATTGATTTGTCTTTTAGAATTTCTTAATCACCTCCTTCTTCAAACCAATCTACAAAGGCCAAAATTCAAGCTTCTACATCAAGATACAAAGGACATTCTCTTTGTGCTCTTTCAAGTCATGGATCAGGGAGATGGCTTCTAGATTCAAGAGAATCTCATCATATGGCATCTTCGTAGTCTATATTCTCTTCTTTTCTACCTTATACTTTCTCTCCTATTTTAATGGGAAACAATACATACATGAGTGTAATTGGGAAGGGGTCTATTATTTTTTGGGACAACAGTTTTTAGGATGTTTTATGTGTTCCTCATTCAATGAATAATCTTCTTTCTGTATATCAGATTACACATGGTGGAAATGGGAGGACTGTGGAGTTCACACCTAATTTAGTCATCATTTGATACTTGGAGAGTAGAGAGATCATTCCTACTAGTATGGTTGATCATTCATCTCGGCTGTATACCTTTGAAGATTTTTCTTCTGATGATGACATTGTTCCTTCATATGTTGATCACACTTCTAGTATGAACCATGATTTAGAGGAGACATTTAGCTTCTTGAACTTGGTGGTTCTCACATCATATCCAATTCTTGAGTCATGCATTCTATCGCCTCCATCTACTGTTACATTTGATGATGCTTGTGTTGCTATAGATATGGCTTCCTGTGATTTAGTGCAATAGGATATACATTATATTTTAGATTTGGTTACTTGTGATGGCTTCTTGACTGTATTGTAGACTTGTTTGTGGAGTCTCATATTGCAGATTTGGGGGACACCATTGATGACATTCATCTTCTATTTGATGGAGAAGATCCTTCTTCAGTTGTTATGAGGGAACACATTGACCCTCTTGTTCAATCTCTACATGATCATTCTTCACAGTTTGGCGTAAGTGTGGATACTTTTGGACAACATTTGGAGGAGGATTCTCTGTCTTCAGAGTGGATATCATTATCTTTCTATTGTGTTCTACATTCATCTCTATTAGATTATGGATCATCCTCTTCAGCAATGTGGCCTAGAATGCCTATTTAGAGTGTGTCGGCTTTCGACATCAACATGGAGACACTTAAGCATGCTTCAGAGACATCATCCATCATCCATATTCCTGACATCCTGCATACATTCTTGGTTTTGTCTCTTCCTAAGGGGAGGAATTTTGTTCAATGAGATTGGATCATCTTCAACATTCAATGTCGAGCTTCTACCATCATTGCAAGAGACTCAACATTGAGGGGGAGGTGCATTGTCTCTCTTCTTCTTCTCTCTTATGGTGGGGGGTTTTTTTCCTCACATGGCATTTTGGCCTTCTCATTCTTCATTGAGATCATTTCTTTTTCATATTTTCTCTTTTTGGGGAGGAGTTTTGTCCCACTGGGTTTTCTCCTTTTCTCCATTTGTGAGAGATTTTAACATTAACTAGTAGTTGGGACCCATCCTTGCATCTTTGTGTCATTTTCATAATAATCAGCTACTCCCTAAGTTTCACTTAAGGGGGGGGTTGTTGGTGTAAATAAAGTCTTGTACCTAGTTAATTAATTACTAGGGGACTTATATAAATGTTAAGTTTACTTAGGTCCTAGGAGTCTTTCTAGAAGGTGTTAGTTGCCAGTAGTTGTTATCTTAGCTTTTGACTTATAACACATGTGACCTAGGTAAGTGTGATAATTTTTATCATGTCATATGATTAAGACACTTGTCATAATCTTATGACATATTGTATCTCACCTTGGCTATATAACCAAGGGGTCTCTACTACATTGTACACACATCAATTGAATCATATTTTCATATTCATATTCTCTCTCTTGTGCTTTCCATTTGGCCTCAAGGTCTTGGCAAGCTATCTCCATAGCCAATTCTAACAAAAATCCCCCATGAGCTGATGAAAACCCTCATTCACCAATTCATGAAAACCTTGGTAAAGAAAAATTACAACAAACATCTCTGAAAATTCCTCAACATCCTCCTAGGACATAAGAAAACCTACTATGGAAAATATAAACCAAAAAGAAAGAACTTGAAATAAAAATTTAAAATTTGAGAGATATAAGTGGAACAACCTATTATTTCTCTAGCCTTGTCACTTCATTGGAATCTATCATCTCTCACATAGATTTAGTGAATGGAAAATTTTACACCTGGTAAAATAAGAGGGAATAAGCAAGAGATTTTTATTCCTACAAATTATCTTATGAACAAATAAAACAAAAAAAATTAAATCCAACTTTTGTGCATTATTCATTGATCCACAAACTAATGCACCCTTATACAAAAATTACATGAGGTTCCCTATAATGGACCACAACCAGGGGATCGATAATAATTTTTTGGATACATGGTGGATGGTTTTTTATCATCCTCCATAATAAAAACAATGAGGTACCATAGTAATTTTGTAGGAAACTCTACTGCATTTTTCCTCGATGAAATCCCTAACTACTTTGAGACATGTTGGAGTTCTAAGACAGAGGTGGGTAATTTGCATAGAAAAAATTGGGGACACAAACCAAGCACATAGATCCCTTTCTAGGCCCTACAGTCAGTTAGCTCACTCACTCAGACCCTTTTTAAGCACATTAGGCCTCTAGCATAGTGTGATGATGGTGAGTCTTCCAAGTCTTGATGTTTACCTCACATATGTCAAAAATATGGGTCTATTTATGAATATGGGTTTAATATTGATCGGGTTGTACATGACTAGTAGCAAGGCATGTCTATAGTATATAAGATAGTCTTCACAAATGAGGTATTGGGTGATGCATTAGGCATTAATAGACAAATAAATTTGAACAAGGTCAAATTAAATTTACTATATTTTATTTATAAATGTAAGAATATCTAAATTAATAAATGTAAGAATATCTAAATTAATAAATTTACTATAATGAAGTTTCAGGTTTAGAGTGTTCACTTTGCATTTGGTGGCCCTTTAGTGCTTGATTACATGACAATGTCGAGTCCAAAGATATGTAATTAGTATTGAAATATTAAATATAGTACATGTAAATAACTTAACCTTGTATGAATGTTAACCTTAAGACTCACATTAGATGTTGAATAGGTGGATGTTGGGATTTCAACATCAAGACCTATTAATAGGAGTGGTCATCATCTTACATTGAGGTAAGCTTGATTGTTTTTAATTATTAAATGTTTTTAAAATAATGCTAGGTAAATTTTGGTAATTTAATTATGTTGTTTCATTTTTAGTTGATGAAATCAATTGCTACTCCTCCTAGTATTCATGCCACAATGGAGCATGGTGTTGCCACAACAATATTATATTTGATGCCTTTGACAAAGGTATGAGCTAGATAAGTAAAATTCATATTTTGTTTGTTGTTTTATCCCATGTCTATTAGTGAAAATTTGAATAATATTCATTTATAGTTGAATTTTATTCTTGATGATTGTGATATGAGGTCACAACTCTAATTTGTACCCCTCAGAAAAATGAAGAGAGGCAATGATCAATTGACAAAGGTTATTGATTTATGATAAGTGGTTATTTCATTATATGTCATTTTAATATTCATTTTTTATATATTAATTTTTGTATATCTTTATTATGTTAAGGGGATATCCAAAAACTTATGAGAGGAGGTCCAATCAGTGGGTTCAAAAAAACCATCATTACTTACCTCTCCATCCACGAGATAGTCAAAGGAGGCTTATGATCTCTTCCCTTCCCCTAGAGAAGTGATTATGTTAGGATTTTGTTATATTCCTATATGGTATTTTTGTACATATATTTTTATGCTAAATATATGTGATATTATACACCTATATGGATTTTTTGTAAACCTATATAGAATTTTATTTAATAAAAAATCATTTTACCAATGTTGCCCATATTTTCTATAAATGATTAATTAAATAAATGAATAATTACACAAGTAAAATGAGATATTTTGATTTGAGTAATTGATTAAATTCCTAATTCTTTTAGTCTTGGATCTTGTCAAGTGAATTAGATCCTAGTCTAGGTTTTGGTTGGTCACTTTATCTTGGTCATGCAGAGTCTTAATTGGATGGCATGGTTTAGATGATTTTTTGTCCTAATATATACTATGGAGTGAATTTGGTTGATTGATTGACTTGTCTCTATCTTTTTTATGGCTTTGGCTAGAAGAGAATGGTATTGATTCCTGGTGTATCTTGATGAATATTTTGTGTAATCACCTTATCAAGATCATTCAACTCCTTCATGATGAGCTTAGAATCTTAATTTGTTTATAATATCATCTTTATGTTGCAAGTATGAATGTGTTTGGTGTTGTTTCCATTAATGTTGTCATTGATGTCAACATAGTTTAGAGTGATTACAGGTGGTACATGTATAGTTGAGATACTGTAGAAGTGTTGAGAGTACATCGAGTTATATTTATGGTGTTGCAGATGTGATGATGTCAAGTTCTTTTGAGAAAATTAATAAACAATGAAGACAGAGTTGTGTTTGTTTTGAGTGTGCTCTAGTAATGTGCTATGCATTTCTTCTGTATTGGTCCTATGCTTGTGTGGATCTGTAGTATTGTTTATGGGCTTCAATGGATAATATATCTTGAGTTTTAGCTTCTAGGTTGATGGATAGTGAAAGATGTGTTCACCGATGTGTGAACTAGTTTGGCAGAACTATTTGTCCATGGACTGGGAGAGATGACTCTGCTCCTCAGTCTTTTCGTAGTTTGTCTCAGATCTTACGAATTTGGAAGAAGGTTAATATTGATGTTCTATGTGTTCTAGAAAATGTGCTTGTGGTTTGGTGCCCTGAAAGGCTTGTTCCAGAGCTTTTGTGTGTGTTTGCACAGTCTGGTTGGATTGTTGGAAAGAGTTCAGTGTATGGAAGTTGTTGCAACTGTTGCGGATGTATTTGAAGGTTTCTAAGAAGTGTTCTAGTGTCTGGTGAAGCTTTTTGTGTGATCCACATGTCATCATCTTGTTGTGGATGCGTGTACTTAAAATTTCATTGGTGTTTTCATTAGGTTTGGTCGACCTAGTGTCTACACATTACATGGAGAATAAGCATCGGTTAAGGAAGTGTGTGATTGATCCAAGATGTTGTTTGGATCCTAATTAAGTTTTTGTTTGTTCCAATCTCATTCTTATCTACCGTGGGAATGTTGAGTCACCGACCTAATTTGAATTTGTAAAATGAAGGATGTGTAGCCGACCTTGGAGAAAGTTTTCAAGATCAAAGAAGGTATAAATACAAGTCAAGATGTTGTGAATTGGAAAATAAGAGAGCATGAAGCGAAGTGTGTGAAACAAGTGCAAAAATCAGAGTGTGTGAAAGTGAATCAAGGCAGTAGTACTTTGATGTGTTAGATTCTTGAAAGTAGTGAGTTGATGGTGTCTACAATCCTTTGATCAAGCTGTGAATGTGTGGAACCTGTTGTGGTCAATTTTCTATTGTATTTCTTTGTTTGTAGGCAGTGAGCCTCCTTTTGGAAAGTGAGTCCTATCTATAGGCAGTGAGCCTCCTTCTGGATAGTGAGTCCTATTTGTAGGCAGTGAGCCTTTGTATTTGGATAGTGAGTCCTTTCTGAGCAGTGAGCCCTCTAGTAGTGAGCCTTTGTATTCGGTATTGCATTCTATTATATTATGAGTTAATCCTCACCGTTATTATTCCCTCATTGGGTTTTCCACATAAATTTGGTGTCTCTGGTGTATGCTTTTTGTTATCTACATTTCATGTTTATACTTAATAACAGATTAAAGTTAAAGTGGAATTGATTAAGGTCAAAATTAAAAGTAACTTGGTACAACTGATTCACGCCCCCCCCCTCTCAGTTGTCTTGTGCATTTCAACACTTTATCATTTTATTGTTGTGTTATTTTACCTCGTAATATGGATCCTAAGGAAGAATAAATTTTATTTTTCTTATTCTTTCTTATAGTACAAAATTGATCAAAATTTTACAACTTATTCTTGTATTCTTAATATGGGTCTGATAGGTATTTCAATAGCAACCTATATTCTTAAATTCTTAGTGATAAATAATTAGGGTACTAGTATACATAAGGTATGGGTTGCTAGAGGTCTAGTTATATTTAACATTTCTCTACAATTGTCACATAAAAACCTCTTGTATTAACTCCCATGGTTTTATAAATTCAAAAGTGTAGCAGAGCTACCCACTCTTATCAGTTGGCCCATTACTAGTTGTAGTATAGTCATGAGTTTCATCCATTGTATTGACATCTTAATAGATATTGTTAAGTCTAGGCCTTGTGTGTCTTCTCTATGGTTTTAGGATAATAATTTTGAGTGTTAGTAAATGAATCCTTAATAGGTATCTAAGAATTTTTCTAATGTTTGAGTTTATTGTTATAATATCTTAAGGTCATATTTTTTGTAGAAATTTCATTTTGTTTGTGTGTACTTGGCATCCCATTATCTTGTGCAAAAAATTCCACAATTTCTAGGGAGATATATTACCAAATTCCTAGGATTCCTAAGTTCATTTGTTGGGTGAATTCTTGTCATCCAATCAATTGATGCCAGCAAGTAACATTGGTACTAGGGACTTCATTAATACTCTACTTTACATGATCTGATTGGTAAGATTTTTCTCGTAGATAAATATCAACCCTATCTCCTCCCTAAAAGATCACTTTTACTTAAAGTTTTTATCCTCAATCTGTGAGGTGGTGATTCCATTATTTTTATTTGAATAGTTTTGGTTACAAGTGTTCTCATATGAAAATATTGGGTCTATAACACATTAGCTAGCAATAAGATATAGGTCATTTAAATACAGTGGAATTCATATTTTTCTTAATCTTATATCCAATAAAATGAAGAAGAAATTACTAAAGTTATATTAAAATCTTGTTGGATTTGGTGATTGGCATTTATCAAAGTGATAGATGACTATGAGGGGAGGATGAAGATATCAATTTAAAACATTTTGTGCCTTTCTATTTTTAGTTCACCTTATTTATCATTATGCCATGATTGTTGTTCTTTTCCTATTCACATTTCACCTTCTATAGCTTGATTTTACATTATGTAGGAATATTACTACAATCATAGAGAGGATTATCATGAAATATTTAAGGTTGATCAAGTGAAAAAATTAGGTGAAAACGAGACCTATAGTAGTGATGGCCCAATCACATTGATGTGTCGGAGTAGTTAGTTGGACCCCGTGACACATAAAATGTAAAATTTGTCTATTTTTACATTTACACTACTCTCAACTGACACTTTTTCTAAGAATGCATTCATTATTGTAATGGTCAAATGGTATTGAGTTGAATACAATAAAGATAGGGTACTATAGAGGGACCCCATATCTATTTGTAGGCTCATCTAAAACATTGCTAGGTGCCACAAATTACATGAACCTGTCTATCATAGTTTGGAAGATTTTTGAACTTAGGTCTCTTGAGAGACTTTGTTGAAACCCTACAATTTAGAATGATTGGTATAATTGTAGTGTGAAATAAGGCGTCCAGTAAAATTAACCCACCCACCTCAATTTTTTGGCATATTCAATTGGGCGCTATGACACACATCATGAAAAAATGCATGTTTCCATGTTGACATTGCTCCCCACTAACACTTTTTTATAACAATGCATTCATTATTGGAATGGTCAAACAATGTTGAGTTGATTAGAATCGATATAGGTTATTATAAAGGGACCCCATATCCACCTATAGGTTCAAATAGAACATTCTTAGGTGTCACAATCTCCAATAACTACTCTATCATAGTTTGTATTTTTTTCTCTTAGGGATCTTAAGACACTACATTGAAATAGTGTAGCTCAAAATTATTGAGATAGCTAGGATTCAAAACAAGGCTTCTTGTAGCATTGAACCACCCATCTCAACATGTTGACATAATCAATTAAACCCCACAACACACAAAAAGAAAATAAAGGTCTATTTCCATGTTTACATTGCTCTCAACTAATTATTTTTACAAGAATGCATTCATTATTGGAATAGTCAAACATTGTCAAGTTGAATAGAATCATGATAGGGTAATGTAGATGGACCTTATATCTACCTATAGGTTTAGAAGAAAAAAATCCTAGGTTCCAGGAGCTCCATGAACTACTCCATCCTAGTTTGGAAGAATTTTTCTTTTAGGGCTCTTAAGACACTACATTGAAATAGTATAGTTCAAAATGATCAAGATAGATGGGGTAAAAATAAGATCTTTGGTAGAATTGAACCACCCACCGCAACATGTTGGAATAGTCATTTGGGCCCTGTAGCGTCATAAATTGTCACACTTAACAATTTCACATTAGATTTTGCTCCCTTCTATGTGCTTGGACCTAATCATACACCTAATGTCCTAAAATATGCATTTCATGGCCAATTTAATCATAACTATTAAGAAATAAAATATGCAAAATCAAAGTAGGCATTTAATATTTTACCCTTGATACTTCACATCCCAAAAATAAGACCTAGACAAGGGCACCCTTGTCGGCATTGTCCTCCTAATTTGGCCCCAAATTTTAATATGTTGGGGTTGGCAACTTATTATTTGAATTTTCAAATCCTACGTGTCAACTATTGAGATTTAATTTGAGAGAAATTGGATTAATTACATATAAATACATGTATTTTCACACTTTCAATTAAGGAGGATGATGAAGCACTTTTGTGAAAAATTATTATACTTCAAGATCAAGTCAAGAGTAGTCAAAAGCATAATTGTTGCAGCATTGAAGAAACATGTCAATTTTTATGTAATTTTGTTCATGTTTATGCATGCATCTTATTTGTAAGGACTAATACTTGTAGGTCTTTAATTAAATCAAGCTAAATTGTAATCAAGACTTGAGGAGATGTGCATGACTCCAATCCTTCAAGGAAATCATATTTGAGTGGTGAGTTAGAACCAATTGTTGATTCATTACTCCATTATCATTTAGTCTCTATCCCTCAAAATGATAAGCTCTCTTTCATCAATTTCGTCATTATGGAGGTAGAAATACCAACATAGGGTTTGACTAAGGTAAGCCCCTATATGGAACAACCCTTCCTCTCTCTTTGAATGTGAAGGTTATATATCTAAAGAAGATTGTAGGAAGATTGAATACAATTTACTCATTGATGAATTGAAACCCTACAACTTGAGAAGATGCATAAACTCAATTATCTCAACAACAAACAAAGATCTGACAGCAAGATCTAGAAGGAAGAAGCATCAAACTTGGGACCTGAAGATTGTAAATTAAGATTTCAATTCTAGATCTCCAGAAAAGGGTGCCCTAGGCAGACTTATCCAATCAAATCAAGTCCAAACTCAAATCATAGGTGCACACAAGTCTACTTTGTTTATTTCTAGTCACTAAATTTGTATATCACTCTCTAGATTGCCTATTTTCATACCAGAATAGTGCAGTTTCATATTTAGCTAGTTGCATCATTACATTTCATCAAAAATACATTCCAACCACCCCAAAAGAATTCAAATCTAAGGTTTATTGACACACCTTTCAGGTTGCAAGTCGATCCCATACCCTTGCCAATTTTCAATTCTAATGTTGTGTAAGTGAAAGGTGATTAATCCAAGTTAAACCTTAGGGTTTTAATTTTCATATAAAATATTTTGATGAACTCAAAATTTCAAATCCATTTCCAAATCCACAATAATCTCACACAAAGGGTTGATTGACTCACCTTTCAGGTTGCAAGTCAATCTCATACCCTTGTAAACCCCTAATTTGAATTTTATATTAGTGAAAACTGACTAATCCTAGTTAAAACCCTAGGGTTTCACTTTTCAAACATTACATTTTGGTGAACTCGATGTGAAACCCTAGTTGTATCATTGCATTTTATCAAAGAAATTTCAAACCCCAAAACAATTTAGATCTAGGGTTGAATAACTCACCTTTCAGGTTGCAAGTCAATCTCATACCCTTTCCAATCTCAATTCTAATGTTTTGTACATGAAAATTAGTTAATCATAATTAAACCCTAGGGTTTCTATTTTCCTTCATAACATTACATTAGATCCCCCATCGATAAAATATTGTCAACAAGTAGTTAACTTAGTTGAGGTCATGAACACACAATTGATAATTAGATTTCCTTTAATTATTGGACCTCCTAAAACTCATCTAATTATTCGACCTCCTAAATCAGCTCTCATTATAGGACCTCATAAACCTCATGTCCTTATCCTAAAATTTTCAAACAACTCACTAGTAATCATGTGTTACAACAAACAGGTTATCGCGTAGTTGCTCAAATATATAACACTAGAAATAACAAGAAACCAGAATAAACACCAACATCCTTCCCATTACCTCAACCATACCTTTCACCCACACATAATATCCCTTAGTGTAGTGGTAAATAATATGATCTTGTTGAAAAAAATTGTAATACTCCAACCAAAATCTCCCTTTGGGATTTGATTCAAATATCACCTACATACCATGGGATGCTCCAAGAGTCTTTTCAAAAGATTGATGTCTCAACCTTTGCTAAATTGAATGATGTATCTTCCTTGTTTCATTGTATGCAAATGACAAAGTTGGATATTACATTACCTCAACATGAATTACCCTCACTTGAAATCCAAAATAAACATGAAGCCTTAATGATAAAGGTGGTCATTAATAAAACTAGAGTTATGCATACCCTCATAGATAATGGATTGAGTGTTAATTTTTTTGAAATGTAGAAAAAGGGATCCTAAGTCATAAGTGAAAAAAAACTAGGATGCAAAGGTGACCTTTTCCAAAATTTCATTAGGATGTAGATCACAAGGTGAAAAGATTGACTTTCAACCCTAATGGTGAGCCAATCAAACTTGAATCTACATCTAATGGGGGATTAGAATGGATTGGAAATGTTTTAGAATAGTTATACTAATGATCCTATATGCCCTAATACATAAAATGCAAGATCCTGAAAACTAATAGATAGAAACAATAGTTTGCAAGTGGATCTGGGAAGTACACAGGATAGAAAACTTGCTCAACAAAATTGGTTTTGATGTGCCTACAAGGACTCATTTTCCCAATGGAGAATGGGTCTTTGTACAGGGGTTCTACTCAATTTTTTGAGTCCTCAAGTACTAGATCTAAGATTCTATTATCCACTTGTAAATTTGTCAGAATGTTGGAAATGAATTATGCAACTTAGTTTTTGTAGGTTGACAAGAATGATGACAACAAATGCAACAGTGAAATATTTCGCTTCAATATCTCCTCAATCCTTCTTCAACCTATAACCTACACATACACAGATGGAAAAATGTTTATGCCATATAGGGGTTTTCCTCAGTCAAACCCCGTGAATAGTGTTCCCACTTTGACAATGGCAATGTCAATGATAAAAACCTCAATGGAGAGGAAGGAAATGATGAAAGAACAATTTGTTGCAACTCACCACCCTCCAATGGCTTCCTTGAAGGAATGAATTCACACACATCGCTTCAAGTGAATTAGATCTTTCTTGCTTGATTTGCTTGATTTTCTTGAATGCTTGATTCCGTGAAGACCTACAACACTTGTTAGCCTTTAGAAGACAGCATGAACACACATAAAATTTGACATGATGTTAGGATATTGATTGCTGATACAAATGGTTGGTAGTGTTGCTCTTGAATTCTCAATTATGCTCTTGAAAATCATTTTTGATCATAATTTCTTCTCTAAATTATTGCTTCTTCAGTGTTAGATTTCAAATGATCAAAAGACTATGTATTTATAGGTGTATCCAATTTCTCGAAAATTAGATTCTGAAATCCAATACTCACAATTTGAATTTTAATCACTAAAATGCAACCAAAAACATATTTTAATTTAGGTCCTAGCTAACAAAGGGAACCCATTCGCCCATGGGTGAATGGGTCCTAACCCAAATTTCTAGGACACACATAATCAAGGGCAATTTAATGATTGAATGCATTTGTTTAATATTGGTTCCCCTTTCGGAAAATGGTAAGAATAAGGATTTGGAATGTATAATTTGGTAAATTAGAATCTTAATTAAGTCCAATAAATTAAGGGACCCAAACATAGTGTGAAATTTTAAAGGTATATAATTTCCTACTCTACATTTAAACCCCACTTTAGTGAGAGTATGAACTTACACTCAAACTTGGACTAAATTAGATAAATATATAAGTGGGAGGTATTTTCCACAACATGTCAAATTGTGATATTGTTATTAGGATTCAACCATGTAGTTCTACAAGTCAAACTCATTGACCCAAGTTTCATGAGTAGTGTTTCACAATAACCCATCTCTCATGATAATGAATGGTCCACTTAGCACTCATTGCATCTAGGTGATGCTCATAGAGGTGAAGCAGCGGGCCTTCCCAAGAGGTCACCCATCCCAGTACTACTCCAACTCAAGTGCACTTAACCACAGAGATTTTACCCAAGGTTAAGCCCACTTATTTTTCAACCCCATTTGTAAAACCTTTAGAAAGTGTTGTGCCTTATGAATCATTCATTATAGAGCCCCTTTAGCTCATCAATTGATAAGTAGGAGGTATTTTCCACAACGTGTCAAAATTGTATGCAACTATGTTTTAAGAGTTTGAAGCTAAAAGGAGGAAGGAGAAATAATGGAAAATATAGGAGAGAAGATGATTCAGAGGGAAAACAACTTCAAGAAAATTTCTCTAGCACTTCAATGGTGATAGCAATCTTTACCCTGTAAACTTGTCCTACAAGCCTATTTTCCTAGGCTCAAACTCTCAAAAGGAATCAACACTCATTTATTTTGAAATTTTTAAGCTCTCAAACACTTAATCACACTCCATGGGCCTCTTTCATACCCTACCTAGTTGTGGCTAACTCAAAACATTGTATTTTCCACAAAACCCTCAAAAGGCTAGGGTTTATGATAGCCCTAATGCTAGTAAATACACATAGTCTTCTATAAATCACACAAAATATTTATTTAACACTTCCCATTTGGTGGACACGTGCACAAGGGTCTGTAGAAGTTTTGTACCAAATTTCATGAATTTTCAATGGTTGAAACAGGAGATATGAATTTTGCAAGCTCATTGAAAACCCTGACCCTATCATAGGACTGTTAGCAATATTTTGACCATAACTTGCTTAATAAAACATGAAATTAAACAAAATCACTTGAATTTTAATCACAACATAGAACTCTAACTCTTCATCCACCTATAGACCTTCCACCTTTTCGTATAGAACCGTACCAATCTATTCTTTAACTATTTTTACAGAAAAAATGTCATGAACTTGGCAAAAACATGGTATTTTATGAAATCTTTCTCCCATAACTTCTTGGATCAGGTATTCTTGTTCATTCCATGCCAATTAACATTAAAAATCAGTTACCATCGAGATTACAATGCTTTTCAATCAAAACCCTAAAAACCTAAAGTAACTTCATGTCCTTTTTTGCCTTTAACTTGCAAATTATGCATTTTTCCACAACCTAGAATGAAAACAAACATGAAGAGGGACCTTACAAGGTCTACATGGTCTTTCAAGACCTTATTGGACCTAGAAAACCAAAAACTTAGGTTGAGGAACAAACCTCAAACCTTCACAAGCCAAAAATCACCTAGGAATTCAAATTTGCACTTTTGGTGGGAAAATCACAATTTGAATTTCTAAGCCTACTTAAATTAGAAAAACCATTGGATATGAACCCCATGGACCTCCTAAGACCTAAAAAATTCAATTTGAGACTCCTAACATTAAACTGAAGCATAAAAAATCATGAAATTTATGCTCCTATATCATACTCCCAAGGAAAAGAAAAGAAACTCAGGTTTCACCTGAGAGGGGGGACCTGCAACAGTATTCCAATTACCTCACCTTGTTGTGAAATGTTTGTTTGTAAATAAGATACCTCTCTTTTTACCACAAATTTTCATCCTTGATACTCAACATTTTCTCCAAAGAAGTGCATTGTCCATTGCATAAAACTATCTCCTTATTTGCACCCTTTAAGGCCTTGTCAATGTCTTCCATCTTTATATGAGTTTCTGAAAATTTGGATTGTAATTCAGGGATGGACCCCTACAACTTGCTAATATGATATTTAGTGTCATGTTCTAAATCCTCTAAGTTTCCTTGCACTTCTTTCAAACATTCTAATGGTTTTTCAATTTGCTTCTCTTCACTTTCCTTCAACATGTTATTTAGCTTAGAATTCATTTCCAAAAGTTGATCCTCCTTTGACCTTGCTACATTATTTGCATCTCTAACTTTCTCTAGCAATATGGCTTCAAAAAATAATACTTTATCACTAAATTATGCAACTGAAATCTCAAACTCAGATTTCATGTTTTCCTTGTCTTGAAGACATGACTTAGCTTCATCAAACAAACCCTCCAAATATTGGATTTTGTTGTCAGCTTCTGATAACTCTTGGTATAGCACATCACAATGGTGTAATGTATGTGGAAATTCATATATATTACTACCTCACACAGTTAATTTGGAATATGTAGCTTCTAGTGTAATGAATACCTCTTGCAATGACAATTGAATTTGCTCATTCTCCTCAGCAAGTTTCTTATAATTTTCTTCCTACACTTTGATGGTATCAATGATAGCATTGTTCTCTACAACTAGTTCTTTGTGTTGTTTCCTACATTCACCCAGTGATCTTTTCAACATTTCAACATTTGATTTAAGGGTCTTGTTCTGAAAATCAACAATGTAAACTATCTTTCCAATTTTCTCGGTCTATTTCTACCTTCTCCATTGACTTTGCACAATGATTGGCCTTCTTCATTTCTGTATTAATACCAGACTATAAAATTGTTAACTGAACTTCCTTGGTTTGAGGCTTCATATCGGATAATTGGAATTGGTTTGTCAAATACTCAAAACCTTTCAGTTGATCTTTAAAATAAAATAATATAGCTTTTAATATTTCCTCATTCAGCGAGAAGCAATAACTTTGCACATAGTTCTCTCTATTTTCATGGACCTCTATCTTAGGACTTAGCTCCTCAATGCCATCTTATATTGATTTGCATTCACCAAATTTCCTTTTCAAATTAGAGATAACTTGGTTTGCATTCTCAAGTTCTAATTGCATATGCTCAGCATCTTCAACTAAATTAAAAGCTTTACTTTCCATTCTAGCAACTGAGAGAGTGAATCCTTCACAATGTTGGCAAGTAGGTCAATCTGTTTAGCTACCATAGTGGACTTAGATTTACTATCTTCTAGAAACTCTATATGATGACTGATATTTCTCGTTAGATACAAGGAATTTGGAAACTCATCAATGACTATATTTGCATAACCCTTCAACATGTCTTGTATTTCCCAAGCAACTCATCAATTCTTGCTACTGTTATGACAGTCCTAGGTCTAATCATCACTAAAAAACCTATATTTTCCTCTTCAATTTTCTTTAGAAACTCTTTTTCACCCACTAACATCACACTTGATCCCACCTTTTGGTCTTTATCTTCCTCCCTCAAAGGTGCTAAGGTGTAGGTAACTCCCTCTTTCTCCAAAACATAAACATTCTTCCTACCATCGTGCATTTTTTTCATATCATATTGCCAAGGCATACCAAAAATCACATGGCATACATCCATAGGGATGATATCACATAACACATTGTCTTTATACCTTCCTATTTGAAACTCTACCCAACATTGTTCATTAACTAGTACTTGTTGCCCCTTATTCAACCATGAGACTTTATAAGGTGTAGGATGAGGTAATATTTCAAATTCAATTTCTCTACCATCTCAATAGAAATTAGATTATCAGTACTACCTGAATCTATAACAACTTGGAAACACTTATCTTGGAACTTGCAAACAATCCTAAATAGTGACTTCCTTTGAGGTGGCCCCTTCTCCATTGGAACCTTGATCAATGTCCTTCTCATCAACAAGGATTCTCCTATCTTTGGTTCTTCTAGTTGTGGTGAGGATTTAACACTTTCTTCATCTCCTCCTTGAGCAACTTGTGTTCTCCTTTCATTCCTAAATGTGGTAGTTGCTTGCTCTTATGTACACTCCCAAGCTTGATAACCTACAAACTTGTGCACTTGTAGAATTTCCCTATAAAGCCATTGAATCCTCCTCTTTGTCCAAATCTACCCCTAAAGTTAGGCATTCTTCCTCTAAAATATCCTCTTAAATTTGGTGCTTGTTCTTGTAAGATGCTTGACTCACCTTGATCTCTTTGTGACTGTCCTCTATCAACATATGGACCTCTACCTCTGTAAGTCCTTCCTCTACCTCAATTATTCTTTTCTTGCTTCCTATTCAACTTCTCCTCAGCCTTTAAGGCCAATTGATAACACTCTTCAAGTGTCCTAGGGCTTGTAAGGATCAACTCATCTTGCAAGCTATACTTAAACCCATTAAGGTATCTTGCAACCTTGTCTGTATCATCCTCCATGTGTCCTGATCTGATATTCAACTTATAAAACTCCTCAATGTACTCTTTCACTCCCATATCCTTTTATTTCAAGTTCTACAACTTCCTATACAACAAAGTCATGTAATCAATAGACAATAATTTTCCCTTCAACTTGGTAACCATCCTATCCCAAGAAGTAATCTTGGATTTTTCTTTGTTTTTCTTGTCGTCCTGAACATAATCTCACCATAGGGTTACATGACCTTTCAACTTGGTCTTGGCCAACTTTACTTGTTTCTCTTCGGGTACCTCCTCCAATTCAAAGTATTTGTACAACTCCCCTATCTAATAAAGGAGTTCTTTACCATTCAAACTACCTGCATATACTGGAAGTTCCACCTTCACCTTGGTTCCTTCACCCTTGAATTCCTTCAATAAACTTTTGATCCTCAAATCATCACCATCCCTCTCTTCTTGAGTTTTTTCTTCTGGTTCCTCATTCACCACTTCCTCTTGGTCACTCACATCCCCTGTAACCACTCCTCTTCTTTGGTTAGCGTCAACTACACTGAGTCTTGCATCCAAAATTACTCTCATCTCCATCATTTCTCTAGCAAGAGCTTCTCTAAATTGTGTTGCTATTCTTTTTGCCACCCTTTCAACGTTTCTTAGAGGCATCTTTATTTTTCTTGCTTATCTCTTATATTAACTTTCTTATTTAATCTAGCTCTAATACCAATAACGTGTTGAATAGGACAACTGAGAGGGGTTGAATCATTTGTCACGGAATTAGGCCTTTAATTCAATCACCGAAACTAATCTATAATGTTGCATAAATGATTAATCATCAAATGCTAATGCAAAAACTTAAATCCAACACATAAACACAATAACACCATATTTACGTGGAAAACCCAATATGGGAAAAACCACTGTGAGGATTAACTCACACTATAGATAATATCAAAACCGATTATAAAAAGGCTCATTGCCATAAACAAGGCTCACTACCTGAAATAAGGACTCGTTGTCTGAAACAAGGACTCACTGTCCAACAGGGCTACAACCTAGAGGGCTCACTACCACAAAGATACAAATAATACAAAGAAGAGATGCTATAGAGAGACTACAATCCCAATGCAACAAAGGATTCCACCATAATTACTCCACACATGCATGAATGATAGAGTTCACCTTCTGCTCATTGCATCTGAAAACTCAGCATTAAGCTTCAGATTGATCTACCACACTCTCAACACACACTCTTATTGAATAGAATTAATGTCCAACAAAGCTATACTTTCTCTTATCATATTACTTCTTCACTCTTGCATCACCTACGCTTCACCATCAACTCATCTTATATTTATACCATCTTCAACTTTTAAATGGATCCAAAGTCGTCCATCCAAATTCAAATTCAAATTAGGTCATTGCCAAAACATCCTAAAGTGGAATTAGAATGAGGGTGACCCAAACACATGCTTCAAGGGACCAACATGCTTCATCATTCTCAAAAATAGTATTTCACACAAGGTCAACCAAACCAATGTAAAACACATAGAACCATTAAGCACGAATCTTCCAAATGTTGAAACTATCTTCAATAGAACCAGGGAAACACAACTCTAGAACCACAAGTCATAAGACTTCATTAAAGAGAAATTTGAACCAACAGCATTCCTCCCAAACCTCAACCAGAAACACAGAAAACCATAGCTCACAATTGGTGAACACAACTTGCACTGTACAATGAATCAGCAACTAAAAATTTGGATATAACATCTACTAACAACCATGAACAACATATCTAAACTGCACAACCACAGGAGCAAATATGGACCAAAAATTGGAGCAACCACTGAACACATGCAACATATCTTTATTACAATTTTCTCAATATCCTCAACATATACAGCCAACAACAACTAGTAGATAACCAGTTAACCGATTGACATCAATGACAACACTTGCAAGCTTTACTCAACACCTTCAATCTTTTCATTCTTGCAAACAATCTCCCCCTTTGTCATTGATGGCAACACATGATGTGAAAAACCATCAATGAAAACATACTAGCTCTGAATACATTTTTTTTTCTCCCCCTTAGAACATAACCTCTTATTCTCTTTTCAAATGCTTCCTCTCTCCCCCTTTGACATCAATGGCAAAGGAAAAATAATATTTTCCATTGATCTCACCTTTGACATGACAACAAAATACATAAAATGACAACACCTGATACTACCTGCTCCCCTTGAGACGTAGCCACCAAAATATCAGTCCAGAAGAAAGATAGATCCATGGATCCACCAGACTAATGCATCTCCATATGCATATAGTTCAAGAAAGGAGAGGAAATAACCCCTAACTTCTCCCAGAGATACTCAAAAGTATCTTTAGGAAGAGCCTTCGTGAAAATATCAGCAATCTGATCCTTCATCAGAACATACTCAAGTTTTATTTCATTATCTATGACCTTCTCTCTCAAGAAATGATATTTGATATATATGTGCTTCATCCTCGAGTGCATCATAGGATTCTTAGAAATGTTAATTGCACTTGTATTATCACAAAAGATAGAAATGGGATCATCATATAGTATTGTGATATCTTTCAATGTCTATTTCATCCATAAAACTTGTGTACAACAAGATGCGGTAGCAATATACTTAGCTTCAGTAGTAGACAAGGAGATTAAATCTTGCTTCTTACTCAACCATGCCACCAATCTACTTCCAAGAAAGAATGCACCACCACTTGTACTTTTTTTGTCTTCTACACATCCAGCCACAACTGCATCTGTATAGGCACTGAATGTAAAGTTGGTATCTCTACGATACCACAATCCATAATCCAGAGTGCCATTCAAATATCTAAATATTATTTTAACTACATCAACATGTGTTTCCTTCCGATCTTCTTGAAATCTAGCCACAAGATAGACTGCATGCATGATATCTGGTCTAGTAGTAGTCAAATATAATATTCTACCAATCATAGATCTATACTTGCTCTAATCAGCCTTAGGTGAATTATCACCTTTACCCAATTTACAACCAGTCACCATAGGAGTGCTTACCAGTTTGGAACCATCCATCTCAAAAAATTTCAACATCTCTCTCACATACTTAGATTGTGAAATGAAAATTTCTTTCTCTATTTGAGTAATCTATAGCCCAAGGAAGAAATTCATCTCCCCAAACATGAACATTTAAAATTATTTTTGCGTCTCTTCCGCAAACATCTTGCACATACTTTCATTTCCTCCAAAGATAATATCATCAACATACACAACTACAATCAATATTTTGTCATTTTCAATCTTAAATTACATATTACTATATGTTGTACCTTTGTTAAATCCTTGTTGAATCAAGTACATATCTAATCTTCCATACCAAGCTCTAGGAGCTTGCTTCAGCCCATATAACTCTTTCTTCAATCTGCACACCATATCCGGTTGATCAGTCAACTAAAATCCTTCTGGTTTTTCCATATAGACTTCTTCTTCTACTGTTTTCTCTTGCTTGAACTCAATTGAACACATGAAAAGCAATGAATAGATTTTTCCAGTAAACTTCCTGTAAACCAGCCTCAATAATCATCGACCTAGCATCTTCTTGAATTGTTCTATTTTTCCTTTCAACAACT